>JALHBL010000593.1:0-35971 GCA_023638675.1 Camponotus pennsylvanicus
TTACATGTGAATTCTTTTTTATGTTTAAAATTAATAATTGGAAGCATGACTCACCAGGTTCCACGCGTTTTCTTTTTTTCCATCCGTACACAATATATCATTAAGTACAGGGATGCCAAAACGCCCGCACTCGACGACGTAGCAGAAGGGAAAGGCCTTTCTTCATATTAATATAAAAATTAAAACGAAGTAAAAAATACAGATATATTATTATTAAATTATCGAGTATATACAGTAATAATGTTATGATTAATAATAATTATACGGTAAGAAATGCCGTACATTACAGTGGCGTGTATACCACTTTTATCACGGATATTATAAAAATTCGATGGTTAAAAATCAGAACAATAAGGAAAAGATTCTAATTAAAACTTTATGTAATATAAATTAGGTTATTATAACTTATAATATATGAATAGAAGTAGAATATAATAGAATATAATAGAATATAAGTTAAAAAATCTTATATATAATAGATATATAAGATATATAATAGATATATATAATGGAATATAAGTTAAAAAATCTTTCAAATAAAAAATCTTTCAAAACCTATAAATGAACGAAGTATTTGCTGTATTTGTATGTAAGAGATAAAGTTGTTTTTTCTTCTAATTGTATTGAAGAGGAAAATAAGATAAGAATAAAAGAAGATTGAATATATAGATTTCAACGTTCCTATATTCGTAAACTAACATTGAAAACTTTTATCATAGATTTCACTGTGTAAAAAACCAAGCTGCTTTATATACTTACTAATAAGTAAATTTATTTCGACGGTTCCTCTCTCTCTCTCTTATAGTCGTCGCATATTGCGCGATGATTCATTTATTAGATTCTTTAATTTCCCTTAAATATTTAATTCTATAATAAAATATAAGAATAATAAAATTAAAATGCAAGAAATTTTTTGATCAGGACCGAAGTTCCTTTGTCCCTTTGTTCCTTTTGTCCCTTATTGGTAAGTCAAACGCTGAGTCATTTCTAAACAAAATGCATGTTTAATCGACATCGAACGAAGTGCATGTTGCAGATGCATTGCAACTGTGCTACAAGCAGGAGTAAAGTTTGTGCGCTCATATTCGTGATACATATTAATTATATATAAATATATAAACGAAATTAGTGCGAAAGAGAATATAACATCGGTTGTTTTTTTTTTTAAATTTGTTGAATTTTATATTTTTCACGATGGCTACGATAATATACTTGCCGAATGAAATAATTGCTTTAATTTTGGAAGAAAACATTAGCATGGAGGAAATCGTGTATCTTAAATCTACATGCAATCGATTACAGCAGATAACATTTAGTCACAAATTTTGGGAAAAGAACACATTATGTTTTTCATTATGTTTTTCATTTATCTTAAAGTCACTAGTCTGGCGTATCTCGCATCCATGGATATTTAGACATTATAAATCAAAATCCAGTTGACATTCCAAATAAAGTTTGCATATATTGTAATATCGTAACATTTAAACTATAATGCCGCCTATGTTCTTCATAAAAATAATATTCATTAATTGCATTTTCACCAACACCTTTAAATAAAGAATGCATTATGTTTAAACAATAACATATTTAAACAATAAATTTTCAGTCTATTATATGCTTATGAAAAAAAATTTAATAGCCTTCGAAAAAATTTTAAACCATAGATTGATAAAAAGAAAGACAAATAAAGAAAGAGTTAATAAATAAGTTTGTAATCTATAAAGATAATATCTATTATTACTATATTATTATTGCTATAATTTGCTTAAAGATTATTCGCTCATATTTTCCATATTTATTAATAATATTAAATATCTTCTTCAATTTGATTTAGATATTATGCGGCATTGTACAATTTTTGGTATGATTTAAGAAAATCAGTTAAAATATTTCTGTTTAAATTTTAGATGGCCTTCTGTGAAAAAATATGATGAGGAAAATGATAAAAATTTTTATGAAGCCGATATTACAGATGTGCAAAGCGGTATGAAATCCGCAAAAGAATTGTGGGCTCATGTATCTCACATGTCCGAAAAGCATTACTACTATGTTAATAATCATAAATATGTGGACGAATTCTCTTCGTTATTCAGCCTACATAAAGGTTGCTCAGATGCGCATCCTATGCATCGTGCTATTTTGAAAGATGAATTTATTAGAAGCATTTATATAGAATCTCCATGGTATGTGACTCAAGATATATATTAAAATATAATTAATATAATATATAATTATAATTATATTAATATATATATATATATATATATACAGGGTGGGCCATTTTAATTTATGCACCCAAATTTCTTTGTACCTAAGACAGATACGGAAAAATGATTCAGACAAAAGTTGTATGGTTTCGAGGGGGACATAAGATGGTACCATTGGTTTGACCTTGAAGAGTTATTTGAAGGTCACATGAAGGTCACCTTCAATTTCTTAAATAGAACCTACTAATTGTCATTGCATATTCGTATAGCTTATCTCGAGAGCTATCCAAAACACTATAATTAAGTACCTTTTCGTTAAGTACTTTTTGAGTTATGAGGCTTGAAATAATTTCTTAATTTTACATAAACCGTAAAATATCTTGTAAAATATTCATTTTTCGATTATCTTACCTTAATACTTTTATGTACAAAATAATGAGAGGAATCAATTGGTGTAAAGAAAACACATAGTTGTTTTGAAGAAAAAATATGGAATTGTTAATTGCAAATTACATATTTCTTCTTCAAAACAACTATGTGTTTTCTTTACACCAATTGATTCCTCTCATTATTTTGTACGTAAAAGTATTAAGGTAAGATAATCGAAAAATGAATATTTTACAAGATATTTTACGGTTTATGTAAAATTAAGATATTATTTCAAGCCTCATAACTCAAAAAGTACTTAACGAAAAGGTACTTAATTACAGTGTTTTGGAAAGCTCTCGAGATAAGCTACAAGAATGTGCAAAAATATATAGGGTGTTCCATTTAAAAAAATTGAAGTGACCTTCACGTGACCTTCAAATGACTCTTCAGTGTCAAACCAATGATACCATCTTATGGCCCTCTCGAAACCATACAACTTTTGTCTGAATCATTTTTCCGTATCTGTCTTAGGTACAAAGAAATTTGGGTGCATAAATTAAAATGGCCCACCCTGTATATATATATATATATATATATATATATATATATATATATATATATATATATAAAATAAATTAATATATTAATCATATACAATAAATTGTGAATATTTCAGGGAATGCGATTTGACACAAAGATACTACAGTATAAAACTTTTTCGATGCTGGATTAGAGAAAATTTTCAAAGAAATTGGAAAAAATTTATAAATAAGCCCCATCAACAACAAATTTTGGAAAAAGTGCTTGCTATAGTATTACAATGGTGTCAACCAGAAAAGTATATTTCTTTATCCCGTATAAATAAATTGATTGAAAATATTATGGAAAACGTGTTAAAGCATCTTAGAGAGAAAAATCCCACTCATGAAATATTTTCGATATCGTCTAAGCAATTTTCCTTTTGAAAACATAATAATATTCGTGAAAATTATTGGGGTGAAACTGAAGCAAGACAAATTAAATGTATATTGGACGATATTATTTTAAATTTCGATTGCTATGACATAGATTATCCGTGGGAATTGGATCAAGTAGGTCAGTGCTGTCACTTACTTGCAACTTTCGGCCAGATTTCTTAGCTTACGCCTACTGTTCCCCTCTTACCGCTCGCGCTGCTCGTAACAAAGGAGCGCTCAGGAACGTGCGCGTCACAAATGTAATGTGGCAATCTATCTATCTAAGTTCTCTTTATTGTAATTACGTTTCAAAACACAAATATTTTAAATTGTTACAGAACATATACGTAATTAATAATAGAATAATTATTTTTATTATTAATAAACAGTAAAGAGAACTTAGATAGATTGCCACATTACATTTGTGACGCGCACGTGCCTGAGGTTACCGCCGCGCTCCTTAGTTACAAGCGTTCGGCGGCGCAGTTGCTAAGGCGCGCGCGGTAAGAGGAGAGCGGTAGGCGTGAGCTAAGAAATCCGGCCAAAAGTTGCAAGTAAGTGACAGCACTGAAGTAGGTATATGCGGACACATACGCAGCATATTTTCTTACGTGATATTCTTTCTTATTACAAACTACCGGAAATATTGTAATTATTTTCCATTAAATGGGAATTATAAGTTTATTTTAAGTTATTTTAAGTTATTGTTTTATTACAGATTAGAGAAAGCCATTTTCAAGAGTTACATAATAGAAAATTGTTATGGTTAACAATATATATCTGCGTGGCGAAAAGAATGGGCGTACATATTGAACTAGCAATGTACCTAGCAATATATTTTCTTCAGAAACTTGTTTGGCGTGGAAACCGAGGTAATATATGTACCTGATCTTGGTTTTGAGATCACTTAATTTTTCTTTTACTCTTATCATACACACATATAATTATGTTTACATTCACACATGTACACAATGTAAGAATGTATAATAAGATGTATAATCTAATAGACTAAAGCATTACAATAAATAATAATTTTTTTCGGTACTTTTGCTTAAAAAAAACTTGCTCTAAATAGATTAAAATATTTATCATTAAAAGATATAATACTGATATCTATATATATCTGTATATACATCTATTTATATATATATATATATATATATATATATATATATATGTATATGTCTTTCTTTATTGTCGATACAGAGGTCATACAGGATATACAGAATATTTTAACATTGAGCGGATGTACGATCAATTTAATCGGCAGATTTCTTTCATAATTATATTTCAATCAAATGAAGATGTGCCCGATCGGATGAAGATATCTATAAAACAAGTGAGTAATTATTTGTATTACAATTTTTTATTTGGATAGGGTTTTTAGACAAAAATCATTGCATTTTATTCATAAATGTAATTGTTTTCTGAGATAAAATTGTGTATTTGATGCAAAATACTCAGTGATTCTCCTTCTATAGTACATTTCAAAGATATTAAAATCAATTAGTTTGTTTTTAATACATATTTAGCTTTAGAAAAATCGCGAATGTTCACATAATATGCAACAATTGCTATCGATTATAGAATTTGACAAAAATATCTTAAATTTTATATATTTGTAATTGGAATTTTGTCATTACAAATGATTTTATAATTTATTTAAAATTTAATAACTAATTTTTTTTAGGTAATCTATGAACTAGGAAAAGTTTTTAAAAATTATATGCTGATAGATATTTCTTTTACGCTTCTCTCAGAAATAGATATAAATAATGATATGGTAGGTACTTTTTCATATGTTATTATAAATCACTTTGAAGATAGTTTATTATATACATAAAGCACATTAATATATAATCATATTCGTTATAATTATAAATTATTAATTATCTGTAATCCAAATCAAAACTACAAAAAGCGATTTAAAATTTAGTTAAAAAAAGAAACGTCAATTGTATTCTAATTTTTCAGTGTACATCTCTTCTTATTGAAAAGTGTTGCGAAAGAAGATCGGATAAAGTAAAATTCGCAATTGAAATGGTTGTTAGTTTTGACGATAATTATGAAAGTAAAGGTAGTTACGTCGGTGTCATAATTGGATGGTATAACAAATATCAAACTGAATGGTTTTCTTTTCCTCCGTATCAATTAGAGTTCGAATGTGACATTCGGAACCATTTACAACCGTATTATATCATTTTGATAGATAATGACATCATGTGTTACGTACCACAAAGTATGAATATCAAACGTTTCTTTCTGTTTATATATCATATAATATATATTTTTATTATGTATTATTTGTATAACGTATAAAAAAATATAAATATAAAATATGTGTCTTGGTTTAGGCTTTATAACATCGATATGCATGTCACGGTGGATATATAATACAGAGATTGGGCGATATTTCTGTCAAATTAAAAATACCCATTACGTACCAAACCAAATGTTAGCGAGACACTACCCAAGAGATGCCGCAGTTATTCGCAGAACATTTAATAATAATAATAATTTATAATATTTTTAGATAGTTTTAGATAGTAGACGTATGCGGACATATAAGCGAAATATTTTCTTATGTCATATTCTTTTTTATTATAAAATAGTAATAATAGTAGTCAGTCCCCATTGTAGTTTTTTTATTATAAACTATTATAAATATTATAATTATTTTTCATTATACTGAAATTATAATTATGTATATTATGTATATAATTATGTATAATATCTAAATTTATTGTTTTATTATAAATTAGAGTTAGAATTAAAGTTATTTTCATGAGTTACATTATAGAAAATAGGATATAAAGGATGTTTTAATATTGATTGAATGTACGATGAATTTAATTTGTAAATTTGTCATAAATAAATGTCAATCAATGGCCAATCCATTGAAGATGCGTACAACAGAAGTGAGTAGTTATTTACATAATCACATTTATTATCATAAATTTTAAACTTTACTTTAAATTTTATTTTGAAATTATTTTTTATATTTTGGAAATGATACAGGATAAGATTTTACGAAAGGAAAGAAGAAATAAAATTGTATGTTTGATGCAAAACACATTTAGCGATTCTTCCTGTATAATATATTTCAAGAACATTGAAATCGATTAATTTGCTTTTAATATTTAGCTTTAGAAAACTCGCGAATGTTCACATAATATGTAACAATTTCTATCGATTAGAAAATTTGTTAAAAATATCTTAAATTTTATACATTTGTAATCGGAATTTCGTCATTACGGATAATTCTGTGATTGATTTAGAATTTAATAATTAATTCCTTCGAATGATTTTATAATTTAGAATTTAATAACTAATAATTGATTTAGAATTCTTTCCATTTTATAAAAATATATATAAACTATAATATGAAGTATTTTTTATGCGTCATTATAAAAATTATTTTAAAAATAGCTGTAATAATTATTTTGAAAATAGCTATAATATATAGATAATATATAATAATATTAATTATAATTATCTATAATTCAAATTATTACAAAAGTCGAAAAAAATTAGTTAAAATTTAGATGAGAAAAGAGACATCAATTATTTTCGAATATGTATTGCTCTAACTGAAAAATATTGAAACAAAATCAAGTAAATACAAAAATTTACAATTGGAATGATCTCTAATCATAAACATGGCGGAAGTGAAAATAATCATGTTGATGTCATAATTGGATAATAGAATGATCTCTTTCGAACTGAATTTTTTCATAAACTACTATTTTAGCTGTTATATGAAAAAATAATAATTTTAAATACATTTAATACAATTTAAATTTATATAGAATTTAATACAATTTAATACAATTAAAAAATATCACAAATGCATGTGTACACACACATACACACATACACGCGCGCGCGCGGGGGGTGCAAGGGGGGCCTTCGGCCTCACCTCCCGCAACCACCCCGCCGGTAGGCAAGGTGGACCTCGCTTTACAACTTATAGCATATATCCATTGTGATTGAACTCTTCGCAATGCGTCCTCTACCGGCAGGGTGGTTGCGGGAGGGGGGCCGAAGGCCCCTCTTGCATCCCCCGCGCGTGTGTGTGTGTGTGTATACACATACATTTGTGATATTTTTTAATTGCATTAAATTGTATTAAATTCTATATAAATTTAAATTGTTTACCTTTTTTTTATTTATCTTTAATTTACCATTTTTTTGCGTTTTTCTTCGACTTGCGAGTTTGACCGCTATTTTTAAGTTTCATATTCGTGTTTGGGAGGTAAAAATACGTAGAAATTGGGTATTCTTACCCATTATTTCATATAGGTAGGTTTTCCGAAGATTTACTTTTTTTTTTTTTTTTTTTTTTTTTTCTTTTTTCAGCCTTATTTCCCAAAATTTTTGGGGGCCGCCCTTTTTTTTTTTTTTTTTTTTTAAAAATATTCGAGAAAAAACCTTACCTTATATTTAATTATAAAAAAAACGAATGGGGATAAAAATAAAATTTTTTTTTTTTTTTTTTTTTTTTTTTTTTTTTTTTTTTTTTTGTTTTGAAAAAAAAAGCGGCGTCAACTATAACCTTTGTAATTGGGGGGGGGATTCTTTTCAATAACATATGTAAATATTTTGTGGGGGGGGGGGTGGTTTTTTTTATTTATACTTTTATTTTTATTTTTATATTTAAAAATTCTGCCAAATTGTACAAATATATAGTATATAAATGTATGTGCAAATATATGTGATAGCAATAAAAATATATGTGAAAGATTATATCGCAATATTTTATTTTCTCTCATCAAGTTGTAGGACACGGAAAAAAATAACGAGAATAAATAACAAATTATTTACACATTTTGGACACATATTCAACGTTCTCTTACATAATGTATGAAAATTTTACGGTAATCTATATATTATTCACTTCTACGAATTAAATCACAAGAGAATCATACGACACATACATAATTTTTCTAGATAACATATTCTAAGTAAACAAATTTAAACATTTCCTTCTAGAATGCGATAAAACATTATCAATGGATGGATATGGTTTAAAAAACATATATTATAAAGTACACTCACCCGCAAAAAGAACGGGCCACTAAATTTTAACACAATTTTTTCACATTTTTAAATAGCGATAAATCAGCAAAAAATTATCGTATCGAGATGAAACAAAGCTCAAATTAAAGCTTGAACATTTCTCTTAAAAACCAAGAAAACCAAATTTAAATTACAAAAATTTTTTTATAAAATGGCGGACGTTGAAGATAGCCTTCGAAAAATGGGAAACAAATTTTTTTTTAAACTGTTGCGTTGCTCAGGAGAATCTACACGCTAATACACAAATGTATTAGTTTTGAAGCTCATTTATTTCCTAACAAATCCATATTTTGAACAATTTTCTACGACCTTTTTTAATAAAGTTATACCGTTTTGAAGAAAATGTTGCAAAATGGGACTTTTCTTGTAAAATCTGCAATTCAACAATAAATTATCGAGAAAAACTTTTTCAATAAGAGAAATTAAAGTGTAACTCGACCCAAGATGCTCTATATGGTTGGATTTAAATCTTGTGTGAGTGCGTGCGTGTACATATGCATATGCGTGTATCCTGCTCTTGGCATTATCCAGGGTCAACGACGTGGACGTGGCAGGAATCTGATCCCATGTGTGTGTGTGTGTGTGTGTGTGTGTGTGTTTAATAATGCGTATTGCCTCCTTTCGCATTTATCAATTCTTCGATTTGTTGGAGCATACTGTTAATCAAATTTCTTCCTATTTTAAATTGTTCGATTCCTCTTGCAAAGCGTTGCGGTGAAAAGGCCCATTTTGCAACATTTTCTTCAAAACGGTATAACTTTATTAAAAAAGATCGTAGAAAATTGTTCAAAATATGGATTTGTTAGGAAATAAATGAGCTTCAAAACTCATACATTTGTATATTAGCGTGTAGATTCTCCTGAGCAACGCAACAGTTAAAAAAAAAATTTGTTTCCCATTTTTCGAAGGTTATCTTCAACGTCCGCCATTTTATAAAACATTTTTTGTAATTCAAATTTGGTTGTCTTGGTTTTTAAGAGAAATGTTCAAGCTTTAATTTGAGCTTTATTTCATCTCAATACGGTGATTATTTGCTGATTTATCGCTATTTGAAAATGTGAAAAAATTGTGTTAAAATTTAGTGGCCCGTTTTTTTTTGCGGGTGAGTGTATATTTAAAATTTTATGATCATATTTAATATTTGCTATATATTTAAAAATTAATATGTGATAAATTGTATATATTTTCATAAAAATTACTTTAGTTTATATCCCAATTATAGGAAATAAATTTTTTCCGATTTTTTAAATTCGTAACAACTTAATCCGACTTTATGTCCCTTTATGTAAAATGTATTTGTTAATTTCATGTTTTTTTTATTCCAAAAAATTATCACTACTCTCTCTCTCCCTCCTCTTTCATAAAATTTTTACTTAATTCGATACTATATGTTATTTTATATTTAATTTGAATACATAAATAAACTTATCAACAACTTAGATCTCAAACTTTCGTTAGCAACAACGATAAACAAATATTTGCTTTGTACATTTCGCTTTTTACCTTTTCTTAGCTCGAATACCGTTCTGCATTATAAAAAGTATTTAGTATTATCTAATTGTATATCTTAAATTAATTATACGTTATGTATTGGCATAGGACATAAAAACGATGGCAGTGCAGTTTCAACAGTTTGCATTAATACGTGTGAAAAGCTATTCAGTTTTCTTACTTTTATTTTCTTTGCATATATTATTAATTTCTTGGCAAAAAGATAAAACAAACAAGTAGATTTTGCGTCGTATTTAAGGTTTCAATAATCTTTTTCTCTAATTGTAAATCTTTTGTTTGCAGTACTGAAAAATTATATAAAATTTAAAATAAAAAAGAAAATTTCTTTAATTAGAAGTGGTTTTAATAGATAAGAATCATAAAAATAATAATTAAAAGGCAAACAAACCACAAGCGTTGATAGACGACACAAATATAAAAAAAAGGTATTTATACATAAAAGGGGCCTCTTCTCCGGTCTATTTTATTTTTAAATATAGGAGAGATCTTCCCGAGTAATTTCGTATATATATATATATATATATATATATATATATATATATATATATAAGGGTCGGACTCAAATAGTTTTGGAGATATAGGCTGAAAAAGGATAAAAATAATAAATACAAAAATTCGCGTAGAAAGTTGCAAATGTAGATATTATAATTTTACCGTGTCATATATGTTTAAGGAAATATATTTAATGGAATATATGTATTTGTAAACTTTGTTTTTTCTTGCAAAGTACATGCGGGGACACTGGATGTTCCGCCCCCCTCTGCGGAGGGGGGGTTACATTTTCGAAAGATATAATCTAACCCAATCTGTATCTGAAGTGTAGAAAATACCTTGATATATGACATTTCGCTTTACATGATTCATATGGTTTATATAAGTTTGTAACTTTTTATGCGAAGCCAGATATATTCCACACTTCAGACACGGTTTGGGTTAGGTTATATCTCTAGAGGTCATGCGGCGTCCCCGCATGTACTTTGCAAGACAAAGTAAAGTTTACAAATACATATATTTTATTAAAATTATTTTTGTATTTATTATTTTTATTCTTTTTCAGCTTATATCTCCAAAACTATTTGAGTCCGACCCTTATATTTATATATGTACGAAATTACTCGGGAAGATCTCCTCTATAACATATTTAAAAATAAAGCAAATCGGAGAGGGGGCCCCTTTTATACATAATTACCAAAAAGATTTTGATTTAATAGTGTATTAAATTTCAATTTTTAATTTGGTTTAATAGTGTCTCTAAACAATTCAAAAATATTGCCGCTAATTTGAACAAATCTTTGGCATTTGTCGTTTTGAATAAATTAAATCGTTTTATTAAAACTTACAAGGATCCTTTGCCAACAGAAAATCATTCTAATGTGGTTTATAAAATCTGTTGTGAAAATTGCACAGCTTCTTATGTAGGGCAGACTAGTAGACAGCTCACTACTAGAGTAGAAAAAACATAAATCGAACATTAATAAGTCCTTTGAATCTCTTTCAGTGATCTCTCAACACAGGTTAGAGGGACATGAATTTAAATGGGATGAGGTGAAAATTTTAGATGAAGATTCTGCATATTTAAGAAGAATCATTTCGGAAATGATCCATATTACACGGCAAAAAAAATAGTTTGAACGTTCAGAGTGACACTATTAATTTGGGTAAATCTTATCTTTCCATCATAAAGTCTTTTCCTTCAGAATAATTATAAGGCCACGTTTTGTGTTCGTTCCGTTCCTATATTTCGGTCCTCCCTCCCCCTCCCTTTCATTGGTATGCCTAAGCTTCTTTTCGCGCGGCTCAGTCTGTTGCGCCATTTCACCGGCGATATATCGTTCGCTTTTGATGATTGAATTTTGGCGATATGTTACCAGGGTCGTCTTAAGCATTAATGCCGCCCGTGTGCCAGCAAATAATTGCCACTCCTCTTTTATTAGATTGGACAAGGCAGGAAAGACTTGTTTCTATAGAGTTAATAAACAGCAATTTTATAGAACTTTAAGCATTTATTCAAATAGGTAAATAAAATAAATAATGAAAAAATCATAATATATCTATGTATAATATACAGGGTGTCCTAGACCACCCGTACACCCCTTTTCTTTCAAAAACTAAGCATTTTAGAGAAAAACGTTTTCGACAAAAGTTATATGGTTTCGAGGGGGCCATAAGATGGTACCATTGGTTTTACCTTAAAGAGTCATTTGAAGGTCACGTGAAGGTCACTTCAATTTTTTTAAATGGAACACCCTATATATTTTTGCACATTCTTGTAGCTTATCTCGAGAGCTTTCCAAAACACTATAATTAAGTACCTTTTCGTTAAGTACTTTTTGAGTTATGAGGCTTGAAATCATTTCTTAATTTTACATAAACCGTAAAATATCTTGTAAAATATTCATTTTTCGATTATCTTACCTTAATACTTTTATGTACAAAATAATGAGAGGAATCAATTGGTGTAAAGAAAACACATAGTTGTTTTTAAGAAAAAATATGGAATTGTTAATTGCAAATTACATATTTCTTCTTCAAAACAACTATGTGTTTTCTTTACACCAATTGATTCCTCTCATTATTTTGTACGTAAAAGTATTAAGGTAAGATAATCGAAAAATGAATATTTTACAAGATATTTTACGGTTTATGTAAAATTAAGAAATTATTTCAAGCCTCATAACTCAAAAAGTACTTAACAAAAAGGTACTTAATTATAGTGTTTTGGAAAGCTCTGGAGATAAGCTACAAGAATGTGCAAAAATATATAGGGTGTTTCATTTTAAAAAATTGAAGTGACCTTCACGTGACCTTCAAATGACTCTTTAAGGTAAAACCAATGGTACCATCTTATGGCCCCCTCGAAACCATACAACTTTTGTCGAAAACGTTTTTCTCTAAAATGCTTAGTTTTTGAAAGAAAAGGGGTGTACGGGTGGTCTAGGACACCCTGTATGTATGTATATATATATATATATATATATATATATATATATATATATATAGGTATATGATTACTACAAAAAAGCGAGAAAAACAAACATAATTGAACCTATCAATTTAATTATTAAAATCAATATTTACTTTTCTGACTTTTTAGTAGCAAATTCTTTAATAATGTCTTTTATATTTAAGATTTCAAATATTTCATTCTCTATACTTTAAATAGTTAAAGAATTGAGTCTTTCTTGACACATTGAAGATCTCAGATAACTTTTTATTAGTTTAAGCTTAGAAAAAGATCTTCCTCCTGCAGCTACTGTTACAGGTAGGGTCAGTAAAATTCTTAAAGATACTGTTAAATTTGGAAATGTTGTGGTTAATTCATTTTTTAACATAAATTACAATACATCGAAAGCATTAAGTTCATCTTCCAAGAAAACTGAAACATTTTCGATTTCCGTATCAAGTTCTATCGCATCAAATATCACACTCTTTGAGTGAAGGATCACTCACTTTTATTTGTAGGTCCATGCAAAATTTGCCGCTCGTGTGCAATGCACACTTCGCAGACGCGGTTAAGACGATCCTGTATGTTACTGCTTGTATTCGTCACGCTTTTTCTGCACAATTTGTTGTTCGTATGTATTCTGCGCTTTATTAATTTTGCATCAATCGCATTTATGACATTATTTTTTGTGCTTGCATTTTTTGCTTGGTCTTTGTTTGCGGGAATGCGTGTTGCTCTGTCCCGTTTTATTTTTCAGATCTCGGCTTTTCCTTCTTTTGGACATATTATCATTTGCAAAATAAGAAGCATTTTTAATTTTGGTAATAAGGCTGTCTATTTGAACTTTCATCGCCTGGCTTTTTCCTACAGTCGATAACAAACTTTTTTCTCCATCTTTTTTCTACATAGCTCCGATCTGTGTTTAGGAGCACAAATGAGTAACATGCGGCCCCTCAAGCATTACCATAGCTTGATTTATTTTTGCATTTGCAAAGCGTTTATTTATTAGGTAAATTTGATTTGACTGTAATTTCTACTTTTTATCTTTTTGTACGTTAGCAATTTTTCGACGATTCTATGTTTGACATTGCGTGCGAATTTAAGTCTTTTGAATTTTTGATTAGTGTTTTTCTTCAAGTGGCATTGAAAAGGATCCAGAGAGGATCGAAACGTTTGCGTTTTGTATTGTATTGAATTTTTATATCTAGCAACCATGTATTCCTTCTTTCGCTTAAATATTATTATTTTTGAAATTTAATACACTATTCAATCATTATCTTTTTTGATATTCAATCATTATCTTTTTTGATATTTGCGTCGTCTATCAACTTGCTTGTGGTTTGTTTGCCTTTTAATTATTATTTTTATGATATAAAATTTAAACTACACAAAGTATAACAAAATATTTTAGCTCAGATAAATAAAATTTATTGAATTGTTCAACTTGCACAGACAAATTACTCGCCTTATACAATTCTTAAAATTATCATTATTGGCTGTAGAAATAGCTAAAAGCTTATGTCATTGGAATTAGTATATTGGTAAATATAAAGCATAATTTAATAATAAATTATAAAAGATCTTTAGTTCATTTTTCTTATATGCATGTTTGATTTCTTGCGTATAAATCCCGGGACGTTCCACGGGCGACAAGGCAGCAAGACAAGGCATAAGCCTCTAAATTTGTCTTAGTGTTACAACCACGGCTCATTGGAGAGCGATAAAGTGGAAAGCGAAAACTCTTGGTCTTGATTTAATAACTTTTTTTATTGCGTAAACTTGCACAAACGTCCAATTATTAGTCAAGGCGGCGGTAAGAATAGAAATTGGTGTCCATCGGCTCCAAGAAGCTTATATGTCACGAATCTCTCAAATCTCGAATGTTTCGAGAATTTACGAAATCTTACGATCATTTCGTTTCTTCTAAGTAGCCACGTTTTCATAACAATCGACTCGAAGCCGGCGATAATCTGTTACAATACAACAATAAGATTTCAACAACGGATGTGTATAAGACTAATAAGATTATTAAATAGCCCATTCTAGATGCTTATAATAATGATAAATACATGATAAAATATAGACGTTACAGAAATATAAGCGAAATTGAAAATAATACGAAACAATGTGATTTGAATATGAAAGATTTATAGTTAACGGTATATTGGACATCAATTTCTGAAAATAATGGAAAACTTTGAAATTCTTTGCGGATTCGATATCTTCTAGTAAAAATAAGGATGTATGTGTTAAGAGGTTAGACGTGTCTGTACCAAGGCTGCCAGATCGCATACGCTGCGTCCAGCGGCGGCACGATTTGTATCCCCACCACTTTCGGACACAAAAGCATAAGCTCTCAATGAGAGCCTTATGCCTTTGTGTCCGAAAGTGGTGGGGATACAAATCGTGCCGCCGCTGGACGCAGCGTATGCGTTCTGGCAGCCTTGGTCTGTACGCACATTCAGCCAATGAGCGACAGAATCCATCCGTGGCAACGGCATCGAAGCATATATTGTGAAGAGAGCATTCACACACTTTTCAGCCCAACGAATAATTGCTAGAAAACAATATTCGTGAACTAGAAAAATATGTGAGGTGCAAATGGTTGGATCGGGAATCGAACCCGAGTCTTTCGCTTTCCGGGCAACTGCTCTAGACCACTGAGCTATCCAGACCTTACACCTAATGCTGCTTTTTAACACAGTGATATGCGACTCCAGAACGACGTTGGTATCTCACTCGATGGATGCAATGCCGATTGCCACGGAGGATCCCTGAAAAGTCGCTCGCTGACCAAATAAGTGCCGGTGGAGGTATTCGCGTGCATGCTGGCTTCCGACTGGCCTTCCGTATGAAACGGCACCGACGAGCACAACGCCGTAGAGTGACCACATCCCCCAAGATCCCTCTAGTATATACTAAAATCCCCACTGTACCAAATAGCAGTGGCGGATGGACCCTAAGATAGGGCCGGGGCAGGCCTCCAGAGAAAGATAGGGATGTATATGGGAGGAGGTCGGACGTGTCTTAACGCTCATTTGATCAACGAGCGACAGAATCCATCCGTGGCAACGGCATTGACGCATATCCTGTGGAGAGAGCATTCACACATTTTTCAGCCTAACGAATAATTGCTAGAAAACAATATTCGTGAACTAGAAAAATATGTGAGGTGCAAATGGTTGGATCGGGAATCGAACCCGAGTCTTTCGCTTTCCGGGCAACTGCTCTAGACCACTGAGCTATCCAGACCTCACACCTAATGCTGCCTTTTAACACAGTGATATGCGACTCCAGAGCGATGTTGGCATCTCGCTCGATGGATGCAATGCCGATTGCCACGGAGGATCCCTGGAAGGTTGTTCGCTGACTAAATAAGTGCCGGTGGAGGTGTTCGCATGCACTGCATGCTGACTTCTGACTGGCCTTCTGTGAGAAACGGTACCGACGAGCACAATGCTATAGAGTGATCATCCCTCAAGATCTTTCTAGTGAATAACAATATCCTCACTGTGTCAATAACAGTGGCGGATGGTCCCTAAATAAGATCGTGACAAACCTTCATTAAATTTTGAATTTTCTAAAATGAATTTTTATAACTAAATATTATTTTTTCTTTTCTAGCAAACATCGCTCGAAATAATTGATTGACAGCTTCAGAATGATAGGATGTTTGGAAATACTATGCGGTATTACGGTTGTATTTCTCGCTGTTTATTATTATCTTACATCGATCTATGACTTTTGGAAGTCACGTGACATTCGTGGTCCAAAACCAATACCAATTTTTGGTAATTATAAAGATGTTATGCTTGTTAAAAAGTATGAAGGTGATTATTTAAAGGACATATACAATGAGTATAAAGATGAATCCATGATTGGAATATTCACTGGAATAACACCCGCTCTTATTGTAAAAGATCCAGATTTAATTAAGGATATTCTTGTCAAAGATTTTTCCAAATTTGCCAACAGAGGATTTCCTATTGTCAATGAAAAAGTATGTAAATATTTTAAATTGTATATTATAATATTCTCTCGAATAAATGTATTTCTATAAATGTGATAATTTTATATACTACGATTTTTTAATAACATAGGCCCGCGAAATTTGAGCATTTGTCAGTTACAAAAAGCAGAATAGGTGAATCTGATAGATTTTGTGACGCTGAAAACGAATCTAGCCGCAGAATTTCCTCAGCACGTCAGGTTTTTGAGTAATTTGTAATTGAATGGCCCAAAAATCGCTATTTTGGCCAATTTCATGAATTTATTGTGGGAAAACCAAATTTTTTTGAAATATTTCTGTCAATGGCATCGTATAGTACACATTTTCACCTTTCAAATCCACTTTCGATTATCGCCGTACGATTTTTTTTCGCTAAGATATATATGTATGAAGTTATAAGAAAATTTACATAGACATCAATATGGTAGATCTATCTTGAAATTTGAAAAGACTGACATATGTCAGGTTCTAAAAATGTCAGGTTCTACTAAAAAAGTATTGTAAAAAAATATTTAATACAGTTGTTACACATTTTGATAAATTTTTCTACATTTTATGTCTTTATTGTGATTCTATCCGCCATATTGGATGCGTCATTTTTAATTTCAAAAAGTAACAGAAGATATTTAAAAATGTATGTTTTTACCCTAATTTTGATTCGTAGTGAGATAGAGAGGAGGCACGGTTGATATAGAATGGCTTATTGGATCCCTATGCATGACCGGTTTTATAACTTGTATATCTGAGCGAAAAAAATCGTGCGGCGGTAATCGAAAGTGGATTTGAAAGATGAAAGTGAATACTATACGATGCCATTGACAGAAATATCTTAAAAAATTTGGTTTCCCCACAATAAATTCATGAAATTGGCCAAAATAGCGATTTTTGGGCTATTCAACTACAAATTACTCAAAAACTTGATGTGCTGACGAAATTCTGCGGCCAGATTCGTTTCCAGCATCGCAAAATCTATCAGATTCACCTACTCTGCTTTTTTAAACTGAATCTCGCAGGCCTGTGTAATCAATTAACATTTTCTAATAACCATTATTGAAAAATCATATTAATTTTAAATAGTCTTGAGTTTCTTCAATCAAATTGTTATAATTTAATAAAAATGGAGAATTTATTCGATTATAATTATGTTTTTTATTATATCGTAGACTGATCTACTGTCGCAGCATCTTGCCGCTTTAGAGCATAAAAGATGGCGACCTTTAAGGATAATGTTGTCGCCCGCTTTTACATTCGCTAAAATAAAAAAAATGTTCTCTTTAATATCCGAATGCGCCGATTATCTTGAACAATATATTGAGAAATTGGCGAGTAAAAACGAGCCTATAGAATGCCGCGAGGTAATGGCAAAATATGCGACCGATGTAATCGGTACTTGTGCTTTCGGCATCGAGATGAATGCTCTATTAGACAAAGACAGCGAATTTCGTAGAATGGGAAAAATGATCTTCCTGCCAAGCTGGAAAAATATTCTACGATACAGAGTGAACGAAACCTTTCCATGGTTTTACGAAATGCTCAATTATATCAAACCACAAATGGAGCTCAACTATTTTTTCATACGTTTTGTCATAGAAACCATGAATTACAGAGAAACAAATAATGTCATTAGGCATGATTTCATTGATATACTGCGCAAGATAAGAAAGAATCCAGATAAAATGGGCGATATCAGTAAGACTGTGTACTTTTATGAAAATTTTGTGTGATACAAAAACTTTTCAAAATGATAATTTTTTAAATTCTTGAAAATGTTTATGAGTTTTTGCATACATAAATTTATAGATTAGTTGTAATACGTTAATATTATATATTAATTGTATCAAATATTAGATTATTCATAATTTGTAATATTCGATGTAATATTCGAAGAATTAAAATTAATGGTGAAAAAATATCATATTTCAGAGATGACCGAAAACATCATAGCTGCTCAAGCGTTCATATTTTTCGCTGCCGGTTTTGAAACTTCATCGACGACTATGAGTAATGCGCTTTACGAATTGGCATTAAATCAACAAATACAAGACAAGTTACGTGAAGAAATTAATCAAGAATACACTAAGCACGGTAGCAATTTATCATATGAAAATGTAAAAGAGATGAATTACTTGGATAAAGTTTTCAAAGGTACATCATTCAAAGAAAAAATTTAATAATAGAATGATTTGCTATTAATTTTCAGTATTAATATAATATCAATAGTTTTATTGTTAATCATTTTTAAAACATATATGTACACACACATTTGGATATTTTAAATTTTACGAACAAATTTTCAAATATATAATTCTTCCTTACATTATTCTTAATATATGCAGAAACTTTACGAAAATATCCACCAGCGACATATCTTATGCGACACTCGACATCAAGTTATACTTTTGATGGTAGCACACTTGATATACCAGAAAATCTAAAAATATTCATTCCGGTTTTTGGGATTCATCGAGATCCGGATATTTATCCGAAGCCAGATGTTTTTGATCCAGAAAGATTCAATGACGAAGCAATACAAACCAGACATCCGATGCATTATCTACCTTTTGGTGATGGGCCAAGAAATTGCATTGGTAAAATGATATACATAGATTTAAATACATTTCCTTCAGTTTTGCTTGTTTTGATTTCACATGTAACATTATTTTAATCCAGAAATTTTTCTCATAATAATAATTTTTTTATTTTCAGGTGCCCGCTTTGGTATTTATCAGACAAAAATTGGTCTTATAAAGATACTGCGAAACTATAAAGTTGAGATTTGCGATAAAACGCAAATATCCTACATAAGTGATCCTAAATCATTGCTATTAGCACCAAAGAATGGAATACATTTGAGGATAATTAAAATTAATCAGACTTAATTTAAGCTTTAGTACAATTCTTAAGAAACAAAGGTGGAAAAATATCTATAAATTAGAATAATAATAGCCATATCCCGATAGCATCAACATATATATATTACTGATATTGTTGTATTGTAATATTTTTTATGGTGTATAAAATAATTAATAATTCGATTTAATTATTTTTAATTTATGTTATTACATGCGTGATATAACCTGTTTAATTTTAAGTTTTGGTAAATATACCGATTAAGGGACCCAGCCCCAATAACCTTCACCTTGACATATGTTGTCAAGGTCACTGTCCTGAGTAACGTGCAGGAGGTTTTAGCCGTCGCTCGTTGTTTATTAAAAAGTTATTAACAAAAGAAGTTTTATAAACGGAACTTAATTTTCGGAAACCGTGTACAATAACAGACCTCTTGTCGCGTTGAAAGTATAATAAAAATATATTATAAACGTGAATAAACGTAAAGAATCCGTCCGCTGAGCCCCCGCAGGGGGACGGAACACACTGTGTCCACGCATATATTTTGTTAGATGAAACGCATAGGTCAATAATATATGTTCATTAGCAAGTACATTGATTATAATAGAAATGTACAATAACTTAGCTGTTATATAAAAAAGTAATTATTTTAAATACATTTAATACAATTAAAAAGTATCACAAATGTATGTGCACGCACACACACACACACACTGATTGTTACACTCATCGCGTATAGCAATCAGCTGATCGCGGCGGGCGCCCCACGTAATCGCCTATATCGCGGCGTCCCCTGCCTACCTCTCGTACTCGTTCCGTAATTAGTTAACTATTTTTCTTTATAGTTTAAAAACTAAACTCCGGGCAAAATTTTGCAAGAGGAAAAATCGTTTTAGAATTCATTCAAGAATTTGATATTTTGAAGACAAATGTTTGTTCAGAATCACCCTGTATAACAAAGAATATTTTGCATATAAAATGTTTCACATTATTTGACAATATATCTACATTGTATAATTTACTTTCTATGTGCAGAGTGTGTGTGTGTGTGTGTGTGTGTGTATGTGTGTGTGCGCGCGCGCGCGCGTGCGACAACGTTTCATGTATGTTACGTTTACAATGTTTTATCATTTGTCAAAAGAAGATTACAACGTTAATTTTCATTAATTTTCTAAAACCATAGTTTATTTGATTTAATATACATAGAACTTTCAAAAAATTACAGGCAATCAATCTATAAGTAATAATATTCCGTGTGCAATGTGATTTCGTGCGCAAAACTGTCATGTGTGCAAAGGTGCGTTCTTCTCTTAATTTTTTTTGTGCGCAATAGAGCATGTAGGCAATCGATCTGTAGGCAATAATATTAGGTGTGCAAACGTGCGTTCGTCTCTTAATTTTTTTTATTATGCGCAATATAGCATGTAGGCAATCGATCTGTAGGCAATAATATTATGTGTGCAATGCTGTGTTTGCGCAAAATTGTCGTGTGTGCAAACGTACATTCATCTCTTCATTTTTTTATTGTGCACAATGGAACATGTAGGCAATCGATCTGTAGGCAATAATATTATGTGTGCAAACGTGCGTTCGTCTTTTAATTTTTTTTATTGTGCGCAATAGAGCATGTAAGCAATCGATCTGTAGGCAATAATATTATGTGTGCAATGCTGTGTGTGCGCAAAATTATCGTGTATGCAAACGTACATCCATTTCTTAATTTTTTATTTGTGCGCAATAGAGCTTGTAGGCAATCGATCTGTAGGCAATAATTTTTGTGCGCAAACGGAATGTCGGCGAACGGGATGTCGGCAAAGGACACTGTTGGCAAAAAATTTGTAGGCTAATGGGGCCCTCCCATCATCTGCATTTTAATATCAAAATGATAAAAATTTGTAAGTGTAATTAATAAGATTACATCTCTCTTATATATTGTACATGTTTATATCTATATAATTAAATATCTTATTTAATTTTACAATAGAATAAAGTATATAAAGAAATTATGAAAATTTGTGGGACTGATCCTATTAAATATGAGGACTTACAATACATGGAATACTTAGATTGTGTAATAAAAGAAACAATGAGACTATTTCCAGCTATTCCATTAATTGGACGGTCTTTAACTAAGGATGTAAAAATAGGTATGTTTTCAAATATAATAATTCTATTGTTTTATATGCGTATTATGATACGTATGATCATTATGTAGTTTAAACACGAAAAACCATAATTTTTAAAGAATAATTACAAATATATTTTATTATTTAAGAATTATGTGCTCATTTTGTTCTTATACAGGGTGTTTCATTTTAATTTCTCCAGGCAAATATTTCAGAAAATAATGAAAATTCGAAAAAATGTCTCAGACAAAAGTTGTATGGATTCAAGGGGGATATAAGATGGTGTCATTAATTTGACCTTGAATAGTTACTTGAAGGTCAGGTGATGGTCACCTTCAATTTTTTAAATGGAACTGCCTACTTTTTATGGCAGCTATTCTTGCAGCTTATCTCGAGAGCTTTCCAAAACACTATAATTAAGTTAGTTTTCATTAAGTACTTTCCGAGTTATGAGGCTCGAAATTATTTCTTAATTTTACATAAACCGTAAAATATCTTGTAAAATATTCATTTTTCCTTAAACCTTTATTAATTATCTTTTATTTGTATTATACATGTATACTATATATTTTTTTATTTTAAATGGAGGAAAGAAATCTTAATTTCAGAACTGCTATCTTAATTTTTTCGTCTTTCCTTTATATGATCGAGCATAAAAAGAATTTTAATTCTCTGACTTATTTTATATCATATGGATATCAGTAGAAATCTGTGTATATATGTAATATTATACATAATTAATACGTAATAAATTTATACGTAATAAAAATTTTATAGAACTCTTTTTCCTCTTCGTTAACATGTGAAGAAATAAAACTAAAGAATATACGTAATTATAGCTACTTAGTCATCAATGATAAAAAAAAATATATATGCCGAGTGTCAAAGGGATTGTTGAAGAACCCGTTTTCTTTTTTCATCCGTTTTGCGATTTTCGGCACTACTTCAATTCAGAATGCCTTGTTGACATATGGATATTTTTTCAATGCAGTTTCCACATTTGTTTGCAGAGTTAATTTTATTATGCCGTAATTTTTATATACAGCTTATTTTGTAGTATGAGCAGAAATTTTGAAATGTAGAGTAGGTTATAGAATAGTTGGATATCCGGATTCCACCCTGTTTACGTGTTGGGATAATATTAAGAGTAGATCTAATGATCATGAAGCATTTTCATTAGATTTGCTAATGATTTTGAAGTGAATTTTTCATGCATGCTGCATGCCGTTGATCTATGTATTATCTATGTATGTAAGAGATATTTATCCCTTTTTTATTACGAGACTTCAATACGAGACCGGATACGACGATGATATGCTAACATTTCTATATTATATTGATGATCAAGTAGTCTTCATTCGACTTTAAATAAGATAGAAAAAAAACAATGCAAGGAAAAATAGTTCTCTATTCCCTCTTTCTCAATATACATATAACCAAATTTTCTTAATATTTATATAACTATATATTTAAATTTATCTATTGTCAAAGGAAAAATAAGAAGTTAAGATAATATATATATAAATAATGTTAATAATGAGTTTAAAAAAAAATTTCTTTTCATATGATAGTTATATTGTATATGTATAACATAATTATATATATTTAATATATAAAAATTTTTTTTTCGTTTCTTTTTTATACACATATTGGAAAAGGAAAAAATTTGAAATAATTCTCAGATGTATATATATTATCTTAATATATCGTAATATTTAAACATTTCTTAAAAATTATTTGTACGGGGAAGTATAACAATATACAGGGCTTTCGAAAAGTAACGGACCCCCCCCCTATCTCAGAATCTATGTATCATAGGGCAAAATGACCCGAACAAAAGTTTTATGGTTCATAAAGTTCTGTTTTTTTGTGACCTCAAATTTGACCTTGATCGTGACCTTGAAGGTTTTTTGAAGGTTAATTTGCGTTTTTTAAATGGGAATTGCTATTTTTGACCCCGGATTTGGAAAGGGCGGGAAATTTTACGTTCAGATATGTAATCTTGTGATGTTAAAAATGACATCCAAATCCTACTTTTATCCTACCCCAAGCACCCCAAAGGGAACAGAATTCTACTACGTCCACGTCGTTGTTCCTGGATAGCGCTAAAAGTAGGATAAAAGTAGGATTTGGATGTCATTTTTACCATCACAAGATTACATATCTGAACGTAAAATTTCCCGCCCTTTCCAAATCCGGGGTCAAAAATAGCAATTCCCATTTAAAAAACGCAAATTAACCTTCAAAAAACCTTCAAGGTCACGATCAAGGTCAAATTTGAGGTCACAAAAAAACAGAACTTTATGAACCATAAAACTTTTGTTCGGGTCATTTTGCCCTATGATACATAGATTCTGAGATAGGGGGGGTCCGTTACTTTTCGAAAGCCCTGTATAATAACCTATATAATAAAGGGGAAATATAAAATATAATAAAAAGTATACATATATGTAAGAGTAGTGGTTACGATTACAATTAATAATGCTAGAGATCTTATTTATATATAAGCATAAATAATAGAAAGTATTCTCGTCATGGCTTATATTTAGCTGGTCATATTTTATAGTTTTCAGTCCTTGGGTTGTAGTGTAGATAGAAGTTTCCTTTAAAGGTGGTGAAAGATAAGGATCTCCTGATTCTGAGAATTGTTTTCGTCTATGCGTTGAACTAGATTTATTTATTATCTTTAGCGTTAAAGAGCAGCACTCCTTTAATTCTTTGAAGATTATCTCGTTGGATTTGGATTTAATGTAAAAAATCCATAAACGATTAAAATGCGCGATTAGATTGTTTATTTTTATTTTAATTTTTGCATTATTCTTTTTTAATTTCTTCAATGTTTTATGCAGTCTTGTATACTGATCTCTGAATCTTCTCGCTTTAACTGTAATATAAGCCGTTAACTGAAATAAAGCCAAATTACTACAAATTTCTATATATTATATTTTATAATAAAATATAAAATTAATGTGTATTTATCATATTACAAATTATTTAATTAATTAATCATTTGACTTTATATTAAGTTAGAGTAAAGTTTAAAAACAATATCTACAAAAAAATTTCTACGATGGATGAGCTATGAGAAATTAGAAGATAAGTGCGTATTATAAGAATAAATTAGCATCAAAAATTGATAAAATTGATAAAATTGTTAATGCGTGTTCTTTACTTAATAAATTGGACAAAATTTTTACAAAAAAATCTTTTCTTGACCTCTTCTTTCTTTTAATATTTTAATATATTTTCGCAATAGATGCAAAACATTTCGAAAGAACTTATTAAAATTTATTTAATTTAATCCATCCAGCTCATTCATTTTAAGGCAACGGATTTATCTACAATCTACAATCTATATCTATATCTATATCTACATCTATACATCTGCAATCTCTACGAATCCGTTACCTTAAAGTTAAATAAAAGTTTTTCTCACTCACCGACACTGATGCGCAACAGCGGAGTTGTTGTTATCGAAGCTAGTTGTCTGTAACATACAAATATAAAATTCATTTATAATAATGCTCACAAAATGCAATCAATATTTTAAAAAATTTTTATCGCGCAGAATTTTATATCCGATATGTAAAATAATAAGCAGATAAACACATATGGAAAAATTTTATAAATTTTTGAAACTGTTCCTTAAATAGAAAATTTTATATGACTTTTATAAAAATCTTTCTCTTTAATTCATTTAAATAATAAGATCGAATTATTGTTCGTTTGTAACAAGTTAACGATTTATAACAATTAATATATAAATAATAGACATTCACCATCAGGTTGCTTCGCCGATGCAAGATGTGTCTTCCAGGCTTCCTCCTCCTCTCATGTTGTTGACGCGCGATATTTTTAATGCACTCCCGCACTCGCAAGCAATATTTTTATATCGCTATTTCCGCTATTTTACGCGCGATACTTAACGGTTTCCACACTATTTCAATGCGATTAAAAATTTTCTATTTGATCGCGCGATGTATATACTTAATATGTATATACTTTGGACGGCACTCCCGGTTTCGGTACGAGCGAAAATCCCATTTTACTTACGAGAATCAGCTTCGAGCCAACAGATCGGGAATGCAACGATACAACGAGCAAAGATTAAGCCCAAACCGGAAAGAAGACAAAACGATTGACGGAAATAGAGGAAAATGAAGTTCACCAACTCTTTTTCGCGCATAATTATCCTATCTCGTATCGAACCTGGACCCGCTGAGCACGATTTCAGGTGCTCCGCCCGGACATATTATGCCTCTTGCGGTTGCTATATGCTACACCAGGCTAGTAGACGGCAACAGAAGAGGATACCCACATTTTTTAAATGTTAACAATCAACAATTCAGAAAATGGGGAGGCAACCTTTTTTTACCGAGCGAAAATCGTGCTTAGGGGAATCCACTCGACTCCTCGACAGGGTTAACACACGCAGTGCGTGTGGCTGTAGACGAGCAAAGAGAAGGGACCCATTGACGACCATTTCGAGCAATCGATCGAGTTCTAACCAATTCGGGCCGAATCACTTGACGAAGCACGAAGCGCGAGTGTACAGGGTGTTTCGTCAACATACAGCTCAATACGACGGGTTGCCTGCTCATAGGAGCGCAAGTCCGGTAATGCAGGGATAGGTAATACAGATCACTCGCGTACATTTTCGACGAAGTATACTAGCTGTCACTATTCTGTACAATTTAATTTTTTCTTCTAACAGCTTCTGTACAATTTAATTTTTTCTTCTAACAGCTTATTACGCGTTGATAGCGTGACAGCTAGTATACTTCGTTGAAAATGTACGCGAGTGATCTGTATTACATATCCCTGCATTACCGGACTTGCGCTCCTATGAGCAGGCAACCCGTCGTATTGAGCTGTATGTTGACGAAACACCCTGTACATTACATAGCAACGTGTGCAAACTCGAAACATCCCAGTTAATTGGCATCGGAAGTAGAGACTCGTGACAATAATGAAATTGGGATTTTGAAAACGCGAAAACGCGATAACGCGAGAATGCTACAACGCAAGAACGCGGTGACGAAACGTTGCCGTCCACGACACGTTGACGGCACCGACGACGCGAAAGGGTACTTAGCTTCCCCTTCAGGCTCCTTAAGATTTATCCTAAATAGAAAAATTTAAGATAAACCTCAAGGCACCATCCAAGTACTAAGCCCTCCCACCCCGACAAGGTGTACCCAATGGGAGGGTTATATTATATACAGGGTGTCCGATTCGTGAGGGACCAAATGAAAAGTGATGATAGATTGGGTCAAACTAAGAAGAAAAGTCCTCTACCATTTTGCAAAATTCGCAATAATTATTAAGTAATAAGCAAAAATGTCCCGGCCCATGAGAAGCGGTAAACCGCTTGTAGTGTGTGATTATTAAGTGATCAAACGAAAAGTGGTGATAGATTGGGTCAAACTGAAAAGAAAAGTTCTCTACCATATTGCAAAATTCACAATAATTATTAAGTTATAGGCAAAAATGTCTCAGAGTATAAGAAGCGGTAGACAGATCGCTTCTCATGCGCTGAGACATTTTTGCCTATAACTTAATAATTATTGCGAATTTTGCAATATGGTAGAGAACTTTTCTTTTCAATTTGACCCAATCTATCACCACTTTTCGTTTGATCACTTAATAATCACACACTACAAGCGGTTTACCGCTTCTTTTGCACCGGGACATTTTTGCTTATTACTTAATAATTATTGCGAATTTTGCAAAATGGTAGAGGACTTTTCTTCTTAGTTTGACCCAATCTATCATCACTTTTCATTTGGTCCCTCACGAATCGGACACCCTGTATAATTTTATATATAATATAATATATAATTTGTGAAATTTATTTTGCAATATACTCTATAAATTTAAATTCGTAAATATAAACGATAAATAAAAATAGAAAAAATAGAAAATCTATATAAAGCAATGTTCAAAATAATTGATTTTAAAACTAATTATAGCGCGCAATTAATTTTTACTTTTAAATAGATATATTTTAATATTATAAATTGCGTAATTACAAAATAATTTATATTTCTTAGATATAAACTTTTAAAAATATGATACATAAAAAAGTCTATTTTTTTACATACGAAATATTTAAATAAATATATTAATATGAAATATTTTGTAAAATATAAGAAGTATTTGAAAACATTAATTAATAAAAAACTTTAAATGCTTTAATTATTTTAAAATAAAATGTAATATTTTTTATATATATGTATTATATACATTAGATTCTCTCTGACAGACTCTCTGACAGTCGTTGTTTATAACATCTTGACAACGCGAGCAGAAACAATCTTCTTCCATCGACGTAGTTCCCGCCGAAAGAATTCAACGGGTAGCGAATACATCCACGGGGACAAGACGCGGGGACGCAACAATATAATAAATAATGAATATGATAAATAATTTATATTAATGACTTACATCGTATCTTATTGATCCATCCATTTCCAAAACCTCCTTTTTTCTTTTGCTTTCTTCGCTTTTTCCTGGTGGCACTTCAATCCTCGTTGCACTTATTTGAATTCCTCATTGTCCTTACACTCATTCACGAAAAGTTCCTCGTTGTACTTGCAATTGTGTTTAGAGAAAGAATTTGATAATATATGAAACGTCTCACATCACTACTTCACTGCTCAAGAGCCACTGAGCGAATGATCGTAAGTCAGAAACATTACCGCGGTACTGTTTATATCGCAAGGTCGACTATGAAAGGAAAGAATTTGAAAATATATGAAACGTCTCACACCACTACTTTACTGCTCAAGATTACTATGCGAATAACCGTAAGTCAAAAACATTACCACAGTACTGTTTATATCACCAAGGTCGACTTATACTTATTGTTATAATTTATCGTTGAAATATTCTACGAGTGATTGCCGATTAAAAAAATTTAAAGCATTGGTCGAAATTTATTTAATTCCAATAAGTATCGTTAGGTAAATTATTATAATAAGCATCAATAATCGAAAGATCATAACAAAATTAATTATTTTATCCCCTTTTATATATCCCCTGTTTCAATTTTTATTCACAGTAATTAATGATTGCGATTCGATAAAGATATATCGTTGCGATACAGTTTCATGTTCTTTATCATAAGTTAATTAATTTATAATTATTAATAATTATATCAAATTATGTTTTGATACTAATTTCAATCGTATTTAGAAAAAATATTCGACAATATGCGAAGCGTTTCGAACCATTACTTTATTGCTCGAGTGGCACCGTGCGAATGATAACGAAGCCGTAACATATAAATAATATCGCGCTATTGTTTATATTACCAAAATCGAACACCGTGTTATTGATAATTCATTGCCAAAATATTTTACGTACTGTAACATATACGTATATATATGAAAATATTAAATTGTAGAAGTTTTCCAATTTATAGATTAATTAAACGATTATTTATTATACAATTAATTAACATATGAAGCATTTCGCATCGTTATTTTAGATATTTTCTTTAGAGAATATAAAACTGCGCCGCAAAATATCGCAATATAAATAAATCTAAACTACCTCTAAATATAGAATAATACTCTGTGCCCGCAGATATCGCAAAATATCGCAAAATATCGCAATATAAATAAACCTAAACTACCCCTAGATAGAGAATATTACTTTACGCCCACAGATCGGAAAATATCTAAACTTTACCGCTCGAATATCACCGAGCGAATGATAGCAATACCATAACATACAAACAATAGCATGCTATTGTTTACATCGTCAAAGTCGAACATAATATTATTGATAATTCGTTCCCGAAATATTTTATATATTATAAAATATACACGAGCGGAATATTAAATTATAGAAGTATTTTAATTTATTGATTAAAATTGATTATTTATTAAACAATTCATTACGGAGTTAATTATTTGAATTTATTCGATTGTCTTACCGCGCTTTTCCGAAGTCAAATCTATAATATTTAATTTTGCATTTTAAAAGACTTATTGACGAACATTCTGAGCAATCGATCGAGTTCTAACCGATTCGGCCCGAATCACTTGATGAAGTAGAGCGTGACTATCACTAAGCCGACTTGAGCACGAAGCCCAAAACCGCGCGCACATGCACATTCCGTACTGGACATATGTACGTTCTGCGCGGCCTATTGTTTAATTAACAAGGATTGCCGATTAAGAAAATTTAAAGCATTGGTCGAAATATATTTAATTATAATATTTTTAAAGAAATATTATTATAATAAGCATCAAAAGATCATCAAAAAATCGAAAGATCATAACATAATTAATTCTCTTATCCCCTTGTATGTATCACCTGTTTCAATTTTTCTTCGCAGTAATGAATGATTGTGATTCGATAAAGATTTATCGTTGCGGAACATTTTTTTGTCGTTTATCAAAAGTTAATTAATTTTTAATTATTAATAATTATAGCAAATTATGTTTCGATACTAATCGTAGTTGTGTTTAAATTATAATATACGAGGCGTTTCGCACCACTACTTTATTACTCGAGTGTCACCGTGCGAATGACAAAGCCCTAACATAGCGCGCTACTGTTTACATTTTATATTGCCAAAGTCGAACATCGTATTATCGATAATTCGTTGCCGAAATATTTTATATATTATAAAATATACACTAACGCGGAATATTAAATTAAAGAAGTATTTTAATTTATTGATTAAAATTGATTATTTATTAAATAATTTATCATGGAACTTTATGCATAAAATATTTAAATAATATATTATTGTGTTAAGCAGTTTATAAAATATTACTATCTATATAAAAGTATTAATTAATACGAGAACATTTTATAGATATTTTAAGTATATTAAAATAAAATCCAGAATATTTTATATGTTATACTAATATAATTTAAAAATTTAAATAATTTAGATAATTTAGAATGAGAGAGAGCGAGAGAGAGAGATTCGTAATATAAATAAATGAAATGAATTATTGAATAAATAAAATAAATAATTGCAGACCCGAGATAACATCACATAAACAAAATCATTGAAATTGAAATTGAAATAGGCGATCTCGGCATCACAGTACATCATGAAGTAATTATTGACGACAGCTATGTTTCATAAAATGTTTCGCCGTCTATTGATGACAACAATTGATGGTAGTTAAAGAATTAACTATCCATTGATTTTAATACTCTGTTGTTGAAATACAGCGAAAATTAGATCAAATTTCAAAGTTTTTCTCGAAAATATTATATTAGAAGTGACATTGAAATGATGATTTATTGAATCCAATAGATATTATCAAGCTGATATAAATAAATTATAGAGGAATATAAATTGTAAACATATATTAATATTGAAATGTTTGTTCTTTACGATATTTCATTAAACATTCGACATGCATATTTTTGTATCTTATGTAAGATTTGTGCTTTAATGTATTAACTAGTATTAACTATTCTGTAAATTCATAAATATTAACACATACAATTGTAATTTTCTCTCAAGTCTTTTTTAGTCATTATGTTTTGGAGCTTTTTCCTATTTCAAATTATATATATAAATTTTTGTACGTACTGATATTATTTCTAAAGAGAATAAATTTTTATAAATTTATAAATATTTGTGAAAATATATATATTATTGTGCATTAATTTAAAGAAAACATTATATAAACACTTGTTTAAACTTTAAAAATATTCTTATGCAGAATGTCTCTTTAATAATACAAAAACATTTTTGGAAATAAAAATGTTATATATCATTTAATATATGAATGGACTGAAATGAGTCACAAGAGGAGACCGGTTAATATCACATAATTATTTTCAATATTATTTAACAAAATGTGATTAACGTGTTTATCTCAATTTTTTGGAAATAAAACAATTGATTTATAGAAAGAGAAAATTTAATTTTATGCACTCTAGTGCATATTATAAAGGTTATCATATATAAAATTACAGAAGTATAATTTAAATAATAAAGTAATTAATACTATAAGTTGTTATAATATATTATATTATATTTATTATAAAATTATATAAGTTATTATATAAGATTATTAAAATACAAATAACGATAATAATAGTTCGTAGAATTAATTATTTTATTTATTTCCTTGAAGCCTTTTAACTAATTTTTATTGATTTTATCTAACGGACCTTTATTTCATTATAATTATTTTATTTATTTTAGTTATTTATACAGCTTACGTGCTATTGTACATTTATTGTATATTTATTTATATTAGCGTAAAAACGCTGCTGTATTACGTATCGCTTGATTCAAAATGCATTATGTGAATGTACAGAAAACATGTAAATCACTTTTTTTAAGTCCATTATTACTTTTCTTATAATCAGAATATTTTTTTATATAATAAATGTTCTTCTTATGCCAAAGAGAAGGTTACGCAAAAATAAATTAATATAAGACGCTAATAAGATAAAGTTTAATAAGATTTATTAAACAGTTCTATGTATATAACTATATTTATTTATATATAGAATTATTTTTGTTTTACACATATATAACTTTGTCTTATATATATAAATTTTTTGACAAACAATTCTTAAGGATTTTAATTCTTTTTGAAATAACGAGTATCTCCGCGGAGAAAAATAAATTACAAACGGAATGGAGCTAATAAGATAAGATGTCATGGTAACAGATCGGATTGATCATTCGAAGTCAGTTACTACTGTGATCGCTAGCCAAACGCTACCACGTTATTTATCGCTTGATTCAAACTGCATTATATGAAGATTAGAGAAAACGTGTAATTGTGTACGAATAGAGGATTTTAAAAAACATATGTAGTAACACATACGAACAAATTGTTACAATTACATTTTTAATAAAAAATAAAACTAAAGATATAGCAAATATCTAAGTGAATTCGATTACACGGCGCGCTTGAGTATGTATGAAAATGTTACAAAATTGGTAATTCTATAATTTTTTTGATCGTTTGTAATTTGATTGTGGTTATCTTTTTATCGATTGCTTTTCTACTAATAGTAAGGGATATTAAAAAGGAATGCTGATAATAATTATATTCCTATATTCGCGATAGAATCAAATGAATATGTATCATTTTTCGCACTGGCACTTGTTTTCCTAAAAAAAATAGAAACTATTTACTTAATAAGAGTCCCCTAATTCAATCCTAAGATACACATTGTGATCGACCCCTCTCATAAAGGAAAATTTAAAAACATAATATTAAAAGATAATAACTTGCGATTCGTTAAAACTGAGTTTATCGAAAGTACATGTATATGAATTAATCGGAATTTAGCGAAAATATATATATATATATATATATATATATATATATATGAATTAATATCAACTCGATTAGCACATCAGAATTAATTAGTAGAGTAAGAAAAATAGCTAACTGAGGATTCAACGGAAACTGATTGAGTGCAGATATTTAAAGAAAAAAACAGATTATGTTTGGAACAATATTATGCGTTTTATTGAAAAGTTTAGTGCTGACAAAGGCAACTATCACGTTTATGCCGAAGGATTATACCACTCCAAATAGCCTCCAGGAAGAATACGTATCCATGGGTCCGGATTTAAATTTCACACAAGTAAGAGATATTTTTCGCTTGATTTAGAAACAATTGAATGTTATTGCGTTAATAGTGTAATAATAAGTTATATACACTATATATATAATGAAATAAAACTATTCAACACAAAAGTATGATATATAAAGCTCGAAAATTTTATATATAATAATAAAATAAAATTATTCAATATAAAAAATATATAAAGCTTAAAAATTTTGCTTATGAAAGAATCTTATATAATACAATATTAAGTTTAATTAAAACGGTATATTAAAACTTTGAATGTATTATTTCTCTTTCTCTTTCTCTCTCTCTCTCTCTTTATATATATATACAGGGTGTTCCCGGGTTAAATGGCCAAACTTAAAATATAAATTTGAGACCTCAAAACAAGCAAAAATTTCCTCTGAAAGTTTACTCGCAAACGCTTCGTTCAAGAGATATCGACTTGTTAAGTTATAGAACCATAGGAATGAATAATATCGAAATAATCTAGGTTTATCTTTTTTATTGCTTTTTTTATTGCTTTACAGTAACCAAAATTTATAATTATTAAATATTTTGTTCAAAATGATAGCCTCCAGCTTGGAGACAAGCACTGCACCTATCGAACGAGTGGATGACAGAACTAACAATTACTTGGTACATTGCGCGAAATCGATTCTGTTTGTAAAAAACAAAAGCCTATGAATGACCTTCAATCTTCAAAACAAAGACAAAACAGAAATATTTCGGTATTATTCATTCCTATGGTTTTGTAACTTAACAAGTCGATATGACTTGAACGAAGCGTTTGCGAGTAAACTTCCAGAGGAAATTTTTGCTTGTTTTGAGGTCTCAAATTTATATTTTAAGTTTGGCCATTTAACCCGGGAACACCCTGTATATATATATAATTATTATTTCTGAAAATAACAATTTTTTAAATTAATGAGGTTTTCTGTCTACTTTTCGCTACATTTATATATAGGGGGGAGTTCCCCTAGCGCCGGACAGCACCTAGTACCGGACATATGTCATATCTTAGCAAGTAAAAACATGATCGGGTGGTTATATCGGTGATTGGACGGGGGGTATAGTGATCCACGCACAGGATGCGACATGCTCCAGATCCGCATACGCAAGCTAAAAGGACAGTTGATCGATGCGTTTGACGAAAAAACGTTGTATTGTATAATTTAGAAACAGGTCATACCTACGAAGATTTGTTGTCTTACAATATCTATTCTTGTATTAGTAAGTATTTTGGTAACTAGTTTTCAAATATCTATGTGCTTTTTATATAAAGTAAACTAGTTTTTATGAATTCGTTATTTTTTAATACATCTTTTGTCCTCTGGTCCGGACAGAATATTTTTCTTTAACTTTGCCGGACTAAAAATGCATGCTTATGTTTGTATTTATGTTCATTACTTGATTTTAGATACAGTGCTTAGAAAATACAAAAAAAAAAAATTCTCACTTCATCTTCTTATAAATTATTAATTGAAGAAAAAGAAAATGAAAAGAAAGTTAAAGAACAAAAGAAAAATTTAGGAAATAAGTTTAAAAAGACGAATCGACCAGAAAAGATAAAGAAAACTAGAGTACTAACACCTAAAAATACAAGTGATGATACTACATGTGTAGTTTGCTTAGAGAGTGAAGAAAGAAGATGAAGAAGAAGATTGGATTCAATGCTCCAACTGCCAGGAATGGGCTCACGAGGCATGTGCTGATATCCCTGAATGTTTTGATGATTATATTTGTGATCATTGTAAATTATTTTGAAGTTGTTCGATGTTAGGGGATCTATTTTAACTATGTCCGGTACTAGGTGCCACTTTAAGATCGTTCAAAATTTCATACCAAAGTTTAACTCTGATTTAAGTATTATATTATAGAAAGGTTTATTATTTCGTTCATTTATTTTCATTCCTAATATTGTTAACTAATAATTAATGCAAAAGATTAAATAAATAAAACATATTTTTTTATTTATCTACAAAAAACCTTAAGTGTCCGGTACTAGGGGAACTCCCCCTACATATAATGACACTTGAACAGATTTTTATGTTATTTTTTCTTCAATTTCTAAAATTTCTTTATTTTTCGAGATATTTATAATAATATTTATTGATATATATAGTATAAGATTTATATTAATTTAGATTTCGTTTTATGAAATTAAGTAAAAAAGTTTGCATCATTTCTTTGTGTTAAGGATAATTATATAACAGAGCTACCAAAAATCAAAATAGAAAATCGAGTATTCGCGTAATGAAACTTCAAATTGTATCAATTAACTCTAACGTTAATATGTTAATCAACAATATATGCAACAGCAACATGCTATGCGCTAG
>JALHBL010000594.1:0-368212 GCA_023638675.1 Camponotus pennsylvanicus
TGATATTAATCTAGGAATTAAATGTGAGGAATATTTGGAAGAATTAATGAAAGAAGGACACGCAGACATAATTGGAAATATTCGAGAGAATTGTCTGCAATTCTATGTAACTGCCGCCGAGGAAATTAGTAAAAGATTGCCCATTAAAGATAAATTTTTATCAAAATTAAAGGTTTTTCATTCAATCATAGCATTGTGTAGCATTGACAGAAAAACATCATTTAATGATGTTTCTTTTGTCGCTCAAAAACTCGGTGGTTTTGATGAAAATGCTTAAAAAAAAGAGTGGCATACTTTATATTTGGATTTTATAGTAATAGAAAAAGAACATTTTTCGAAATTAAATTTTGATGAAATGTGGAAAGAAATTTTAAAATGTAAATATCCCAATATGAAGTCTCTTTTGAATGCTGTTAGATTACTTCCAGATTCAAATGCCGATCCAGAAAGAATGTTTTCTTTGCTATCAGATATAAAAACAAAAAAACGAAATAAACTTTTATCCGTATGTATAAATGCCAGTTGCGTATTAAAATCCGCGTTAAAAGCAAGAAAAGAAACTGTTCTAGACATGGAGATTAATGAAAAACATTTATCCCTCATGTCATCGGGCAATGTATTTTCCACTTGTCCTAAAAAAAAGCAGTTTAACATTATATGCTGCCGATGTTCCTAGTACTTCATCAGCTAATAATATGCAATAATAATGTTCAAAATAAAGTAAATTGTACTTTGTGAGCATTATTATTTTATTTTACAATTTACAAATACATAAAAGTATCATGTCCTAACCAATTGACACCATACTCGTAAAGAAGTGTATAAAAAGTATCTTATCACCAGTTGACACCATATTTGCAAAAAATAAATGTACAAAAAATATCTTGTCACCAGTTGACACCATATTTACAAAAGATAAATGTACAAAAAGTATCTTGTCACCAGTTGACACCATATTTAAAAAAGATAAATGTATAAAAATTATTTTGTCACCAGTTGACACCATACTTGCAAAAGATAAGTGTGTAAAAAATGAGTGGGACCTGTTTGACCACGGTGATATTGACCACGGTGATATTGACCACGTTGCGATTGACCACAGTCCCGATTGACCACAGTCCCGATTGACCACATATGTACACACACACACACACACACACGTGGGGGGTGCAAGGGGGGACTTCGGCCCCCCTCCCGCAATTACCCCGCCGGTAAGTAAGGTGGACAATCGCAATGTGGTCAATATCACCGTGGTCAATCGGGACTGTGGTCAATCGGGACTGTGGTCAATCGCAACGTGGTCAATATCACCGTGGTCAATATCACCGTGGTCAATATTACCGTGATCAATATCAACATGGTCAATATCATCGTGATCAATATTAACGTGGTCAAATGGGTCGCTCCCGTAAAAAATATTACTTTTAAAAAACTTATAAATGACAAATATTATATAAAATAATATATAATATAGATATAGGTTCAGACGAAGGTCCACCTTAAAAAACCTAACGCGCTATTGGTGGTACCTCATGGGTGGTGTGGAAAATCGACATTTATTATATTTTAAAATTATTATATTTTTAAAATTATCTTTCTGTTTTTTTCTTTTTCTCTGTATTAATATTTATACGGACATATAATATAATATACTTAATATAAAAAGGCTGTACAAAAATATTTAACGCTGTTTCTCATATTAAGAAGCGAGAAGCGAACAGCATCGGACAACGCTGCTCGCTCTTCGATATATCGATACGTGAGACAGCATTAAACATTTTTCTATTACTTTTTATATTAGATATTTTTTATAACTGATATATTATATGTTTACTAATTGTAAGACAATATCGATATATTTTTTCATATATAAAAAAATAGCCAACCGTATAATTCTTATAAATGAATGTATATATATATATATATATATATATATATATACAGGGTGTTCAAAAAGTCCCGGACCGGTCGAATATTTCATAAACTATGCACTTTAGAAAGAAATATTTTAGACAAAAGTTGTATGGCTTGAAGGGAGCCATAAGGTGGTGTCATTGGTTTGACCTTGGAGTTATTTGAAGGTCACATGAAGGTCACCTTCAATTTCTTAAATAGAACCTACTATTTGTCATTGCATATTCTTGTAGCTTATCTCGAGGGCTTTCGAAAACACTATAATAAAATATCATTCCTTCAAGTACTTTTTGAGTTATAAGGCTTGAAATAATTTCTTAATTTTACATAAACCGTAAAATATCTTGTAAAATATTCATTTTTCGATTACCTCACCTTAATACTTTTATGTACAAAATAATGAGAGGAATCAATTGGTGTAAAGAAAACAGTTATTTTTAAGAAAAAATATGTAATTAATTGCAAATAACATATTTTTTTCGAAACAACTATGTGTTTTCTTTACACCAATTAATTCCTCTCATTATTTTGTACAGAAAAGTTAAGGCGAGGTAATCGAAAAATGAATATTTTACAAGATATTTTACAGTTTATGTAAAATTAAGAAATTATTACAAGCCTTATAACTCAAAAAGTACTTGAAGGAAAGATATTTTATTATAGTGTTTTGGAAAGCCCTCGAGATAAGCTACAAGAACATGCAATAAAAAAATAGGAGGCTCCATTTAAGAAATTGACGGTGACCTTCACGTGACCTTCAAATGACTCTCCAAGGTCAAACCAATGACACCGTCTTATGGCTCCCTTCAAGCCATACAACTTTTGTCTAAAACATTTCTTTCTAAAGTGCATAGTTTATGAAATATTCGACTGGTCCGGGACTTTTTGAACACCCTGTATATGTTCATTTATAAGAATTATACGATTTAATATTTTATATGGAAAAAATATATTTTCTTATAACTAGTATGTATAATATATAAATAATGTATAATATATATTTATTAATTATAAAAATATATAATATAAAAAGCTGTAGAAGAGAAAAACATTTAACGTTGTCGCACGCACTGAAATATCGAGAAGCGTGCAGCGTCACCCGTCCGGCCGCCAGCTTGGTAGGAAGGAGACAGAAAACCGTATTCTGTCCTCTTCTACTATCCGAAGCTAGCCGAAGCAGCGAGCTCGCACGTACGCTTACGCTCACATGTCCGTTACCCCTTCCATTCACGGTTGCCGGCGTAAGCGTTCTGGTATCACTGGCCCAGCTATGGACGTCATCCCCAGACCGGCACCCACATCCCTCCCCACTACAGATCCGACGCGCCCCATGCCGGGACGCACGTACCGAAAAAGACGTTGCCCCCAGACGCAAGGCACGCCATTTCCGCATCACCCCAAGAGGCACAAGACCAAAAACCCATACCCCCCAGTGAGAGCATCGGCACGAAGGGAGTAGAAACTCTTCCCTATCGGTTCCGTACAGCCGGGTGGTAACAATCAGTGTCGCCATACCGACCTTGGGTCTCAGTGACCCTTCGGGGACAGACTATCCCCTGGGTAAAGCCGAGTACCCTGATGCACTCTTAGCGAGTGATCCTACCCGCCAGCCCTGCTGAGGATTGGACCCTCGGTACTATCACACGTTGGATCACCCGGGCCCCTCCCCTACGGCAAGGTGGTGCATCACGGAGATGATATAGAGGTGGTCTTAAGAAGCGCGCGCCAGCCGATGTGTACCGCACACCTGTTGTTAAGGTGGGAGGCACCCGAAAATGGGCCCTCACCAAACTTAGCGAGGAAGACCTCGAGGCCGCACTAGAGGTGACCGATTGGACGGGAAGATACGCAGAACAAGGGCAGGACATTCGGCAGCTCGCCAAATGGCTCCGGGGCATAATGCAACAAGTGGACAACTGGTGGACAGATGAAATAGCCGTGTTAAGAAGGCTATCCGTTCAAGCGCAGCGAAGATTGAAGCGTCTCCGCCCAAGGGAAGACCCGGAAGGGGTCGAAGAGGTCTTGGACGCACACAGGGCAGCGAAATACGCCCTGTGCCAGGCCATCTGGAAGTCCAGGGTAAAATGTTGAGACGAACTCTTACATTCTCTCAACACAGACCCATAGGGGCGTCCATACAAGATCGTTATAAATAAAGATAGACTGTGGACGCCCCCCGTGACGAAGTCATTGGAGCCCCATGTCCTCAACAACGTGGATGTCCTCTTCCCGACTGTGAATGAGGACGAAGCGCTCAACTGGAGTCTTGAAATTAATGGACCCCTAAATGGAGCGAGGACATGGAGGTATCCGATGACAAAATTGTCCAGGTTGTCCGGAAAATGGGGTCAAATAAGGTTCTTGGACCGGACGGAATACCTGGCAAAATATCCCGGGTCCGATCCCTAGGCTTCGTGGGCGCGCGCCTGAGCAGAGTTTGAAAAAATCCGGGTTTTTTTTTAAAAGCCCAGCCCAGTCGGTTTTTTTTAAAACCGTGTTTTTTGGGGTTTATTGGTTTTTTTGGGGTTTTATTGAGTTTTTTGGGATTTTGTTGGGTTTTTTAATTTTTTAAATTTAATTTTTTATAATTCGCTAATGATTAAGAAAATTGGCTATTTAATTGGCACAATTCCTTATTATGAATTAATTTTTATTTAATTTTTTTTATTTATTAATGTAATAGACGTATATAATACATAGTCTATAGTCTATACACTGTATAGACGTATAGACTATACACTGTATAGTATACAGGATGTTTAACGTAAGCCGTTCCAATAAAAAAAGGTGCATAAAAACTTAAAACGTTAAACCAAAAGAAATGACCATAGCCATTTTGCAAACAATTACGTGAAATTTTAGTAATGAATAAAAAAACAGGAAGCAACATGTGCGATGCGATATGCGATCGACTCGCGTAGCGGAATAGCGAATAGCTGACACGCGTTAACGCGTCGCGTAAGACGTGAGCGGCAGACAATTGTCCGCGCGCTATTCGTTTGTTTTCCCGAGATGTTAAGAGAAATCTCACACTCAATATCAGTCTAGCAGTTCACTGCAACAAACAACGTCGTTTTTGCAGTCGCACTTTTCGTTTTCGGTTTCGGTAATATTTGATTATGTCAAAAGGTAGAAAAAGTGCCATTAAGTGGTCCGAAGTTTTAAAAATAGACGGCGATTCAAAATGTAAATGCAAATATTGCAATGAGCTAATCAGTTGCAAAATTGAAAGGGTTCGAGCTCATTTAAAAAAATGTAAAGCTCGAAATTGCGAAGAAGAAATCGACGAAGTCTCAGCATTATTGGAAAAATCCCAAGCACAAATGACATCTGGAGAAATTGGTAAAATTTGTAGCAACAATTTTAACAATATCGGCCTGAAAATTTAAGTCCCGTAATTAAATCTATAATATATAAATATATACGAACTATAATCTGTCGTAACTACAATCTGATTGTGTCACAGAGATTTTCTTGCTAGATTTGACTAATAGTTAATAGTTCATATATAAATTCTGTCACAGTCATCTTTATTAATTAGATACATAACATATGCGATATCGCAGTACTTGTGTGTGTTATCTATTTTATTATGATAACAAATATTTCATATTTATTTATTTAGGGGAAAACCAGGAGCAAACACATATGCATGATTTATCTCAAATTAAAAAGCGAAAAGCTCAAAACACAATTACTGATTTTGTTATTAAAACTACAAGCAGCCAACAAGCACAAATCGATCAAAGTATTGCTGAATTTTTTTATGCAGCAAATCTGCCGTTTAACGCTGCCCAACTAAAGAGTTTTGATAAGATGATACAAAGTTTACGACCAGGTTATAAACCTCCTTCGTCAAAAATGATCGGAGGACAACTTTTGGACATCACGTATGAAAAAAACGAAATTGAGCTTAAAGAAAAACTACAATCAAAAAGCTTAATTCTCACGATAGATGGTTGGTCGAATGTCCGTAATGATCCTATCCTGGCAATAAGTTTGCATACAGGTACTGAAAGTTTTCTTTTTAATGCTTACGATTCTGGATCGGAAAAGAAAACCGCAAAAAAATGCAGTGAGGTTGTAGAAGCTGCTATAAAACAATGTGAAGAAAAGTATGACGCAAAGATTTTTGCCGTGGTTACGGATAATGAAAATAAAATGTCCAAAATGTGGCATATTTTAAAAGAAAAACAACCAAAATTGATTGCGTACGGATGCTCAGCACATCTCTTAAATTTAGTGAAAAAAGATGTAACGCCTCAGACCATTCTACATAAAATTATTAAAATTCAAAGGTATTTTCGTAATGTACATCAAGCACATGAATGGCTCAAGGAAAAGAATGATCTTATGCCACAAATTCCTAACGAAACCAGGTGGAATTCGCATCCAGAATGCGTCAGGACCTTCGTCGCAAACTACCATAAATATAGAGAAATTGTTCTGGAGCAAGATAATGAGTTTAATGATTCGATTTTAAACATTTTAAATGACATGGCAATTTACAGCGAATCGGTATATTTAGAAAAACAACTCGATAGTCGCCTCAGCATTAAACATACTGCAGCGTGAGTCGACGTCTATATCGGAGGCAGTCGATGTGTGGTCTAAATTATTAAAGGAAGAAGTTTTGAAATCGTATAAAAACTTTTTTCAAAAGCGATTTAATCAAGCGATCACACCGGTTCATCTATTAGCGCATATGATGGATCCGAAATATAATAGAGAACATCTGAGTATCGAACAAGAAGATATCGCCGAGGAGTGGATATCTAACAATTATCCTGAATATCTTCCAGGCATAATGGTTTTTAAAATTAAAGAATGGACGATGAATTTTTTCCGAAGACAATGTTGCAAGAAAATGTCATCAATGGGTTTTCATCTTCGAAATGGTGGAAAATCATGGAAAAAAAAACTGAGAAATCCACTAAACTGCCAAGAGGATTCTGCGATTTCTTTTCAAATTTGTTGTCTTGTCCTGCGTCTTTGGCATCCATTGAGCGATTTTTTTCAACTTTTGGTCTTGTTTGGTCGAAACTACGAAATCGACACCTCTATTAAGTTAGCCCCCCCCACCAGCTCAAAATAAGTTCTAACCTAACTTAAAATTAGGTGCTAATTAGGTGCTAATTAAGTGCCAAAGTCAAAAATTAGGTGCTCATACCGTTTAGCAGAAAATTAAATTTACAATGGGTGGGGCTGACTTAACATTAAGTTGGCCACCCCCATATAAAAAAATATATAAATAATAAAGTTATAAAAAAAACAAATACGTAATAATTAGGTGCTAATTAGGTGCTCTCAGAAACTGTTAAGATATTTTTAAAATATATTTTTCTTATACCACTTTATTCTTGTACAGCAATAAACGCGATTGACATTCAAATAGAAAATTGTGTAAAATGGTACAAGCACCTAATTCGGCGTTTATATATCTTAACGTAATATTAAATAACGAATATTTTAATACCAATAACTTTCGAGCACCTAATTTTTTAACAGGACTACTCTTGTATGGCGGTAGGCGCGACCGATGTTTAAGTCCGAATATCTGTCAAATAGAGCGAGCACCTAATTCGGCGTTTAGATATCCTAACATAATATCAAATAACGAATATTTCCATACCAATAACTTTCGAGCACCTAATTTTTTAACAGGACTTTACTCTTGTACCGAGCATACCCGTGACCGACATTTAAGTCCGAATATATATCAAACCGAACGAGCGCCTAATTCGGCGTTTAGATATCCTAACATAATATTAAATGACGAATATTTCCATACCAATAACTTTCGAGCACCTAATTTTTTAACAGGACTTTACTCTTGTACCGAGCATACCCGTGACCGACATTTAAGTACGAATATCTGTCAAATAGAGCGAGCACCTAATTCGGCGTTTAGATATCCTAACATAATATTAAAAATCGAATATTTCCATATCAATAACTTTCGAGCACCTAACTTTTTAACAGTACTTTACTCTTGGTCCGACCATACCCGTGACCGACATTTAAGTCCGAATATCTATCAAACCGAACGAGCACCTAATTCGGCGTTTAAATATTTTAACATAATATTAAAAAACGAATATTTCCATACCAATAACTTTCGAGCACCTCATTTTTTAACAGGACTTTACTCTTGTACCGAGTATACCCGTGACCGACATTTAAGTCCAAATATCTATCAAACCGAACAAGCACCTAATTCGGCGTTTAGATATTATAACATAATATTAATTAATGAGTATTTTAATACCAATAACTTTCGAGCACCTAATTTTTTAATAGGATTTTACTCTTGTACCGATCATACCCGTGACCGACATTTAAGTACGAATATCTGTCAAATAGAGCGAGCACCTAATTCGGCGTTTAGATATCCTAACATAATATTAAAAAACGAATATTTCCATACCAATAACTTTCGAGCACCTAATTTTTTAACAGGACTTTACTCTTGATCCGACCATACCCGTGACCGACATTTAAGTACGAATATCTATCAAACCGAACGATCACCTAATTCGTCATTTATATATCCTAAAGTAATATTAAATAACGAATATTTTCGTATCAATAAGTTTCGAACGAGCACCTAATTTTTTTAACAAGATTTTACTGTTTCACGGGACATTTGGGACCGACCGTAGAATTGTGAAAATTTGTTATAATCTATAAGATGCGTTGCTTGTGCGCAGTGAATTAGAAAGTATGTAGTATCTTTCTTATCATTTGTATATTTGTATTCTTATCAACTGTATATATTTATATATTTAAATCTATCTCGGAAATAATGCGGATTAGGGCATTTCATGAACAGTTTTACTTTAAATTATGGATATTTTGTAAGATATTGTCCTTTCTTTGTAGGATACCTTATATTACATTTCATTTTCTATACGCACATTTTATTTATACATATACAACCAATTGTGGTCGACATATTCGCTGCCACTGCGCGCGATAGCTTTATAAAAAATGTTGACTTGTGATCCCTAAAAGCGGCGGCTTGCTCGCGAGACGCGGCACGCTATTGTATTGTAGTGGCGCAGTTTACTTTAGATAGGAAAAGCAGCCGATGATCCGAAGATCTGACGATTTTGGAAAATTTCGCTCGTCAGTCTCAGTGCGAACACGGTAGCATGAAGATCGTAATTGAGTGTGCTTTTAGAAAACGTTTTTATTATACACATATTTTACTTTTAAATAATTGTGTACGTGTATGTGTGTGTGTTAAACAGTAAAACGTGAATTAAATAAGTGAATAAAATAGTAATAAGTGAAATAAGAAAGTAATATTTCAAAATGAGACGCGTAGGAAGACCAGATAAAGTGGATAAAAAAGTTCTGAAAGAAACTTTAATAAAATATAAAAAGGAAATTATAAAAGAAAACTCAAGTAATATCGAAGAATCATTCGATATGAATCCAAATCGCGCTAGAATTAAATAATGTTATGACGCCCAATGCGTTATATACATTTGTGACGTGCAATAAATTTTGGAATAAGAGATCAATTATGTGATCGTTCTCCTATGCAATATGAAGATATTCGAAATGAAGACAGAGAAGAAGATGAGAATGCAGATGAGAATGAACAAGAAGATATAAGTAAAACTAAATCTACAACAATGTCCGATTCATCATTAAATCAATCAAGTGTACGTTTTAGCAATGCGGATGGTGTATCTACTTTTATTATCAGTGTACCTAAGGAAGATTATACTTCAATGATTATTCACAAAAAATATCGAAGAGCAGAGAAGAATCGACCTGTGTCTACGCGAGAATATTCTGTATTAAAACCTGGATTATGGCAGCATTTCTTAGTTGAAAAGATATGGCAAGCTACAAAAATACCTTGCGGATTTAATTTTAAACGCTATAAATTGTTGCGTAATGCAGAATCTGGGTATGCATATGGCACATGCAAATATGGATCTGTAATTAAATGTGTAATTGATAATTCCGAGGAGCTTGCTACAAAAATAAAATGTACTTATATCGAAGGACAAGGACGTTGTGGAAAACGATATCTAAGAAATCCAGTAAGACGAACTGTTGTTGAGAAATTTCAAGAAACAAGTGCAACAAAATATAGAACAGAAATAGCAGAAGAGTTAATGGAACAAGATGATATAGAACCTCCACATTTATACAGTGCTAATGTCTTGAGAGTTGCAAAACATGAAATTATGCAGGAAAATTATATCGACAAGGATCCATTAAAAGCAATACATTTAATGAAATTAGGTTCATTGCAAAATGTAATACATAATATTGGATTAAATCCTTTTTTTGTACACTATTGGACCAATCATCAATTAAATGTATATCGGACATACACAACAGGCGAAACATCTTGTGTAAATATAGATGCAACTGGAAGCATCATAAGAAAAATTAAGAGGCCCGATAAAACAAAAACAAAACATATTTTCTTATATAACTGTATTGTAAATTCTAAAACAAATGGTCTGTTTCCAGTGTGTCAAATGCTTTCAGAAAGTCATCATACAAATGCAATTCAATATTGGTTGATGGAATGGATTCGATCTGGTGCACCTTGCCCTCATGAAGCAGTATGTGATGCATTATTAACAGCTGTTGTTCGAAGTTTTACAGGATATTTTACTATAGAAGAATATTCAGGTGCTTGCAAAACTAATAATCTACCTTTACGTTATATACGCATAGATGTGGCACACTTTATAAAAACATATACAAATTTTTTAAAAGATGCAGTACCACGTGTAAAAGTTTTTTATCTGTCATTATTAGGACAATTAATTTTGTGTTGCAATATTTATGCAGCTGAAGAAATATTAAAAGGAATATTAATTATTGCAAGGAATGAAACAGAAGGAATGACAAGAAACAACGAAAGAACATTATGTGAAACATATAAAATAAAAATGAAAAATTTATTGGTGTCATCAAATCAAGAAATACCCATTGATGATAAAACGGAATTTAACAATGTGTTAGATATTGAAGAAACTAATATCAATTTTAATAAGTGGAATCAATGGGCAAAAGATATAGACGAAGATATACAAAAACAAATTGCTGATAGTGAAGGAGATCGTGAAAATGCGCATTTTATGCCAGCATTTGCAAATCGTCTAATGAAAAATATGAAATTGATTCCTATGTGGTCTTGCATATGCAGAGATAAATTCGGCTATGGAAGAGTTCCAGCTAGTAGTGCCTCAGTGGAAAGTGATTTCAATATTATTAAAAACATTTTTCTAAAAACAGAACAAACACCGATGCGGGCAGATGAATTTCTCATGAAACATATAAAATTTATAAGTGGCCGTATAACTAATGCATGTCAATTTGCAGAAAAAAGGACAAGGCAAAGAAGATACAAGAGATATACCTGAGCCAATAGAATCTAATGTAGAAATTATACCAGAAACTATATCAGACGAGATTATTGATAAAAATCTGGAAGATGATTGTCCAGTATGCAAAAATGGAGATCAACCAAGCGGTGCGCACGTATGTTATATATGCCAAAAAAATGTGCATGCAATTGATTCATGTTCTGTCCCAGTTGGAGAAGAGGGATATGGACAGAAAAGAATGTGTAAAATCTGTCAAAAAACAAATAATATACAAAATATAATCGCATCAAGAGAAGTGGAAGATTGGCGTGGCCTTGCAACAACCCAGGAAATGCAATCTAGAGGCAGATATTTACAGGGAAAGTGTATTGAAAATGAATTTTTATTAGAAAAAAATATACGTAAGATACCAATAATTAAAAATGGTGGTAATATAAATATAAAAGCAGTTACGTTTGGTAAAGTAAAATATTCTTTTACAAATACATGTGCTTTTGATAGTATTTTGCAGCTTTTCATCGCTGCATATTTTGATAAAGATAACATTAAAGAATTGATTAATATTCACTCTAATAACATCTTTTTTAAAATAATTTATGATATGGTATCTTACGGTGTACGTAAATCATCTTATAGATTACGTGCTGAAATCTTAAGGCAATTATTTTCAGGTACTAATTTATCAAATAATTGTATTTTAATAGATTGTCAAGTAACTGTTGGCTTTTTGTGTAGAAAATTATTCGCAGAGTATCCAACGTTCCGAGAAATATCAAGATGTTCGAATTGTGGCACAGAAAGATTGAAAGTGCTTCCAGTAGTCAACGTTGATTTTAATACATTAATACGCAAAGACTGCACAACTGGAAAAGGATATTATTATACCACCACAACAATGCAATCAAACAAACTGTGATGGTCTCGCAATTACATCTATTTCGCATACAGGTATTTTTTATTTATTAATTTCATTAATATAATTAATTATATATTTATTTTGTTTAATTTCATAAAATTTATGCACAATTATATTTTTTGTTTATTAAAAAAATTTGTATAAGAATTATAAGTCATTTATAATTATTCAAATGATTAAAATAACAATTATTTTATTTTTAGGATACCTTCTCATATTTGAGATTTATTCAAAGGATGAGGAGTCGCTCGATGTCAGATTAGACGATATTCCTAAAAAAATCAACTTCTCTTTTATAACAGAAGAACATTCTCTAGTAGGCATAGTAAATTATAAATCACCTGTAAAATATACAAGACAATCAAATGAAGACATTGGACATTATACCACACTATGCCATAGAAAAAATAAGAAATGGATACAATATGACGATTGTAAGGACTCAGAAACTATTTTAAATGATAAATATGTTGCATGTCCACACCTCATTTTATATTCATTATAGATATGCTCATATGTTTGTAGAATATAAAATACGACATACACATATACGCATATACACACACACATACAAACATGTATATACCTACATACATGCATATGTATGTAGGTATATATATGTATATATGTATGTATATGAGTATGGGTATATGTGTGTGTCGTATTATGTGTACACACATTTTTTTATATAACAAATTATTTATATTTTTTATTTAAATCTACATAATTATTTATATAATTATTTATATATATATATAAATCATTATATCTGTGAAATTATGTATTTTGTTGTTAAAAAGAAATTTTATAGAGATCAAACGTAGAGTCAAATGTAGAGTCAAATATAAAAAGAAATAATTTTAAGATATAAACATTGCTACGAAGAAGATTGCATAATAAGCATTGATAGGACCTGAAAGTAATCTCTTAAAATTTTTATTAATTTATTAATTTAATCTTATATTTTGTATTTACTGTTTAGTAACTTACATTCATAAATTCTAATTTCTAATTGTGTTACGGAAACTGTATCATCCACCGCATTACCGACATGACTGCCGGTAGAGAGATACTGTGTAGAGAGCGCGCGAGGAGATCACGTGAGTCGGTAGGGGCCGGACGGGCATAGTAGCCGGCCCAGAGGCCATTGTACTCTCTCTCTCTGCGCACCGTACGTACGGATCGAGTTCTCTTTTGTGACAGTTCAAAGTGAAATAGAAACGGGCTAACTCTTTTCCAACTGGGGATTAGAGTACGGAGAATAATCAATAACAGTTTGATTATTTTATTGAAGCAAGCCGCAAGGTGAAAGAGACTACTCAGCTCTCTTGGGAATACGTTCTTTGTTTCCCTCTCGCCGCAAGGTGGAAGGGCCCTTGTTCGGTCTCTCTCTCTCTCTCTCTCTCTCTCTCTCTCTCTCTCTCTCTCTCTCTCTCTTTCCGAATAGAGCCCACGTTCGGCTAACTTTCCGCATATTGCCTGCTTAGGTGATAGAGCCCTCGTTCGGCTCTCTTTCAGGAACGGCCTCATAACCCAATAGGAGGGTAAGGTGCTTGATAACAGTTTGACTGTGCAATATATATAGAGACAATGAGTCTAAGTTGACATTTTGTCTTTGTTTGATACGGCAACGGTCTTTAGCGACTAGCTAAAAGTTAATTCCTCGTTTTACTTTTCAGCATCATAATAAATACTTTATTTTCAGCATAGTTATATTATAGCATAGTTAGTCTACAAGTGATAAAATTAAGATTAAATTATTGAGCTCAGAGGTACGCTCAAAGTGTTCATTTTCTTTTCTTTTCTTTTAACTGAGCTCAGAGGTACGCTCAAAGCGTTCATTTTCTTTTCTTTTCTTTTAACTGAGCTCAGAGGTACGCTCAAAGCGTTCATTTTCTTTTCTTTTCTTTTAACTGAGCTCAGAAGTACGCTCAAAGTGTTCACTTTATTTTTCATTTGCTTTTGACAAATATTTACCTTATGAGAAATCTCACATTACGTTAATTAAAACTCTAACATAAGAAAAACAAGGCATTAACCTTTGATAAGCTATTTTCTTTAAGTACATATTATAATTCACGCTTTTGTTATTTTACCGAGATAAAGTGTGTTTGTATTATATAAAACGTAGAAAATCACACAAAATATATGTATGTTCTTCACCTAACTACAAGGAATTTCTTTATAGCGTTACCTCCTTTTGAAATAAGAAACGTAACATCACCATACGGATAATTCTAAGGCAGTTTCATACATTTAATGGTCCTTCGAGCCGGATTATAAGCCAAACATGTCTAACCTATATGCAAGGATCGCTCTGCAGAGGAGCCGTTTTAACCTCATCGAAGATGCCGCTGTGGGTGATGAGAGAGATGCCTCCCAAGTAATTCGCCATTTAGTGGTGGCGAGATTGGAAATGCTTGAACAGAATTGGACAAGGTTTCATGAAGAACACGAAAAGCTATGTTTATCGGAGAGTGAGACCTTGAGCAACTTGCCGTACGTCCGGGAACGAATATATGAGCGCTGCCAAGCTTTCTATGTGTTTTCTCGAGCCAAATTACTTGCCCAACGTGATGATTATGATACTGTGGAACACCAGTCGCGGTCCACGCTATCAGATCATGGACCTTCAACGTCTACGATGCCTCGAAGTGCCCTGCCGCGAATCAAAATCCCAAGCTTCTCAGGCGACTATCAATCATGGAGGTCATTTCATGATCTATTCACCTCTCTCATACGGGATAATGCGGACCTGTCAAGCGTGGAGAAAATGCATTACCTCAAGACGTGCGTAACTGGAGAAGCAGCTCGGCTAATGTGCAATTTGTCTGTCTCAGAAGACAATTTTGCCGTGGCGTGGAAATTGTTAGTTTCCAGGTATGAAAATAAAAGATTTCTTATAAACTCTCAATTAGACAGGATCACAAATCTGAAGCCACTCAAAACGAAATCTGCACAAGGCCTTCGAGCTCTTTTGACGACAATATCTGAAGCTACGGGTGCATTAAGTTCATTCGGATGTGCTGTACACCATTGGGATCCATTGTTGTTACACCTTCTCGTGCGGCTTGATCCTGAAACCCGTGAGGCATGGGAAGTAAACCTGGGCTCTATTTCTGAATATCCTACCTACACCCAGTTTGAGGAGTTTCTGGTCGCTAGAACACGAGCGTTGGAAAATCTGCATTTACATGGCACCACTTTTGGTTCTCATAAAGAGAATTCTGCAGGCTTTTCAGGCAAACAGCGCATGAAAGTTTCGGCTCACCTCGCTACTCAGTCGAATACAGGAAACCCTTCATGCCCACTGTGTGGATCGTCACACTATCTTGCCAAATGTGACGAATATCAAACGAAAACACTCCAACAACGAAGGGACATTATCATCAAACAAAAACGATGCTTTAACTGCCTCGGAACACATACTGCTAGTAAGTGCAGCTCCACAAGAAGATGTCAAAAGTGTGGGAAAAAGCATCACACCTCAATACACGATAACAGCGACAAATTCTCAACCAAACACAAGACTGATGCGCAGGTAAAAACTGCAACAGCGCAATCTACCGATAAGTCTCAACATACCACCGATTGACAATCAACAATATGTGCCCATCAAACCGGACGAACGCTCTCAGCGCGCAAACTTACCTTACTTGCCACGAGTAGAGCTTTGTTAGAAAAGGGGAACGGTGAACTCCTCGCTGTACGCCTGCTGATCGATCAAGGAGCCGAGTTATCATTTATATCGGAAGACTTAGTGCAACGTGCGCAACTCAAGCGATCTGCAGCGTCGATTCCATTGCTAGGTATTGGTGGCACATATTCCGGCCGCACCAAAGGTATTGTCACGATAAAATTACATTCCATCCATGAGCCAACTTCAACATGCAGTGTTGAAGCCTATGTACTACCGCGATTAACAACGAAGATACCTCCTTATAACACCGCATCACAATCATGGCCGCACATAGCTGGACTACCATTGGCGGATCCTGACTATGCCTTTTCAAGTCCCATTCACATCATAATCGGGTCCGATCATTATCCTTCAGTGATTCGGCCAGGGACGATTCTGGGCGAACCGTCTTCACCTGTCGCACAAAAGACTATTTTCGGTTGGATACTTTCAGGAGCGATTTCAACGGATAACATTGCTGTGCCTGCGCAGGCCCATCATTGTATACTCGATCATGACCTGCAAGAGCTCATTTCTCGATTCTGGACACAGGAAGAAATTCCAGCTTCGACGACACTCAAACTGACAACGGAGGAAGAAGAGTGTGAACGACACTTTAAGTCTACCCATTCAAGAGATACAACCGGAAGATACATTGTCCGTCTCCCTTTGAAATCGGAAGCAACACTCCTAGGAGACTCAAGAGCAAAAGCTGTCAGCTGTCTTAATAGACTGAAAATTAAATTCAAATCCAATCCGAAATATAGGGAGCTTTATCGTGACTTTATTAACGAATACGAGGAACTAGGCCATATGGTGGTGGCGGACACTTCAAACACTTCTGCTTCTACTACGTATTACTTACCTCACCACGGCATCCTTCGAGAAAACAGCCTAACCACTAAGTTACGAGTTGTTTTTAACGGCTCCAGCCGCACAAGCAGTGGACTATCCTTGAATGACATCCTACACTCAGGCGCCAAGCTCCAGACGGACATATCTGAAATCCTGTTGTGGGCCCGTACACACCGAATTCTCTTTTCCACTGATATGGAAAAGATGTACAGGCAGATCGCCGTTCATCAGGATGACTGGGATCTGCAGAGGATATTATGGAGCGAGCAGGACGGCAGTCCCACGACTTACCGGCTCACAACCGTTACATATGGTCTCAACTGTGCTCCATTTCTAGCATTGCGCACGGTCCAACAACTAATAAATGATGAAGGTCATCAATTTCCACAAGCTGTAGTTCCTTTGACCAAAGGCCGATATGTCGACGACATTTTTGGCGGCGCAGAAACAACCTCCGAAGCAAAAGAAATCATAAACCAAATCAAATAGCTATGTGATGCAGGCAGATTCCCGTTACAAAAATGGAGCAGTAATAATGCAGAAGTCCTACCCACGATTGCAGACAAATCGATATCTACCGTTGTAATAGAACCGGCGCTCCGAAAGATTTTAGGTCTTGCGTGGAAACCTGACACCGATACCTTTCATTTTTCAGCAGCCGCTTTGCACTCTGTTGCAACACTGACTAAGAGAGTGGTAGCATCGGAAATAGCCAGTTTGTACGATCCCTTAGGACTCATCGCACCTGTCCTAATAGGAGCCAAGATTATTCTGCAGGAACTCTGGCTAATCAAAGTGGGATGGGATGATCCTCTTCCCCAAGAGACACAGCAACGATGGAAGAGCTTCCGAGAACAGTTACAACAACTAACTCAACTTTCAATACCAAGGTGGCTCGGCAACGTCCGTAACAATACAACCGTGGAAATCCATGGATTTTCGGACGCCTCACAGTTAGCCATGGCTGCGGCGATTTACGTGCGAGTGCCTGACAACAATGGTAAAATCCTTACTCATCTGATGTGTTCTAAGACCAAGATTGCGCCAATCAAGCGACTCTCCATTCCCCGCCTTGAGCTTACAGCCGCTCTTCTATTGACACGCTTGATAACGAACACGCTGCGAGCACTTGAATTGATAGACGTTCCTGTGACATGCTGGACGGACTCATCCGTAACTCTCACCTGGATTACTTCTCATCCTGCCCGTTGGAAGGATTTTGTGCATAACCGGGTATCTATCATACACGATCTCTTGCCAAATAGTAAATGGCGCTTTGTACCAGGCAAGGACAACCCGGCGGATTGTGCCTCTCGAGGAATAACTCCTGTACAACTAGCACATCATGAACTATGGTGGAGAGGCTGGTTAAAAGACCCTTCATCTTCTTGGCCTTCCATCCGAGTAGGACCGACGCAGGATACTGATTTAGAAGAACGTGCAGGAAACGTTCTGGCCACAGTTGCTCATCAAGGCCCCTACTGGGAGTTACTTGATAAGTACTCATCACTCACCAAACTAATACGCATAACCACTCTTTGTCGCAGGGTTATTGCGTGCTTGCGTAGGGTTCCACAATCCTCACCACTACAATACCCGCTCACACCCCTGGAAAACGACCAAAGCCGTAAGCTTTGGATAAAAATGGTGCAAGGAGCTTGGTTTGCGTATGAGATCGGCATTATCTCCCAGAAGAAGCAACTGCCCAAGTCGAACCCTTTAATAAGACTTATCCCGTTCCTGGATGAGGAAGGACTGCTCCGAGTTGGCGGGCGGCTTCATAACGCTAAAGTTGACGCCGAATTTAAACATCCGTACATCATCCCGAGGAAATCACCCCTCACAAGGCTAATCATAGATGATGCTCATAAAAGAATGCTGCATGGAGGTACACAGGTTACTCTCACCTTCTTACGACGGTCCTATTGGATTATTGGAGGACAAGCTCCGGTGAAGTCACACATTTTGAGATGTGGACGTTGTGCTCGTTATCGCGGGGTCCGAGCTCAACAGCTAATGGGCCAATTACCTACGTCTCGAGTATCATCCACCAGATCATTTTACAACTCTGGACTTGATTATGCCGGACCTGTATCGTTAAAGACATGGAGAGGGAGAGCATCAAGAACGTACAAAGGCTACCTAGCCATATTCGTATGCATGGCGACCTCCGCTATTCACATTGAGGTGATCACTGACTACACCACCGATGCCTTCATAGCAGCTTATAAAAGATTTACCGGCAGACGAGGCATATGTTCAACTCTGCAAAGTGACTGCGGAACAAATTTCGTGGGCGCGGACTCAGAGTTAAAACGCCAGTTTGAGTTGTCATCAAAAGAGCTAAATCATCTCGCAGCTCTACTCGCCAAAGACAATACCACCTGGAGATTCAATCCTCCATCGGCTCCCCACTTTGGGGGCAAATGGGAAGCGGCTGTCAAATCGACTAAATATCATTTGCAACGAGTATTGAAGGATACTATATTGACGTACGAAGAAATGACAACTGTTACTATACAGATCGAAGCTGTCCTAAACTCAAGACCACTATGTCCGCTATCTGACGACCCCACAGACTACCACGCCTTGACCCCCGGGCATTTTCTAATTGGTGAAGCGCCCACTGCGATACCCGAGCCTGACCTGTCATCTGAGAAAACATCCAGGCTCACACGGTGGCAAATACTCAGGCAGAAAGTAGACCATTTTTGGTCCAGATGGTCGTCTGAGTGCTTACAGCGATACCAAGCAGTGTCCAAATGGCATCATCCAACCAACACAATAAAGGAGGGATCAATGGTCTTAATAACTGACGAACGATTCCCTCCAGGAAAATGGCCCCTCGCCAGAGTGATACACCTTCACCCCGGCCCAGACGGACTCACACGAGTTGTCACCTTGAAGACCGCCACCTCCACCTATAAGCGACCTATAACCAAGTTGTGTGTCTTGCCAACAGATCCTGACGCTGTTAATTCGACAAACCCTTTGTCGAAGGCGGGCGGAAATGTTACGGAAACTGTATCATCCACCGCATTACCGACATGACTGCCGGTAGAGAGATACTGTGTAGAGAGCGCGCGAGGAGATCACGTGAGTCGGTAGGGGCCGGACGGGCATAGTAGCCGGCCCAGAGGCCATTGTACTCTCTCTCTCTGCGCACCGTACGTACGGATCGAGTTCTCTTTTGTGACAGTTCAAAGTGAAATAGAAACGGGCTAACTCTTTTCCAACTGGGGATTAGAGTACGGAGAATAATCAATAACAGTTTGATTATTTTATTGAAGCAAGCCGCAAGGTGAAAGAGACTACTCAGCTCTCTTGGGAATACGTTCTTTGTTTTCCTCTCGCCGCAAGGTGGAAGGGCCCTTGTTCGGTCTCTCTCTCTCTCTCTCTCTCTCTCTCTCTCTTTCCGAATAAAGCCCACGTTCGGCTAACTTTCCGCATATTGCCTGCTTAGGTGATAGAGCCCTCGTTCGGCTCTCTTTCAGGAACGGCCTCATAACCCAATAGAAGGGTAAGGTGCTTGATAACAGTTTGACTGTGCAATATATATAGAGACAATGAGTCTAAGTTGACATTTTGTCTTTGTTTGATACGGCAACGGTCTTTAGCGACTAGCTAAAAGTTAATTCCTCGTTTTACTTTTCAGCATCATAATAAATACTTTATTTTCAGCATAGTTATATTTCAGCATAGTTATATTATAGCATAGTTAGTCTACAAGTGATAAAATTAAGATTAAATTATTGAGCTCAGAGGTACGCTCAAAGTGTTCATTTTCTTTTCTTTTCTTTTAACTGAGCTCAGAGGTACGCTCAAAGCGTTCATTTTCTTTTCTTTTCTTTTAACTGAGCTCAGAGGTACGCTCAAAGCGTTCATTTTCTTTTCTTTTCTTTTAACTGAGCTCAGAAGTACGCTCAAAGTGTTCACTTTATTTTTCATTTGCTTTTGACAAATATTTACCTTATGAGAAATCTCACATTACGTTAATTAAAACTCTAACATAAGAAAAACAAGGCATTAACCTTTGATAAGCTATTTTCTTTAAGTACATATTATAATTCACGCTTTTGTTATTTTACCGAGATAAAGTGTGTTTGTATTATATAAAACGTAGAAAATCACACAAAATATATGTATGTTCTTCACCTAACTACAAGGAATTTCTTTATAGCGTTACCTCCTTTTGAAATAAGAAACGTAACATCACCATACGGATAATTCTAAGGCAGTTTCATACAAATTGTCTTTCAGGTATTAGTCGCGCATAATGTCGTGAACTGCTTTTTCCTTATTTATATTATGCAGTTTCATGCAATTATCATCAAAATTATTTACATAATAAGCATTGATTATATTTGAAGGTTACAAAATTATTATACTATTATTTAGATATATAAATAAATTTATATATATATACAGGGTGATTCTAAATAACGTTATGCTTTTGCAAAAACAAAATCTTGACCGAATTCTAAGACGATTTTTCCTTTAGCAAAATTTCGTTTGAAGCTTAGTTTTTGAATTATTAAAAGAAGTAGTTAACGTATGACGGGTCGAATACAAGAGACAGGCAAGGGTGGCGCGATTCACCGTCAAACGCTGGTGCTTACGCGGGGCGCCTGCTGCGATCAGTTGGTCGCTATACACATACAGACACACATGCGAATACATTCTCTCTCTGTCTGTCTGTCTGTCTGTCTGTCTGTCTCTCTCTCTCTCTCATTCGCTCACTCATCTGTATTTTTTTTTTTTTTTTTTTTTTACGAGAGGGGAAAATGCATTTTATGCATATCCACCGGTCGATCCAGTGAGTTATGTGGGACTCGAGTACCAAGTCGAATTACCAACTCGGTACTCCCTACCCACTAAAAACCCCTCTCTTTTCACGAATTTCCTTTGACACACTGTCCCTCTGACTTCCCGAGATCTGTTTTCACATAACGTCAAAAAATATTTATTATTACCTTGTTCGATGACTTTTGATGTATTGCTGTAATTGCTTGAAGGAGAAATGAATTTTCCGATAGATCGTACGTTCTCAAATTGAACGTAGATATCACGTTGCAAAAGACAAGAAATCCACACTAAATTATTAACTGAAAGTTTTTCTTCTTTCATGAACTGTATTCTTTTATAAACTTTAACGTAATCACTATCACTAATCATTATTAATCACTGTCGAATAATAACTGTTGGCGATTAAAAATCACTCGATGAAAGAAACACGCGCGGACACGTTACTACACGACGCGACGACGCGACAATGCGACGATAATTACTCGGCGACTGCAAGCAGTTTTTTGTCATGGTAGGTTGCGGTAGGTTAAGGTATTACTGGCGCTATCGAACGCGATCATGTGTTCGATTGAAGAATGCGGTAAACATAATAAACATTTAACATATTAATATTATTATTATCATGAATGTGTGTGATATCCATACATCGTATGATATCTATTTAAAAATTAATTAGATTAAATAAGTGTTTTTAAAATATTTATTACTTTTACTATTATCTTAAATAAATATTTAATATTAATATTTTATATGATAAATAAAAGTGCTTCTAAAAGTGGCCTGTAGCCAATTAGAAGGCTTATATGCCACTTTTAGAGGCACTTTTATCGATAAAAAAGGATTCAGAATATGGGCCACTGTGTATACCGAGCAAACAGAATGTATCTCTCCCATATCTTGTATATATTTGTTCCGTTAGTTGTCTAACATTTGAATTATTCCAAATATATACATCATGCGAGCTTCTTGGGAATCGAGCATTTACATTTATGATTCTTAACCGGTAATCACATATCTAAAAAGAAAAATGCAGCCATTAAAATATATATATATATATATATATATACAAAAGAAATATTGCTATTGTAAAAAAGTATACGTACTAACTGGACATTTATTGAATGGTATCCTTTACGATTAACATATACATGCTCCGGATAAACTTCATCATTAATTTTAGGAGGGAATATTGCAATATGCGTACAATCAATACACCCATAAACACCTGGAAATCTGTGGTTTCGGTAAAATCTATATGTAAAAAACGAAAATATTTATGTCACTTGTATGTACATATTTATATAATATTTTACGTTCATGTAAGAACGTGAATTACCCATTACGTAGATTATTAAATTCTGCTCTAGTACGAGGAAATTGTATCCACTTATTTATCACATTAGGTTGATTAGCGGCATTAATTATTTCGTGAATACTTCTTGATACTGAAGATTGGCTAACAGCAGTGTTTACATTATGACCTATATCCATTTGGTAACTACCGCTTGCAAAAAAACGTAATGCAGAGAATACCTACTAGGCAAACAATATAAATAAATTATTAAAATAATTGAATAATGTGTAATGCAAAATTATAAAAATATACATTTCTTATACGTACCTTTCTTTGTATGCTTAAAGCATATTTTCTGGATGGTTGTTGCATAAAAGGTTGAATATCATCAATGAACTCGTTAACTAAATTTTTGGACAGCCTGAATATCTTAATAAACTTATCGTCACTTAATTCAAAGGGATCACGTTCTTGAAAAATATGTCGAGGATTTCGTTCTGCAGCAATTTCTGCAGCTTCTAATTCATTTAATACAATAACTTGATTTATAAAATCCATTATTTCGTATGCGCAATTATAGATGCGAGTGCTTTATACCCACTCGTTGCATTGCAAGTGAAAATTTGCGAATACGCAACCGTGCGAATACGCATCTTTGATTCAAGAATACACTTTTGAATTCGAGCGCTCGCAAATCAGTATTTGCGCATACGCATCATTTCGAGAATAGCGCCCCTGTACGGGAGCGTACCCCTCCCATACCTGTCATCACCCTTGATTCAGACCCTCCTTCCCCTTCCGCCTCCTCAGAGTTTTCTGAATCCGGCGAGGCTCTGGAAGATTTTGCGAGAGATCTCCCCGACCTCGAAGAGGATCCCCACGACTTCGACTCTCTTCCCGATTCTCCGTCGGAACATCCTCACCATAACGAAACACTTGAACCTCTCCATCCTGACCCTCTAAATGACTTCTTATTTCAGTTCTCCTTCTTCGATCTCCCCATACCTGCAGGGACATTCTGCGTGGGCCCAGGCCGAGTTAACCACCAAGAGCTAATTAATTTTATAACCACCGCCCCTTCCAATTCCGTTATCCCCTGGTACCTCCCGGGTTACGAACTCCCTTTAGCTGTCCCTATCCAAGCCCTCTGGAGGAGGTTTCCCCCTCCCACAGCTAGGATTGAGGAACTCTGACCCTTCGCTTTTTCCCTCACCCAATAAATTTGTACAAAATCCCCCACTTCCTGTAACCTACACACACTTATCCGCAAGCGACGAACTCTATACTTCCTTTAACGAGCGTAAGCGTTATTCAATTTTTTTTATTTACACATTCACCTTTTATTTTATTTTATACCTTATATTACGTTAATTATATGTATATTGTATTAACCAGTCAGAATTTTTAATCCTTAACGTAAATTCTTCCCTGTATATTCTGACTGATGACCTCCGAACGATTGTAACACCAGCGAGAACATATACATTCACACACAAATATCCACTCACTCATAGCTATAACTGTTAAGATGTATTTCTCTTCCTTTATTTTTGCATAATATATGTATTTTTAATTTAATGTATAATTTAATTATTTAACCCGTTCACTTCCCTAAATCCTGAGATCGCACTAGGTCCCGTCCCGCGTAACAAGGATTAAATTCCTTTACCTAAAAGGGACCACCGAACGAATAGGCTTAAAACACGGCGTTATAGAGACCTTCGGTCGCTGACCTGTGTCAGGCCCTTCGCATTCGTTCGACCCAATCCATACACACGCCCGAGTAAAGTGTGTCACGGGGTAAGTAAGTTGCGTCCTTCCATACGGCCCATCCATTCCAGGGTCTGGACGTAACATACAGATAATTTTTGGGGGCTCAGCCGGGATTGAAATGTGCGATCTTGGAAACCGGAATGAGTGACGGGACTCGAAGTAAAGTCAATAAAGACGAAATAGAAGACCTCTATAAAACAGCATTAGAGCGATATAGTAAACCGAAAAACGCTCGATCTCTTTCTACTCCCCTACACACATCTACCCCTAAAGCGACATCTAAACAAGTCCAATTTAATGAGGAAAATTCTCCCAATTTAACTGAAAATACCCTAATTGCCGATTCGCTCGAGCCGTCTTCCAACGATTCCGAATCTACCGCCGCAAACGCTAGTATAAGTAAAATAGTTGATAGCAATAACTTTGAAAGGTATCTTGAAAACCCTATAATCATGACGCAACAAAATCCTTTCGCCACTCTAAAATATGCGGTTGACGCTGTCCCCTTTTTCGATGGCAGCAATATTCCGCTCAATTATTTTATTGAGGGATGCGAAGAAGCAAAATCGATGCTTCCTAAGGAAGCCGAACCGCAGTTTACTAAAATTTTAAGAACTCGAATAGTAGGGGAAGCACGCAGAACAATTCAAGACCAAGATTTTGATAAAGTATCACAACTAACCGCTTATTTAAAACGAATTTATGGGCCGGTAAAAACCGTCTATCAACTCCAAGGAGAACTGGGATGTATCTATCAGAAGAATGACGAGGATGTAGTGACTTACGCTAACCGCGTCAAGATCTTAGGGAAACAGATATTAGAGGCTTATAGAGGACCCGGAAATACACTACCTGATCAAACCACCAAGACATCTCTAGAAAAGGATATGTGTAAATGCTTTATAAGGGGACTTAAGTCTGAAATCGAACAAAGAATCGCGAGGGATTTAGATGTACAAGAAACGGTCGCCGATGCTTTAAGGATAGAAAGAGAACTGCGGGTAATGACAGACCTGCGACAGGGACAAAACAGCGATTCAAACAAAACAAAAATATTACCCACTAATCGGTTGCGGGAAACATGCCAGATCTGTTTCAAGGAAGGGCATGTAGCAAATAATTGTCGAAAACTCTCTCAATCTTCCCTACAAAATCACCATAAATCCGATCTAGGCACCGAAACATTAATATGTCAGATTTGTAAGAAGCGAGGGCACGGTGCTGACAAATGTCGATTTCGCGATCCTCAAGCTCGACGAACGATAAATGTAATACAGGAAAAAGTCGTCACCTGTCAGTTATGCTCAAAACCAGGACATAATGCAAAAACTTGTCGACAAAATACTAATAGTCAACCTAATAAAGCTCCTGTAATCTGTCAGTGGTGTGATAAGCCCGGGCATTCCGTCAATAATTGCTGGAAGAAGCAGAACGAGCAGCGGAACTTCGAGAATAAACCAAGAATTATCTGTCAAACGCGATAAATTCGGGCACACCTCTAAAGAATGTCGTTCTAAAACTAATCAACAAACGACACCTAAGGACGATTTATTCTGTCGATATTGCAAAGACCGAAGTCATCTTCTCGATGATTGCCAATTGCGTATTGCGAGTAATAACCGTCGCAAGGAGAATAGTCAGGGAAACTACAGGGGCCCCTCGACGTCGGGTGTGCAGCAAGGGGCCGGACCGACCTCACACCCGTCACAATCTCAGGGAGCCAAGTAGGAAGCGGTGACGTGACTATACAGCCTGTAACAGTAAATCTCAATATGCAAAGCCTAGTGCCTACTGTCCGGGTCAATGTTAATGATATCCCGACTTCCATAACTCTTATGTTAGATACAGGATCTGGGCCAAATGTTATCAAAGAAAATTTTACACCTGAGGGAATTAATATCAATTACAGAAATATATTGAAACTAAATGGTATAAACAATGATCCTGTTTACACTCTCGGTGAAATCGTATTAACTCTTTTTGAACTACCGGTCATCTTTCATATCGTATCTAACGATTTTCCAATCCCGCAATCTGGAATATTAGGTAATGAATTTTTTAAACAAACTTTCTCAAAAATAGATTATGCGGAGGAATGCCTGATTGCATCTGGAATTAACATACCTTTCTTTACGCCGGAGATGATCGTGGTGGCTCCACGATCTGAGTCATTATTTTATGTAAGGATAAAAAATCCAGAAATAAAAGTAGGATATATACCCAGAATAAAATTAACGCACGGAATCTATCTAGGAGACACCATTGTCGAAAATACATCTGGAAAAGCCTATTTAAGCGTCATAAGCACTTTAGACGAAGAAACAGAAGTACAAGTTTCGATCTTGCACTTAAAACCGTTAAATGAAGTGCTCGATGACCACGATGAATCCACTTTGGAAGACTTGAATAACTTAGAGGAAATAATACGTACAGAGGGAGAAATCAAACATAAAGAATCTCACAAAATGCCTGAAAGGTTTAACTACAAGGATGAGGACGAAATTGAAGACGAAAATAAAGATAAAAATTGTCAAAATAATATTAGCATCAAAGAAACTCGAAATAAAAATAATGAAGAAATGCTAAATCAAGAAGGAATAAAATTTAAGAATAAAAATAAAAATAAAATCAGAATAAAAAAAGGGGAAGAAACGGAAATTAGAAGTTACGTAGATGGAACGGAACTAGAAGATAAAGATAAAAACCACCGACATAATCTCGTTATCGAAGAAATATTGGATGGAAATAACAAGGAAATATTAAATCAACGGAAAAACAGGAAAGAAATAAAAGATAAAAACAACTACGAAAAGAAAAATAAGGAATTAAATTCAAATTCTCTAGGAGAGGCAAATTACCAGACCTCTTCGGAGGAGACTAACTCTAGGATCTCGGAGGGAAATTTCCAAACCTCGACAGACAATCCTAGCTCCGTCAATTGTGAGGGGGGAAGTTACCAAACCTCGTTACACAATTCGACACCTACTTATTTTAAAAAAGGGGGCAATTCCTTATCTCCCTTAGACATCGAATTCCCAGAGATTGAATTATTTTCAAAAAATAACGACAATGAGTTAGAGGTTTCTCTAAAAAATGTCTTTGAAGAAGTTCAAAAACAGACTAAGAAAAACAAAAAATTAAAACCTGAAGGTCTTCAAAAGAATAAACCATCTTCAAAAATTTCCACGTCCTTATTAAACAAATCTCAAGAGATCATTGATAAATTTATGCGAAAACGTAAATCAAAACATAAAGAAAATCGACAACCTGATATTGCAAACTCCAAGTGTCTAGTGGTCACTGAAGGAAAAATAAAGGATCGACTCATCGAGATAATAGAATCACTACGATTAGAGCATCTAAATGGGACGGAGAGAGAAAGCATAATAAAGTTAATAACAAATAGTCAAGATCGATTTCACGTTCCTGGAGAAAATTTGACTGCGACAAACGTATTACGACATCAAATTCCGACCACAGATGATCATCCAATAAATACTCGACAATATCGTTTCCCACAAATACACAAGGACGAAATAAATAGACAGGTAGAAGAATTACTAGAAGGAGGAATAGTAAAACACTCACAATTACCTTATAATACTCCTATATGGATCGTGCCAAAAAAGGAAGACTCCAAGGGTAATAAGCGATGGAGAATGGTTTTAGATTTTCGCGCTTTAAACGATAAAACTATAGGAGATGCATATCCTCTCCCGAATATCGTCGATATATTAGATCAACTGGGAGGAGCTCGTTATTTTTCAATATGCGATTTAGCATCCGGTTTTCATCAAATAAAAATGGATCCTGCAGATGGCCACAAAACTGCTTTTACAACGCCTTTTGGACATTATGAATTCGACCGAATGCCTTTCGGTCTTAAAAACGCTCCAGCGACCTTTCAACGCCTAATGGATTTAGTGTTGATTGGATTACAAGGTGAAGAATTATTTGTCTACATGGACGATATTGTTATTTATGCATCCTCGTTGGAAGAACACGAGAGAAAATACAATGCGTTAATTGAACGGCTTCGCAAGGCTAATCTAAAATTACAACCTGACAAATGTGAGTTTCTGAAATCTGAAGTAACATATCTGGGACATGTAATCGGGAGAGATGGAGTAAAACCGGATCCAAAAAAATTAGAAGCAGTGCAACACTTTCCAAGACCGAAAACACCAAGAAATATTAAACAATTTTTGGGACTTGCCGGATATTATAGAAGATTTATACCAAATTTTTCTAAATTAGCAAAACCATTAACACTATTATTAAAAAATGATGTTCGATTCGAATGGACGACTACTCATGAAGTCATTTGAAACCTTAAAACAAAAATTGTGCGAAGAACCAGTACTACAATATCCAGATTTCTCTAAACCATTTATTTTGACTACTGACGCTTCTGGCATAGCTGTAGGAGGAATCCTATCCCAAGGACAAGTAAACAAGGATAGACCAATAGCTTACGCTTCACAAACTCTGACTGACAACGAATTAAAATACGATACCTACGAAAAGGAAGCACTTGCAATAGTATATTGCGTTAAACATTTCCGACCATACCTGTACGGAAGAAAATTCACCTTAGTCACAGATCATAAACCATTAATGTGGTTTAAACACGCTCAAGATGCAAATATGCGGATATTAAGATGGAGATTAAAATTGGCCGAATACGATTATGAAGTAGTATACAAGGCAGGAAAAACTAATGTAAATGCAGATGCATTATCCAGGAATCCCGCAAATATTGAAGAATTTGATTGCAAAATTATAAGAAATAAAAAACTTTTAAACCCTGATAACCCCGAAGACGCACAAGTAATATCTGAAATGTTAGAAGAACCTGAAGAAGATGAAGAAGAAGAAAGCGACTATTTTCATTTACATCTTTCCGACAGCGAAGATAATGAGGAAATAATAACGGAAGACAATCCTGACTCCCTCCCATTTACCTTAGAAGAATTAAATGAACCGGTTGAAGCACAGCTAACAGAGAAAGCATTAATACATGATCCTCCTAAACAGAACAGAATACTAACAAGAAGTCAGACAGCTAAATTAAAAAACGATACCGAAAAAATTAACGAACGAAATGATCCTCCTGATAAAATTTATAAAACAATAAATGAATTAAACATAGAGGAAGAAGAGAAGGAAAAAGAGGAAAAGGAAAAAGAAGAAGATACGGAAGAAGAAGATACGGAAGAAGATGACATAAATAAAAACCTAAAATCCAGGAAAATAAAACCCTTTATAATCAGAGACAAATTCTTAAAGAGTAATATTGTCGACTCACGCGAATTACTATTTTTACGAAAGGACAACATTGCATATTTTGTTGATACAGAGGGAAATCCTTTGGATTCTGGATCTAGAAAATTATTTGAACGAAACGAATTACCACATCTAAATTCTCTTGTCTTGAGTAAAGCTACCGCTATAAAATATAAAAACTATTACCACGTAGTACTGCCTGTCAGCGAGGGACAACGAGAAGGCCCTACAGTAGCTCTCAACCAAATCATTACAGTGCTAAACGATTTACGAAATCTACTTGAAACATTGAAATTAGAAACACAGCATAGGAAAAACCGATTACGTTAATAATGTTCCATGGGATAATATTAAAATACAGCTTCGATTGATACTCCTTGACGTACCCACCAAAATAATAATATGTAATGGATTGATTAAATATCCTCCTAAAGATTTACGCCCTATTATAATCGGCGAGATGCACTGTCCGCCAACCGGGGGACATCGTGGCGTTACTAAAACATATCATAGAATAAAACACAATTATTACTGGGAAAATTTAAAATCCGATATTCAAAAATATATACAACAATGTCTACAATGCCAATTAAAGAAATTAGTCCGAGTAAAAACTAAGCAACCTATGATAATCACCGACAATCCAGGATCTGCTTTCGATAAAGTAGCAATGGATATCGTCGGTCCCTTACCAAGGACCGAGAGAGGCAACGAATATATACTGACGTTACAAGATCAATTAACGAAATTCTGCATGGGAATACCATTGCCAGACCAGACATCTGAGACAATTGCAGAAGTATTCGTAGACCGTTTTATTTGCGTACTTGGATCTCCCAAGGCCATATTAACAGATCAAGGCAGAAATTTTATCAGCGACCTAATGAAAAAATTAGCCAAAATATTTAAAATCCGTAAATTCCGTACTACCGCCTTCCATCCGCAATCAAACGGATCTTTGGAGAGGTCACATCACGCGCTAGGAGAATATCTTAAACAATATGCTAACGAACAAAAGCAATGGGACCGATGGATAGGACTTGCAATGTTTAATTATAACACAAGCGTGCATGAAGCTACAAAACACACTCCATATGAGTTAGTATTTGGAAAAATAGCAAGAGTCCCTTCAAGTGAGCTTCCAGCACCCGAAGATAGATTAGCGAACTACGATGAATATCTGATAAACCTTGTAACGCAACTACACACGATTCAAGGGAATGCCAGAGAAAACGTGATCGACGCCAAGCATAGATCAAAGAAATATTATGACAGAAAGATCAACCCTCAAACCTTTAAACCTGGAGATCAAGTATTTTTACTAAAAGGGCCGAAACCGGGAAAATTCGGCGATCATTACACAGGCCCTCATGAAGTTTTAGAAATACTGAATAAAAATAATGTGAGAATAAGAATAAAAAGGAACAGCCGAATAGTACATCCGAATCGGTTGCGAATTTCTTATATTAAACCCACTAATAAATCATCAAGCCATCAAAAGGAATAATAATAATAACAATAACAATAATAATAAAAATAGTAATAGAATTAACAATACTAACAACAGTAACATTAATAAAACTCTTACGGGAAGGGAAAATGCAAGTATATACATAATATTTCTGTTATTATTAGGTAACAATTAAATAATAAACATAATAATTACACTAACGAAGTAAATGAATAGCAAATAGATACATAATTATATCAATATATATATATGAAAAATTTTCAGATGGATCCCAGGCGAATAGCCACGTTAATATTTTTATTTGTGGAATTACAATCTACTTACGGAATAATAGGCTATGATTGTGGTTCAGCATCCGCTAATATCACTACGCTATCGTTACTGATCATCGAAGAATGCGATATTCCGAAGCAAAGTGTAAACTCAAGCAGAGTTTATATTCAGCTACTTCAAATTAACGAATTTGATTCCGTAAAAGTGATACAATGCAAGGTTGAAATTGATCGATTAATCAGAAAATGTGGAATGTTTTCACATTCTATGGATGTATTTAACGGCAAATATTCATTTATACAAGAAGTAACCCGCGAGGCATGCCGCCGCATGCATACTTATGGAACGTTCCAATTAACAGAAACCTATATAACTGGATTAAAATCAAATCAAACCATGACTCGCCCAATAACATTAGCCGGTCATGTCGATTCAGATGGATCATGCTCCGGAAGCGTGTATTCAGATCCATATGGAACGTGGGAGGAAGTCGTTGTACTGGGTAGTATTAAAATAACCCTCCAAGATTACATAGCCGACGTAAGAATAAATACTAACAAGGTACATCTTAGATCCGGAGTAGCGTGTGAACTTCGCGCTACAAGCTGTTCAGATATAGAAGGAGGAGACACCTTCTGGGATCCCGTACCTGCCGATACCTGCAAATTTTCTAGTTATGGTATATTATACGAAGGGTATGCCGATAAGATGATCGATAGTATGAATCAACAATCGCAAGTAGCTTATTCGTTAACGACCCAAAATATTATATTCGCATTAACCAGTAGAGGAAAATACATTACCTGCGGATACACTCTTACCCGTACTGAACATCCAAAATTAATAATCTTTGAAGCTTCACCGGGCGTCGAAATTTTTAAAAAACAGTCAAAAGTATCAAACCTTGATATCTTCACATACATGAATTCTAAATTTGTGTATGTAGAAAGGCATATACGCACACAAATAAACGAATTATATCGAAATATATTATTGCAACAATGTAGTCTGGAGCAACAATTACTGCAAAACGCATTAGCTATAGCTACTCAATCACCTGATATATTTGCATACTATCTAATGAAAGGGCCGGGATACATGGCGTTATTAGCCGGTGAAGTAATTCACATCGTGAAATGCGTACCTGTCGAAGTGAGACTCGCCCAAACAGAATATTGTTTCAATCAACTCCCTGTACTGAGGGGAAATCAAACATACTTCTTAACACCACAAACGCACGTATTACTGCGACAAGGGACGCAAATTGCATGTAACGCATTCGCACCTGCCATGTATCTGCTGGGAGACTCGTGGTATAAACTTATGCCAAAACCAATAGATACAGTACCGCCCACCATTATGAAACCTTTAACTAAACCAACTTGGAAATATGTTAGCCCCGGATCACTCGCCATCAGTGGGATATACACCGAGAACGATCTTGAGGATCTTAAAGACCACATTATGTTTCCTGCCGAAAGACCTGCGGTGCTCAACACCATTGCAAGGGGAGTAATGGGGAGACCCACGTCCTTGCAAGGAGGCTCAATCTCTAACTTGCTAGATAAAAATGCAATAGAAAAAATAGCCGTTTCCACATGGGAAAAATTTTGGAGAAAGTTTCTAATCTTTGGAAATATTAGCGCCGGAATTATGGGAATATATTTAGCCGCGAGAATTTTCAAATTAATATTGGATACGTTAGTGCATGGCTATGCCTTACACACAGTGTATGGATCTCGGATATGGATGGTCCATATACCTCCTGGGGCCATCTGGGACTCCCTTACTCAACTTTTATTACATCTGAAATTGAAACAACCATCGTATACTAACCAGCCAATCGCACCGGCTGCCGAAGATTCACACAAAAATAAACATCCCGCTGATACCGAAGTCCATATAGGGCCCTCTGACCGCGTTTACCCATCTCTCTCTCCGAAGGAAAATTGTAATTTTACATTACAACTCAAGGAGTGAAGGTTCAAGCATACCGCTAGGAACCTCCTCCCACTCTCTCTCTCCAATCTTCCGCCACCGTTTCTCTCTCCTTCAAACTTAATTGAATAAAGACAAATTTACAACTGATTGGATAAACTAACTTCTTTGTAGAAAAATGGAACCAGCGCCCATTGACACAGAAAGTCTTACGCGTTCTCGTCTGGAAGTCTTTATCCTTCGGGTCGTGTCTCCCCTGTTATTTTGGGTCCGATTGAAAAATAGCGACCAGGACCTACAAGAGATGGAGGAGGAACTTGCTCTCCGCATGTCACGAAGGAGCAAATTCTTAATCTGCTTACCCTTGGGAAGAGGATTCGCCCTCGTCAAACTTACAATACAGGGAGAAAACAACGGAGAAACCTACAACTTCAGAGATATATTAATCAAGCTAGGACACGCGGAATTGAGCACTCGAGTAACTAGAGACGTATACCCCGCAGTATGAAAAAAAAAACACGAAAAGAGAACACATAAAATATAATAAAAACAGAATAAAACATAATAAACGCATATCTTGACCATATATATATTACACGTATTGCGTACTTAGTATTCACAAAACTATTACGCATAAAGTACATTAGAATCACTTAGTGTAGGTGGATCGAAATAGAAAGTATAACAAAAAAAATAAAAAGAAAGAGGAGAATGGAAAATTTATATATTAGCAATGTAAATTAATTAAAGTCTGGATGACCAATTATCAAGAAGCAACTTGAATGCGAAGAATATATTCACAGCGGTTTCTCAACAGTACAAAGATAGGTCAGGAGATTTTCGATGTAAATAACGCGTGTGTTTCGGCTGGCGGATCCGTAACGACTCTGCTTCGACATCGATCTGCTATGTCACGTAGCACGGAATTTATCGATCATGCGCAAATAATCATACTTCATGTCTCAGGCGCGCGCGATCTAACTCGCAATAAAATAAAATCGCCTACATTAGTAACGTTATATATACCCATGCACATATATAATATTAATATACACACATTTACATATACATTTTTGCATCAACATATACCTCTTACATTATTGCCATACACACCAACACTGCTATACTAGCCTGTTAAATCGCCACATTTGAAGAAAAAGCATACACATACCAGACTAAATTATGTAAAAAAAATCTATACAATATATCTACTTTAGATATTAGACCGAAAATTTTTTTTTTTGTTTTTTTCTCTCTCCCTCTCTCTCTCTTTCCTCCTTCCCCTCGCCCTCGCTAGACATACTAGTATTCTTTTACAAACTATACGTTGCCTTCCCCTTAAAGGCTTATACATAAATTATTAATTGTACTCTTTAATGAAGTGTTAGTAATAATAATAATAATTTAATAATTAGAGATTTGGCTCAAATAATCAAAAAATTAAAAAGAAAATGGCATAAGAGCCAACGCGCGGTAGTTGGAGCGCAGAGAAGCAACAACACTTCTTTCTTTTTTCAGTATTAGTCTATTAAAAAACACATTATAATAACAAAAAACGTACGTTTCGGATCATCTTTTGATCCTTCTTCAGCGCGATGTTAACAATATATGTTACAGATAGTGACGCGTTATATTGAACGAATTTGTTCTCGACGCGTAGGTGACGCTAAATTGCGTCCCGCGAAAACCAAACCAATTGCACTCAATGCCATAAGATAATAATAAAATTTAGACCAGCTGTTGAATGTAGAGGATGCATCGAGGAATACTTAACCACCGATGAAGCATATCTCTATGAAGGATGGGGAGCGCCTGTCTTCGCACGATGGGAAGAAACACAATAGTGAAAGGCAAACCTTTCCCCCTTCCCCTCCCCTCACCTTCAACACCGGATCCAGACTTTCTGACCATAACCACGTGGCATCGCTCATCACATTATTTACTCTAAAAAAAAAAAAAAAAATATATATATATATATATATATATATAAATTAAAACAACGCATAATCTGGCATTCTAAGTATTTACAGTTAATTCTTCAATGATTAAACATCAACTACAGCTTAAGATGGCAGAAGGATCATGGTTTTCTCGGAACTCCGAAACACATGAAGAGGAAATTCATAGATCTAGCAATAGAACGAGATCACGAATTCCTTCCAAAACTTCTGATTACCTGGAAAAGGAACTATCGACGCTCATTTAGATCAGGCGTAGAGAGTGCCTGCCCTTCCCCAAAGGAAAAAGAGTAACAGCAAAGGACAAAGGAAGAACCAGGTTTCTCTCACATACGCACATCTGGTATCGACCCTGACAAGGACGATATGTCCATATATCTCTCTCTTATCCTTTCTATCCTTTCTTCGCTCCAGTCTCCTCTTTCGCGCTACTATATAATTGCGCTAAAATATCAGTTATCAATTCCTTTTATATACTATCTTTATATTCTTCTTATATTAAGTTACCTTTATATTTTTACTCATATTTTAATCATTATTATAAAAAAAAAAATATATATATATATATATATGTATATATATATATATATATATATGGAAATCTTGTGCAGGAAGGACGAAGGAATAAAAGGAAGGGGTTATGGAGGTCGCCTTTTCTTTCCTCCTTCCTTTAAGAAAAGGAAGAAAGAAGAATTAGCATATACTATAATAATTATTTTTTACACTTATACTATATTCTTACACGATACATTAAGTATATAATAATGCGTGTAATTTCTTTTTTTTCTCAGAAAGAAAAGAATCGAAAATTTCTATTATTTGCAAATGTTGTGTACCCCCCAACATTTGTCTAAGGCGGGGGGTGTTACGTCCGATGGACGCTGTGATTCTTTTCTTTTTTTGAAGCTATACAAAAACTATACGATAACCATGTGCGCGGGTAACTCTCGACGATATCCAGATCAAGGAAACGAAAAATAATAAATGAGTCTAGACTACGCGGACAGCATGTTATTATAAATAGGAAATTTCCACTAAAATAAAGAACTGTAATAAAGTCGAACTCGCATATGTTTATAGTTGGGACGTCCGTTAGAACCATCGGAACTCTAGTAACAAAGCGATCCTTCTTAAGAGAATCGCACCAACTATAAACATATGTATATCTAATCCTTGCAGCGGATATCTGAGATCGAGAGACTCGAAGTAAAAATATACAAGAAAGGCTAGAGCTAGGGATGGTCAGTCGTTGAAACTTAAAAATTTTAAACAAATCGGAATCAGAACCGCAATAAAATTTTTTAGCGCTCCACACGTGGAGCTATGAAAACAGGAACCCTTCAGGGCTGCAGTATCTTAAGCCGGCAATCAAAAAAAGGGAGGAAACTAAACAATTCGCCTGGCCACCCTTAAGCGCTAACCGAAACACGAAAAGACTCTCGCAAGTCATAAAATCTGTCCGCTAAGCTCCCACTCTCTGCTGGATAGAGCCAAATTTTGGAACCAAAGGGCCAGCCTATTACAACCTTAGAACCGCCTTTCCCTCCAAAATCAGCCTCCTTGTTCTTAAGAAGAAGGGGCAACTGAAATTATCTCATTCGCCCAAAAGGGATTCCCACTATTCAGAAAAGAGGAGGAGTAATGACTTTAAAAACTCGAACGCAAGACGCGAGACCCAGTCACTCCGTATTCAAAATTCTTCTGCAACTGTCAGTACTTTTCCGCAGTTTGAGCGTCTGAGTCTTAGCTTTCGCGAGTTAAATTAACCGAAAAAAAAGAAACGCGAGGTGCACGAAGTGAACAAGGTCCAACATCAACCGGGTCACCTGTTCTCCAGCATTGGGGCCTCTCCGACCGCGACTATAGACCCGCCTTGGCTAAATCGTTATATATAAAATATATATATATATATATATATATATATATATATATATTTGTAAAATAAATATTTTATCATATTTGATATCTTTTAGACACTTTGCATATGTCTACCTCATCTTGTACTTCATCTTGGCTTCATTATATCATGGCTTTGCATATGCAAAATATGCAATAAATAGGAACTAAATATGTTACAATGTTTCTGAGAAATATGTGTAACACTATATATCTAATATCTTATACTTTTCTTATTTTTATCTGTGTCTAATAAATGCAAATAAATTGTTTATTATTTATAATATTAGATGTTGAATATATAATTATCTCTGTTTTATATTTTATACCATAATGTGTGTGAAACAATTATGAATACGTGTACATTTACAATAATAATCAATATATGTATTTATATATGTATATTGAATACTATTATAAAAATACATTTTAATAATTTCATTCATTATAGTATAAAATAGAAAGAAGCAATTTTATATTTAATCTAATTGCATTATAATAAACAATTTATTTTCATTTATATTACATACAGATAAAAATTAGAAAAGTACATATTAGATATATGGTGTTATATACACATTTCTAAAATTAAACATTGTAGCATATTTAGTTCCTATTTATTGCATATTTTGCAAATGCAAATCTATGATATAATGTTCAAGATGAAGTAGACATTTACAAAGTGTCTAAAAGATAATCAAATGTAATAAAATATTTATTTCACAAATAAATATATATATATATGGTAAATGTTTACTTTACCGGACACCTCGCCGATGACCTTGACCTTGACATATGTTGTAGGGGATACACCCCTAAGTAACACATGATTTGAATTTTGTGGCGGTCTCGTTTAGTTTCTGAGATATGCGACTTTGAAATATTATAATGGTAATTGTTGATAATACTAAAAGAGAGTGGGCCTCTTTACCGATTTTGTTAAAACTTTTTTTATAAATAGATTTTGATGCGTAAAGAAACTTTTTCCTCTAACAAAATCGTTGCTCTGCTACGGGAAGCGTAATATTAATTTTTTAAGATTACACTGGAACTATCCAAATTATATAATTTTATATAATTTTATATAAAAAAAAATAACTACTTTGGACGATAGACATTGGGCTACGCTACCGACAGTGCCGCCCGACCCCCCTCTGCGGGGAAGGCGGCTTAACGGGCGCGCTAAGCGCGCCCTACCGCCTTCCCCGCTCCGAGGGGCGGGCTCCGCGATTAGGAAATAAATAAAAACTATTTATCCGGTTCAACTAGTTGAAATACATTATAATTTTAACAAAAATTTTTAATTCCTAATCGCGGAGCCCGCCCCTCGGAGCGGGGAAGGCGGTAGGGCGCGCTTAGCGCGCCCGTTAAGGGGATCCTAAAGTGACTTTTTTACCGATATAACATTATATTTCTTTTTATATCGAATCTTTTTATTAATTGCACAGAATAGTAAATGCTTCTCCACGATTAAAGTACACACAGAAACAAACCGGGAATCCCCGATTTTATGTTAAAAACCAAAAAAAATTGAAAAATCGTAAAAAAGTCGTAACAATATTTGCTTAATATAAAAGTTTTGCAGTTTGTATGTACAAAATAAGATAGGTTCCCGCTAGATATTGCACGAAGGAATATAAATAAACTTTTAGAAATGAGTTTAGAAGCATAATGAAAAAGATTTCGGTTTCTAAACCGAAATCTTTTTCATTATGCTTCTAAACTCATTTCTAAAAGTTTATTTATATTCCTTTGTGCAATATCTAGCTGGGACCTATCTTATTTTGTACATACAAAGCAAATATTGTTACAGAAGCCGATAAAAAAATTGTAATTTTTCAATTTTTCTTGTTTTTTAACATAAAATCGGGAGGTTCCCGGTTTGTTTCTGTGTGTACTTTAATCGTGGAGAAGCATTTACTATTCTGTGCAATTAATAAAAAGATTTCGGTACAAAAGAAATATAATGTTATATCGGTAAAAAAGTCACTTTAGGATCCCCTTAAGCCGCCTTCCCCGCGGAGAGGGGTCGGGCGGCACTGTCGGTAGCGTAGCCCAATGTCTATCGCCCAAGGTAGTTATTTTTTTTTATATAAAATTATATAAAATCATATAATTTGGATAGTTCCACTGTAATTTGAAAAAATTAATATCTCGCTTCGCGTGGTAGAGCGACGATTTTTTTTGGAAGTAGAGTTCCTCGCAAAGGAGCAGAATATACTGTATTAACGTATATGCTTTTTATGCATAGAAAGTTTCACGCTACTATGCTCGGAACATCCTTACCAGCGGGGTGGATATGAGAGGAGGATGCAAGGCGGGGGCCTTCGGCCCCCGCCTTGCACTTTTCTCGCACCTCCTCGTGCGTGTATGTATGTATGCGCGCGTGTTCATATAAATGTAAAAACAACGTTTTAAATAGTAGATTATTTTATTCTGATAATGGATACAATCTAGACATAATGTCAAAAAATGCGTCGATACGATTACAAAAATCATATTTTCTTTTAAACATAAATTCTGCTATATAACTAATATAATGTTCTTTGCGCGTTCCAAATCGAGGAATATTATTTCGTGTTTCTCGCCATGCTCGTTCAATGTGTTGCGTATGGGCACTTGTATCAGGATCTACGAAATTGTATTTGTGATTTACAGTTTCATGTAAATATCCTTCATGATATAAACAATCATATGCTTTCCAGCAGTCAGATATTATCTTTGTGCCTGGTTTAATTTTTTTCTTAATAATATCTAATAATGTTTGAGCCGAGCGATTAGGAACTGGTTCAATAAATAGTTTTTTACTTTCACGTTCGAAACCACCAAATATCCATTGTCCAGTAACTAAACGACCTTTATTATATTTACGTTTCCCGATTTTTGCCTCGTCAATTTCTACAGTTTTGCCTTCTCCTCCTATTTGTTCGCTAGACATTTCAACCCATTGAACACAAAGCTATAAAATAACATATTAAACAATTATTAAAATTACATTTTCATATAAATAATATTTTCAATACATAGTAAATTTATAAAATGTACCTCACGACAAAAATTTGCCCAATCTATAGCTGTTTTTGATGATATTTGTAATTCTTCCTTTAAAAACGTGTGCCGTGGTGGTCGAATCATTAAAAAGTAGCCAATAAAACGACATACAGTTTGTAGATCAATATGACTTTGAGAAAACCATGTTCCATGTAATGGACTTATTTTAAAATTACACCACATTTTACGACGTTTTTTTTTGATGTCTTTATAATATACAGAATGACAATGAAAAATGTAATTACTATCATCACGACTTAATGAAATGGATGAATTACATTGCGGACAATTTATCTTCTCGCGAATAACACGACGACTAATTAAATAGTCAATCAGTCTTTTTTCGTCATTGCAAATAGTAAGAAATTCATACAAACGCATGTTGAGTGAACGAGCACAATACTGCGACTGAAGAATAAGTGTAAGTTAAAAACGTAAACACGAAATATGATCATGAATAGTTATGTGTTTATAAAAATAACAAGGATGGAGGTGACCGGTGCTTGGAAAAATAAATTGTTTACATTTTTCTGGTACAGAAAGAGGAGCGGAGCTTATATTTGTACTATTCCATACAAAAAAATCAAAATTATTAGTATTATTGTATATAAAAATTATGATACTACAAGATCGCATATCTCAGGAACTAAACGAGACCGCCGCAAAATTCAAATCATGTGTTACTTAGGGGTGTACCCCCTACAACATATGTCAAGGTCAAGGTCATCGGTGAGGTGTCCGGTAAAGTAAACATTTACCTATATATATATATATATATATATATATATATATATAACACATATATAATATTATACATTTATAATTGAAGAGAAATCTTTAACAAAGAAAAATATGCTTTTTTTAATTTTAGCCGTATATGATAAATACAAAATTAATTATTTAAAAAATTAATATAATACTGTTACACAAATTGAATATAGTTGTTTATTTTACACTTAACATCATAATTACACAAACAATAAATACATGTTCCAACAATATTCAATATATGTATTTATATATGTATATTGTAAGTATTATTTTATTCATTATAATATAAAATACAAAATAAAAATAATTATGTCTTCAATATGTAATTGTTTATATTCAAATATTAAATAATTTATTTGAACATATTTATTATACAGAGATAAAAATACGTAAAGTATATAACACTAGATGTATGTATATACATATAAACATATAATGCCAGTACACGTTAGATCGCCCCTGGCTTTATTAGTATATAAAATATAATATTAAATATATTTATATTAATATAAAATATTTTTAAAAATATTTCATATACAGAATGGACCCCATCCATCGCCCATTCTCGTAAGACGCAACCATTATATTTTTGTCTTTCCGATTTGCACATCAAGTGTATAAATAATATAGCATTCTTTTTGTGCGAATGAGGGACGCATTTAATATTATTATATTAAACAAATACTATTTATTTTGGTGCAACAAACATTTATTGTGAAGGGAACAATGACAGCTGGTTAGTTTCTATTATATTCATAAAATGACGTCTCATGCGCTCTACGTCATTAGAATATTTATCCTCACAGGGATTTCTTCCGAAAACTACAGATGTAGCAAAAGCAGCTGCATAAATTCCGCAACATACGCTATCTGGTTGTTCTTGGACTTTTTCAAATATTATATTGCTTACATTTATTCTTGGATAACGTTTGCGAATATAATCTTTCTCTTTTTCTGCCAATTTTTTATATGTACAGCCAGGTAAGCTGTCATATACATGCAGTTTGGAGCGATCACAGAAAATGCATCGCCAGTGATCAGTACAGTTGCCTCCAATTATTTGTAAACTATTGTCGCTATCACTGGCTGTTATCATATCCGGAAACTCCAAATACTGAACGCTTTGTGTTTCGAAACAAGAAGTTTCTCTAACAACACGCAAGAATCTATCTAACGATTCATCGTTCAGTTTGCTCTGTACAGGCAGAACATTCTCTCTCACCAAAGGAAGAGGAGCAATTATATCATCTAAAACTTTCTTACGTTTTGCTATTTCATCTTTAGTCAGATTTCGTTTAATCTTCGAATAACTGACTAAGATGCAATCGCTATCTTGCTCTGTATCCGAAACAGTAGCAATATTCGCCAAGTCTGTTTGCACAAAGTTCAGTTTTAATCTTTTTTTTCTTGCTTGTTTTCTACATTATTTTGTTGCGCAGTTTTACGGATAATTTTTCTTTTAGATGCTTTTTCTTGAGCATCTATTACATATTGCGGGTTTCTAATAGGCATATGCCTATTATGACGGCTATCCAAGATTTCTGGAAGCATACAGTTATGATAAAAACGTTTTAGAAAAGGCAGCATTTCATTTTCCCAAAAGTCATTGTCTTTATTGACTACCACAACTTTTAAACTTTTGGGAGTCCATAGAGCGAATATGCAATAGTTTCGCTGCGTTATGTTCAACTGCCCTTGAACTTGATAAAAGAATCGATGATTTCGATTCATTTTATCATTATTTTTTTTGTCAAATATGCCTTTCAGTAAAGGCAATTTTTGTACAGCCTCATCAGCTGTTAAATTCTCTGCTGATAGAGGACATTTAATCTCTACCAAACCATCTTCATCGATAAGTCCGTCGGGAGAAGCACCCAAAAATGGATTCTTATAATCAATGAACAATCCACATGGTTTAATTTTTTTATTTAATTTTGTAGCCAATTCTTTTCTGGCGATTTCCTCTCTATCGCGACCATATTTCATGGCTGCTGTATCAATTTGTGGAGGATATAAAATGCTTTTTACAGTCGCTGCACAAGACGTTGTTGGTCTCATGCGACATACAGTTCCAAAATTGGATGCTGTTAGCATTTCACGCCTTAATGAATGCCATAGTTCACATTCATTTTGGTCTCTTGTCTCTCGTTCAATTTTTTTCCTGTTTTCTTCATTTTCTGACAACTTTTCTATATGATTTATTTCAAGTTGTTTGTATACCTCAGGTGGAAGATCTGGCTTTTGCGATTGTGGGCCATAATATCGATCTGTTCCTGCTTCTCGTTTAAATTTTTTAGATCTGCCATTCTCTTCTCGAGATTTTTTGTTTATCGCAACCTTTATTTGTCGTCGTTGTTCTAAATTTTGGATAGTGAGGGGAACATCCTTACACATGCTTTTGTGTATTTGCGTAAGCACTTGTTGAGTATTATACTGCACAACAGCTCCCGCAATTGGAGCATTGTAAGAACCTCGTAAACCATAATTAAGGCGCTTTCCACCTATTTCTTTGCAGATTATTGAATTAAACGCTTCTGCAGGATTGTTTGTCAAATTTAACAACAAACTATCGGAATAAGCACTCAAATACTTGACAGCACTTTCAATTTTGTCATATAAACCGTGGAGTTTTAAATACGGGACATAATTTTGTATTTTCTCACGGTTTTCTTCGCATCTACGGCCACGTTGATTACATCTTTTATGCTCACCAAAAATATGGCTAGGAATATTTAAAATATCTTTTTGTAATTCCGTAGCTTTGTCATGGTGAGGTAATTTTTCCCCTCTTCGTACAGCGGCAGCTTCTAGTACTTCTTTCCGTATTTTTAAAATGTTATTTTTTACAACATTTCGTAGCTGTACAAAGCCACGTTTTCTGTGCTGTTTTAGCTGAACTGTAGCTGCAACGACCTTCAACTTTTTGTACAAGTTGCGAAGCAAATGATTAGTGCATTCTACTTTTTTTACGGTCACCATTTGTTCACGATACGGTGCGTTATTTAGTATGACCTGATAGACACTGCTGTCGCCATCAGCAATAACTGTTTTATATATCAGTCCATGCATTTCAAGGCTATTTTTAAAGCCTTCCACAATGGCGTCACTTTCCATACTTGTAGAGCTAGCGTTACGGTCAAAATTTTTATAACATTTGTGACTGCGTGACTCGAGTCCATTTCGCTCCGCTCTGTCACACACCGTACAAAATTTGTTGCGGATACCAATAAAGAGAACTTTTTTTGTGCGGTAACCAATTATGGCACCAACACCGGAAAGTGAATCGTAAGCGTTGCCGTACGACCTCTTTATCCAACTACCATCCGCAACAACGGTTATGTGTGGAATGCCATTTATAGTTTCATTCCTCTCGAGGGCGAGTTGTTTTTCTACTTCGCCTGCCATTATCATACTTTTTGTAGCTGTTTTTTGAAAATCATCGACTAAATTTTCGCGATGTCTTATATAAGTCTTTTCAGACATGCAAGGAATATTTACACCTGCACAGAACTCTTCCAGTTGGGCATAACCATTTCCAACTGTTATAGTTGTAGCTACAGCAGCTTGGTTGAGATCCAACTTTTCAGGTTGTCTGGATTCTGACCATATGTTGTCTTCATAGTTGCACATTTCACATTTGAAGAAATATTGCGTCATCAACCCTTCACGATGAGATTTTATGAGTTTCCAATTTCTAAATTGGCACTCTATTCCTCGCGCATGATTATCAAATGTTCTGTGCATCTCTGTCCATATAAAAGAAAAGTCGACAATACTGCGGCCTTCAGGCATGCATTCTTGGATACGATTTGTATCTAAAAGGCCTTTATTATCGATAACGAGATTTTCGTTATCTTCGCTATGTACAACTTTTTCTATATACATACCTGGTACGTCGCCTTTTATATCTTCGTACTGCATTACTTTGGTACTGATGTTTGAATCCATCTTGTTTGATGATTCCATTGATTCAACAAACTTGATGGATTCATTTTCAGTACCATTAGTAAGCTTAGTACCACGCAGACTTTCAACCCGCTTTAGCATTTGTCGCCTAGAAAAAAATTATCATATAATATTTATACGCATTTCAAACATATAAAACATTATATACTCATTATTCCTTTCAATTTTCAAAAGAAAACTTCAAAATGATACAATCTTAAAAGTAAGAACAGTTTTTTTCTTATTTTATTGTAAAAAAATTATCATATACAATACAATATTATGTTCAAATAATTAAAATCTTTAAGAGTAAATATAACCAGTACATGATATACTTTTCTGGCATTATTGTTACGAACCAGCCCACGTCAGAACAGACGCCTCTGGCATTATTATTATGACCAGCCCACGTCAGAATAGACGCCTCTGGCATTATTATTATCACCAGCCCACGTCAGAATAGACGCCTCTGGCATTATTATTATCACCAGCCCACGTCAGAATAGACGCCTCTGGCATTATTATTATGACCAGCCCACGTCAGAATAGACGCCTCTGGCATTATTATTATCACCAGCCCACGTCAGAATAGACGCCTCTGGCATTATTATTATCACCAGCCCACGTCAGAATAGACGCCTCTGGCATTATTATTATCACCAGCCCACGTTAGAATAGACGCCTCTGGCATTATTATTATCACCAGCCCACGTCAGAATAGACGCCTCTGGCATTATTATTACGACCACATTGAAGTATGTCTCTGGCATAAATTACTATTAACTAACTATTATTTATTAACTAATTGTGTAACTACTATTTATATCAAGTGTTATTTTTATCAATAAATTAGAAAAAAACTATTCTTCATATTTTACTTTAATATCTCGTGGATGAATTGTCGGTACACGTTTCTTTTTATTAATATATAAAATTAATTTTAAACATCTATTATTTGCTGAAGAAAAATCACAGAATAAAAAAACCGTAAACTTCCCTTTCAATATATTATACAGTGTCCCATTTTAAAAATTCCACTAGATTATCTCGTTAGGAAAACATTAATAAAAAATGTTTTAAACAAAAGTTGTTTGATTCGAAGGGAGACATAAGATGGTGCCACTGGTTTGATTTTGAAGTCATTTGAAGGTCACGTGAATGTCAACTCAATTTTTTAAAATGGCACCCCATACTTGTTATTACATATTCTTGTAGCTAACATCAAAAGCTTTCTAAAACACTATAATAAAATATTTTTCCCTCAACTACTTTTTGAATTATAAAGCTTGAAATCATTTCTTAATTTTACATAAACCGTAAAATATCTTGTAAAATATTCATTTTTCGATTATCTTACCTTTATACTTTTATGTACAAAATAATGAGAGAAATCAATTGGTGTACAGAAAACACATAGTTGTTTCGAAGAAAAAATATGTAATTGTTAATTGCAAATTACATATTTTTTCTTCGACACAACTATGTGTTTTCTTTATATCAATTAATTCCTCTCATTATTTTGTACGTAAAAGTATTGAGGTAAGATAATCGAAAAATGAATATTTTACTAGATATTTTATGGTTTATGTAAAATTAAGAAATGATTTCAAGCCTTATAATTCAAAAAGTATTTCAAGGAAAAATATTATAGTGTTTCGAAAAGCTCTCGAGATAAGCTACAAAAATATGCAAAAATATATAGAATGTTCCATTGAAGAAATTCAAGGTGACCTTCATGTGACCTTTAAATGACGCTTCAAAGTCAAACCAATGACACCATCTTATGTCCCCCTCAAAACCATGCAACTTTTGTTTAAAACATTTTTTCATTATTTCCATCTTTTTCGAGATATTTGCCTGGGGCGATTAAAATGAAACACCCTGTGTGTATATATATATATATATATATATATATACACACACACACACACACAGGGGGGGCCAATAACTCTCTCTCTGGAATATCTCCGTTATTTTTAGATATATAAAAATTGTGTACTCATAAAAATTGTACGGTACCAAGAGGTCCGTAATATGCTACTAATAATTTTGTTGTAGGTGGAGGCGCTTCAGAGAATAATAAGAGATTTAATAATAAAAGTGCTGCAACTATTACATATATACATATATATATATATATATATATATATATATGTATATATAGGGTGGGATAACTCTGTTCACCTGGAATATATCCGTTATTTTTAAATATATAAAAATTTTGTACTCATGAAAATTGTACGGTACCAAGAGGGCCGTAATATGCTACTAATAATTTTTTTGTAGGTGGAGGCGCTTCAGAGATTTCAAGGTCATCACCATTTTTTTAAATAGAACACTTTACATGCTTTTGCATAATCTTGCAGCTCATCTTGAGAGCTTTCCAAAATACTATAATAAAATATTTTTCCCTCAAATACTTTTTGAATTATAAGGCTTGAAATTATTTCTTGATTTTACATAAACCGTAAAATATCTAGTAAAATATTCATTTTTCGATTACCCTACCTTAATACTTTTATGTACAAAATAATGAGAGGAATCAATTGGTGTAAAGAAAACACATAGTTGTTTCGAAGAATAGATATGTAATTTGCAATTAACAATTACATATTTTTTTCTTCGAGACAACTATGTGTTTTCTTTACACCAATTGATTTCTCTTATTGTTTTGTACATAAAAGTATTAAGATAAGATAATCGAAAAATGAATATTTTACAAGATATTTTACGGTTTATGTAAAATCAAAAAATGATTTAAAGCCTTATAATTCAAAAAATATTTGAGGGAAAAATATTTTATTATAGTGGAAAGCTCTCGAGATGAGTTGCAAGATTATGCAAAAGCATGTAAAGTGTCTCATTTAAAAAAATGGAGATGATCTTGAAATCTCTGAAGCGCCTCCACCTACAAAAAAATTATTAGTAGCATATTACGGCCCTCTTGGTACCGTACAATTTTCATGAGTACAAAATTTTTATATATTTAAAAATAACGGATATATTCCAGGTGAACAGAGTTATTGGCCCACCCTATATATACATATACATATATATATATATATGTAATAGTTGCAGCACTTTTATTATTAAATTTAGTTAGAAGTTAGTAATCATATATCGTATATCGATATATCGATATACGATATATGATTACTAACTTCTACCTACATTTAATAATAAAAGTGCTGCAATCATTACTATTCTGTCTATAAGCTTATATAATTATGCGAAACATACCTTTTTACCCATCCTTTCTTTCGAGAAAGTCGGAGGCGGGAAGGATATTTGTTTTTTAAATCTTCATTCATTTCGTATTTATTGCTGTAAGAAAATAAAATAAATAATAAATTTAAAAGAATAAATTTTTCGAAATATGCTTGGGGCGATTAAAATTAAATGCCCTGTACATAATTATAATATTTCATAATATCACAAATCAAATTAGCAATACTTACGAATAAAATTATATAATTACTGAATTGTATAATTATACAATATTGTTCGTTGGCTTCGTTACACGACACATATATGTTACACTTGGCTACGTCGGATAACGTGTCACACGTGTTGCACGTGATAAGCGAGTGTCCACGCAACAAGTGCGAAGCGTGTCTCAAAGATAATCGCAGATCGCAGTGCAGTCATATTCCATCCGTCGCACGATGAACACACGTAAGTACTGCGCTCGTATATTAATAAAATATTAATTTTTATTAGTACTACTTTTAGTAGTACTACTTTTATTAGTAGGTACTTTTTATTAGTAGAAATTTGTTAGATGTAATATTGCAATAGTATTATTAGAAATTATATACCTTACCATGTAAATTGTAATAATATTTGTTGGTTAGGTAATAGTAATAGGACATAATAATGAAAGACTATTTTATATAAATCTGTTCAATAGACATATACGTAAATATTAATTAATGTATATTTTTTGAAGGAAGAAGCAATTCAATAGAGAGAGTGAAAAATGTTCTCTCTCCTCTGCTATCCAAAGGGCAGCGAAGCGAGGAAGCGAAAGCTAACATAAATCGTCGCAAATCGATGCCAAATATTTTAATAACGGCGACGAAGCAAAAATCAACGGAGTCAACTAAATACGACGACAATACGACAGCGACAATGAAAAGAGTCGATGTGCCTACTATGACAGAGCCGATGTCACCAAGATCGACGACGGCGACGACGTCCGAAAATCTAAAAGAAAATATAAATATAAAGGTAAGTAACTGCATATTTAATTATTGCATACTTTTCTTTTTACTGTATGCAGATTATAGACATACTGCTCATAAAGTAGCGAAGAGTTAATAAATGTTATTATAAATATATTCTAATTATATTTTATATTTACAACTGAGAGAGCATACCTATCAATATTTTAAGAAAATTTTGGACATCTATGATATACACAATATACTTTTTTACAAATTTTAAAAAATCCAAGTATTATTTATATTTGCATCATAGACATATTAACATAGACTGCTCACAAGGCAGCGAAGAGTATCCTCCTGAGAGAAAAGGATAGCATGAATTAACTTTTGTATCAGTCTTGTTCTGACACATGCGTGATGCAATTTTTAGTGACTGACTAACTTGAAATTGCATCATGCGTGTACCAGAAAAAGATAGAAACACAAATAAATTCATGCTATCCTTTTCTTTCAGGAGGATACTCTTTGCTGCCTTATGAGCAGTCTATGTTAATATGTCTATGATGCAAATATAAATAATACTTGGATTTTTTAAAATTTGTAAAAAAAGTATATTGTGTATATTGTAGATGTCCAAAATTTTCTTAAAATATTGATAGGTATGGTCTCTCAGTTGTAAATATTTAAAAATATAATTAGAATATATTTATAATAACATTTATCTCTTATTGCTTGTAATCTAAAAATCTATTATAATCGTAACATTTTTTATTCATTCTTTTAATTCGTATTATTTTTAATTACTAATTGAAAATTTGATATATTACAATAAGATACTTTATGTTTTAAAACTAAAAAAATTATTTTCTTATTTTTTATTTTTTGTATTTCAGAGAATTAATCAAGTCGTGCGTCGGGAAGTCGCCAAGGAAAGGAAAAAAATCAAAAAAGAAGAATTTCAGAGAAGAAAAATGAAATACGCAACACGTCCGCCTGCACCACCTGTTTACATGGCACCGTCGCCAATACCATCATCGTTTTATATACCTTACGCACCATCAACTTATGCAGCGCCGTTTACATACGCACAACCGCCTTACGCAGCACCGGTTCACCCACAAACACAGCCTTACGCAGTACCGACTCACCCACAACCACCGCCTTACGGAACTGCGAACGTAATATTTCCATCTTACACGCATATGTATCGACCTCACTTTTGAAATTTTTTGCGGAGTGTTTGCATTTTCAGTTTACAATTTCGGCTGGTCTTAATTTACTTAGCATACGTGCATATGTAAACGGCGCTGCATAAGTTTACGGCGCTGCGTAATTTACTATTTCGGCTGGTCTTAATTTACTTAGCATACGTGCTAAATTTGTTATTGTGATTTATTTCATAAAATTTTAAATTTGCTATTGTGATTTATTTCATATTTATATTCGTCAAAACGATCTATGTCGTTTTGATGAATATAAATATGAAATAAATCACAATAACAATTTCAAGTATGCACAAGTAAATGAAACACATTGAGAAATTTAGATCCTTTTCGATTCTAAAGTATAATTTTCTTCGAAATAATCTTTCTGACATTTTGCAGTTCTTTAAACACATTTACAATGCGCGATTTCATAATATCGATATATGTGTATAATATATATATACATATATATATATATATATATATATATATATATATATACACATATATGTATACATATATATACATATATATACATATATATATATATATATAAAAGTCTATTAACTAACGAAAACGACGAACAAAATCTATTTCAACAGTTTCTTTACGAACTTTCACATGTCTGCATTTTTTTGCATATTTCTAAAATTACTATTTCGGCTGATTTGAATTTACTTAGCACGTAGGTCCTTTTGACGAATATAAATATGAAATAAATCACAATAACAATTTTAAGTACGCACAAGTAGGTGAAACACATTGAGAAATCTAGATCCTTTTCGATTATAAAGTATAATTTTCTTAGAAATAATCTAGATTTGCGACGATTTATGTTAGCTTTCTGTTTCGCTTCTTGCCCTTTGGATAGCAGAGGAGAGAGAACATTTTTCACTCTCTCTATTGATCTTTCTGACATTTTGCAGTTCTTTAAAATGCGCGATTGTTTCATAATATCGATATATGTGTTTTTGTTAGAATATTTAATAGCCTTATATATATATATATATATATATATATATATATATATAAGTCTATTAATTATTCTATTAACTAGCGAAAACGACGAACGAAATCTATTTCAACAGATTCTTTACGAATTTTTACATGTCTGCATTTTTTTACGTATTTTTAAATTTATTATCGAAAAATCTTTTTGTTGTTATTCAAGATAGAAGAAAATCAGAAAGAAACCTACAATTTGTGCAACAAGCTTTGTATATTGTTCGAATGGAGCGTTGTAGACGGCAATTACAAGGAAGATACGTATAAAAAAAAATGTTCACTGGCGCAGATGGTATGACATTGTGATCTAATTGTGCAAATTAGAAATTACAGAGCAGCCACAAACAGTAGATATTAAGATGTATATACACGTAAAGAGAAATGGAACGCGTGCGAATTTTTATTTTTGTTTCATTTCCATTTTAATTAGACTTTTATTTTGATATTTGTCTAGCGATAAACTTTTATTGCTAACATGTTTCGATAAAAAAAATAATTTATTTTTCAGTTGCATTTTCTTCTAAAATTTACTATTTTGGCTGGTTTGAATTTACGTAGGTCGTTTTAACGAATATAAATATGAAATAAATCACAATAACAATTTCAAGTACGCACAAGTAAGTGAAACACATTGAGAAATCTAGATCCTTTTCGATTATAAAGTATAATTTTCTTAGAAATAATCTAGATTTGCGACGATTTATGTTAGCTTTCTGTTTCGCTTCTTGCCCTTTGCATAGCAGAGGAGAGAAAACATTTTTCACTTTCTCTATTGATCTTTTGGACATTTTGCAGTTCTTTAATATATATATGAATATATGAATATATGAATAAATATATTTTGTGTAAATAATTGTAAAGACAAAGCATATTCTTTTCTCCTTATCCCTTCATATTTCCTAAATATAAAAACGTTCCTGAATATAAAAACTTTCAATATTATTATTAATAATAATTAAAATATTTCGAACGAAAATAAAAATTATATAATTATTATTATTATAATTATTCTTTTGTTTCTGCAATTCAAATATATTTATTTTTCAAATTTAGAACTACGTTCAATTATATGTGCATACATATATACAAGATCTATGTATTTATGTCGATTGTTATAAACAAATAATCTAGTTGTTTCTTCAATATAACTTATACAAATAGAGAGAGAGGAAGGAAGGATGAAAGGGAGAGAGAGATGATGAGGAGAGAGAGAGAGAGAGAGAGAGAGAGAGAGAGAGAGAGAGAGAGAGAGATGGAGATGGAACATCTATCGTAATATCCTGCAACTAATTTGTTGCTATTTTTAACTCCACTTTACCTACATTCACGCATACATACACACGAATCGTTCTACATACTATACTTTTATATTAAACTTCTAATTTCAATTTCGAAGGTTCAACAATGTTTTTTCGTATAATTCGACCCAAGCAAACTTGTTTTTACGTTCATTTAAACTATATAGCTTTTATATGAAGTACATATTATGACGAGTTGACAGTTCGTCTACAATTCAAGACGCCATATTGAAATAAAAATGGATAACGAAAACTGTAATTTTATAATTATTTCTCGTTTTTCATATAAAATCGAAGTTTGCTAGGATTATTTATGTATGTATTGCAATCCTACATAAATATTTTCAATTCTGTTAATTTAGTGCAACGAAAGACCAGAAGTACGAAAATGGTAATTCTGTCGGTAAAAAAGTCGATTCCAGCATCCCCTTAAGAATTAAATTTTTATCTCCTACTGATATAAATGCATGTTGTTTTTGTATATTAGGAACAGCTCGTGCGTTTTGAAATCGACTTCGAAGAGATGCTGCTACTTTCTTATGTTGTTTATCACTAAAATATATTTTCATATTTGAAAATTTCTTCTTTGCTCAAGCAAACAAAGTTTCAGGAGTTAAGATAGGACATGTTGCTGGAGCTTGAAGACTGGCTCGTACTGCTTCTCGTTTAAAAGATGCACCTACTCCATCACAACCTCCTTTTCCATGAGCAGTAGCGTGGAAATGCCATTCTGCTGGCACCCCAAAATCCTTGTTATGATGCAACCAATTACAAATTTGGAATCGGTTTTTAAAATGCTGTTTTGCACCGTCAGTAAAGTAGAATTTTCTTAATTGTACATGTATTTTTTAATTCATTTATAATCAGTTTTTGAGAGATGTGTACAGCAACTGTATCGTGTGATAAACAATTAGATAATATTACCATGCTACCGTGTAGCAGTTTCTCATTACAGTGATAATAATATAAGACTGTAATAACAGTGCAATGATTATTATTAAAATGAAACGCTTGAGCTGCATCCTGCACAACAAATGCGTAATTTTCTGCGAAATCAAGTTGTACAAGTACTTCGCCTTCACAGTTCATTTTTTTGGTCTATAAAGTATTCTGACTGTCTTTTGCATATAAAATTATATGGCTTTAATTGTTGTAACTTACAAGAAAGCTATTTTAAAAATTCCTGATTTGGGAGTTTATCTGTAATTAAAGTAGCTCTATCAGTAGTTTGCCAAGTACTAAAGACAATTTCAGAAACGTTTATTTTTTTAAGAGCGTATTCAATGATCTCTATAAGTTTGTCATCATCTGAACAATTAGAACATTCGTTAAAATGACATAAAACAGTAGGATTATCGCACATCAAAACTTTTAAACAATCTTTATAATCATTCAATGGATTATCCATTTCTTTTGATATTGCAGAAATATTTATAGCATCAAGCATTAGCTTACAATTTTGATGAATGGTACAAACACAAGTACAATGTGTGCCACTTGTACCTGCGAGTACACAGTGACGCGGCCGTAATACACAAAATTTAGAAAAACTAATCGGATAATCAGGATAATTCATCTTAAAGTGTTGATGTAATTGTTTTAGATCAAAAAGGAGTAACTTTTTCTGCTTTTTAATTTTTTCTTTATCACTCCAAATGGTAACAATATCCTTTATTCCAGCCATTATTCGACTATTTTCATCTGATTCGTAAAAATCTTGAACTTTTTGTACAGTATTGAGGGGTAACTTTTTTCCAGCTCTTGCTGAAAGAGATGACCAAATATCTTCATTTATACGCAGATTCTTAGCAACTTCTGCAGTATATCTAGAACACTTAAACTCCTTAGAAATTTTCCGTATACTCCATGACAAAGGAGCCAACATTAATAATTTTATACGCTCAGGATCATTCTTAGACAAAGAATTGAATACTTGTTTTATTCCATTTAATATTTCCTCTAGTTCTGCTTCTCTAGGACTGATGTCATTATCTGCAGCGATCGACGATGCATTAGAATCGCTACTACAACAACTTTCATGATCGCTAGAATTTGTTTCCTCGTTTTGTATATAACATTTTGCGACAATCAGTACATATTTTAGCGATTTTAGAATACTTTTCTCGTAGTTTTAAAGGTACATTTCGCAAATCTTTACCAACGTGACCCTTTTTGCCAGGACGACGAAAAGGATTGCAGCATCTATCTTTTCGAAAAGACATTTGAAGGACATAAAAGTCATTAAACAAAATAAATACCTTATAATAGAATATTTCGCAGAAAAGTACATAAAAATATACAACACAAAGTTAATAAAACTTAAAGTTTTAAATACGCGCGAAACCACATCCGAAAGCGCTCCAATTATAGATATCAAAGAATAAACTGCGCGTTCCGTGAGGAGGGCTGAAGTTGGTTGAAATTATGAGAGAGGCTGAAGTTGGCTGGGAATCATAATTCCAACCAACTTCAGCCCCTCTCATGGAACGCGCAGTCTATCCTTTTTTTATTATTTGTATAATGCGCCATTTAGTAAAACCATTAAACACTAAGGCATTGGAGAGAGAGAGAGAGAGAGAGAGAGAGAGAGAGAGAGAAAATTGATAAAACCTCGCACGTTTCTACTTAGTTAAAAGTTCATTTCACAAAAACTGATATTGACAAATTATGTAATTGTGCAGAATACGATAATTAGTTAATATTCTAGCACAGAAATGTATAAAAAAGAGAAAAAAGAATTCTTAAAAATAATAACATTATTTTTATTTTTTATAAGTAAATACACAGGCCCACAAAAAAAAGTGCCCTGTGCTGGCGATCTGACTAGGCTAGTCTTATGTATTTTGGCCCGCTGAATTCGAATCTGACGTCAGAATTGCTCCATCACGTCACAGTTTTCTTTAAATCTCAAAAGAGAGACGAAAATTTCGTAAAAATCGACATTCTAGGGTAGTAAGACTGTGCTTCTTGAGGAAAAAGTTACCAAAATCATATTTCCATGTATTTTCTGGCATTATAAATCCAAATCCGATTTGTCACACCAATCATACCATCGATTCCATTAACATTTGTCATGAAAAAGTAGCAATCTTCCGTATTCCATATTTGATTTTAGTTCATTCATAAATCTTATATTGGAAAGAATTAATCTTATATTCTCCAAGTCCAAATTTTGAGAAAAATTTTTTCGAAACTTACAGCTTCTAGCTGTTGAGTTCGTATAAGATGCAGAAATTTCTTTATATAGGTCACAAACCTCTTTTCATGTCTTTAAAGCGCTAGAGGTACATGAAAAAAAAGATTGTGCTATCTGGAAATAAAAACCTATCTTAATATCTTCGCATCTTGATAAATAGAATCTGTTTGCAGTAAATTTTAGGTGTTACAACCTGAAAAAATAAAAAAAATAAAAAATGAGCACAAAAAAAATTGAGCACAACGTTTATATTTTAGGTCGGATTTGGATTTATAATGTCTGAAAATACATTAAAATATGATTTTGGTAACTTTTTCTTTAAGAAGCGCAGTCTTATTACCCTAGAATGTCGATTTTTACGAAATTTTCGTCTATTTTTGAGATTTAAAAAAAAACTGTGACGTGATGGAGCAATTCTGACGTCAGATTCGAATTCAGCGGGCCAAAATACATAAGACTAGCCTAGTCAGATCGCCAGCACAGGGTACTTTTTGTTTTTGTGGGCCTGTGTAATTATAGTCAGTGGAAGTAAAATTTCACTGTAAAATCAGTAATCGCGCTAATTCTTTCGTTTACCGCTATGGTGCGCTATTTTTCTCGTACTTGAGTTTTAGAGAAACTTGAGTTTTAGAGAGTTTCATGAGAATTATATAAAGCTTGTAAAAGGCGACAGATAAAATTAAAAGTATTACTTCGACCTAATTTCTATACAGTTTCAATAGAGGAACTTCAGATATTAAATCGATTTTATAAGTCAAACAAGTAAATGTCCGGCCAATAAACGAAAATGATCCGTTCATTATCTATTTGTTACTCCATATAACGTACATATATATATGTACATATAACATCCATGAAAGCTCAACAAAATATCTATAATTACTCCATATAACGTATATCTGACATCCATAAGAGCTCCACAAAATATCTATAATTACTCCATATAACGTACATATGACATCCATGAACGCTTCATTCAATATCTATAATTACTCCATATAACGTACATATGACATCTATGAATACGTCTAATGGATGTCGAATGGAGGTATGAAATGCGGAACTGTGGATGTCTAGTAGATGTTTACGAGACGTTTCATGGACATCTAATGGAGGTTTCGAATCTCCATGGTAGACGACTAGTGGACATCCATTAGAGATTTTTGTTCCGTGTGGGTATGTAAATAAGGACATCTTCATAAATATATTTTGTAAACCTGCATCTAGATATACATGAATTTACCATGTATAAACAGTTCTGCAATTATACTTTCATAAAATTTTGGGTAAAAAACAGGCAAGTCCAGGCATTTTTTTTAAACCTTGGTTAAATGTCGTAATTATTGACTAAAATTCTCGATAGAAAAAATTGAAATATAAAGAAGAAATAGTGCAAATTTTTGATAAACTATATGTGAAAATTATATAATATAGTAATATCAACTTAATAATATAACCGAATTTTTAAGATAAAAATATTTATATAATCATTTTATAATTGAATCAGGCAGCACATCTTGTCCAAATCAACAAAATATTTAAGTAATCTATTTTGATGAATTTTGTTTATTTATCTATTTCTCACATCAATTCTAATGTAGAAATGAAAAGTATGATTATTTTGCTCAATATTTTTGATGATAAAATGTTCAAAATCAAAGGAGGACCGGTAAATAAGGCCAAAATCTGCCTCGCGATGGAACCTAAACTAACTGTAGAAAAATCTTTCTTACAACCCAAGAAAGACGAAAATCACCGTCATTTATCCGAGAAGTGGTGGGAAAGTTTTGGGAATAGCGTATTAAGTTGTTAGGCTTTAATGTTGATTTATACATCGAAACTAACAGTTTTTCCTGTATTAACTTTAAGAGATCGTATCTGTTAGCCCCACTGATACCCCCATTATATCTCTGAGAAATGCTACCGACGCGACATCTACTGTTTCGATTTTTTCACCCGAGATTAAAACCCGAGTGCGCACTCCTGTCCTTATATAATCTCTATACTGTGTGTATTGAGAAGAGAGGATATAAGAACTCAGTCTTGGAAACGCATGACTTGTTTCGTGCTCACTTTTGACTTAAAAAAGAAGATATTAACAATACGAACGGACATGTAGAAATCACCTTCATGTTATTGTCTATATTCATTTTACAGTTAATATTTTTCCACATTCGCTGATGTTACACCTATGTTATGTATGATGCGCACCTATATGCACATACAAGTTTATGTCTTTGTATTTTCCAAATTATTTAGGATTTTTTAAGATTACTGTTGCAGTGTATGGTATTAAAACGCTTACAGATTTTGTTTCATTACTAATCTGTAGATAGTAAATATCTGACTCAGAGTTTAACAAGACTTTGAATAGAGGTTCTGAAGTTTTCCATAAGAACACAGATTTTTCACACAGTTTGTTTAATACGTCAAGTTTGTTTTATTTTAGTGGGATAGTTCTATTCAATTTAGTTTTTTCTTTCAATTATATCGCGATGACAAAAGTCTGTTCGACCTGTGGCATAAGTCTCGAAAAACGATCACGCACAGATTATCGCGAAGTGGACGAGATATTATTGTAAAAAATGTTACAGAAACTTGCATCGTCCTGAGGCACATTCCTCATCTGGGCAAGATGATTTTGCTGCACAGCAAAATGAGTTACAGCCTACTGTTCATCTAGATATTGAACGAAGTTATTCAGGCCACAACAAATGCGTTTTTGAGTGTTCTGTAGTTAGAAGTCTGACTTTAAGAAATCTGACTAAAGAAGAATGTCTCGAGATATTTATAAAAAAAAACGTATTTGTAAAATATGGTGCACATGTTTGTACCGTGCATGATTTGGAAGAATCACTAGTAATTCCTAATGATTTTGAAACAGCTGGTATGGGGGTTTCTTTGAATGCTGAAGAAATACTAACTTCTTTCCACACATTTAAATCCATTATTCTGACAGAAAGAGACAAAGCACCTCTTTCCTTTTTGAATATGAAAAATGACATGTTGAAATTCGAAACTGGTTTAGAGCATCAGCAATATTTCGACGTTCTACAATTCCTGTCAAGTGAAGATTTACTTACTCGTGTCCGAATGGAATTCGCTTTGGGAGTGTATCTATCTCGTCTTCGACGAGGTTACACTTTTGAAGAACTAGCTATTCGCTGGAATATTGCAGAAAAAACTGCTCGCAATTACTGCCAACTTTGCAGATCCATTCTTATAGGGCCTTTTTGTGACAAGTATCTTTCACTGACGCGCAATCGTGCTGATCTGAACAATCATCAAACTGATACTGCTAAACGTTTACATGATCCGTCTGGTGAACACATTATTCTCGTGCTTGATGGCACATATGTCTTTATCCAGAAAAGCTCCAATTTCGCATTTCAACGTATGACTTATTCTGGCCATAAACACAGGAATTTGATCAAACCAATGATGGCAGTACTTCCTGATGGTTATATTGGAGCGGTTTGGGGTCCTTTTCCGGGAAACAAAAACGACGCTTCTATTTTGATCGATCTTTTAAATAATACCGATTGGAATAGTTTTCAGCCCGGCGATGTTATAATCGTTGATCGCGGTTTTAGGGATTGCATTCCAAATATCTCGAGCAAAGGATTTGTAGCGAAGATGCCATCTTTTGCCGATAAACCTTCATTACCACTGACAACGCAGCAAGCAAATTCCTCACGACTTATCACAAAAGTTCGCTATATTGTCGAAGTTGTAAACGGAAGAATAAAGAAAATCTTTAAGTATTTTGATAGAACTATTCAAAATACCACACTAGATACCTTATTCAACGATTTTAAGATTGCTTGTGCTTTACTTAACTTGACATTTAAACCAGTTGTCACTTCTGATCTTGATAAAAGAATTATAGATAGAATGCTTCATTTTTCGAACGAAAAAAATCACTTATTTGAATTGGTATGTCAAGAAAAACTAAATTCGCAGACCTCTCGTTTCCAACGTATGGAAGATGTCGAGATAGAATTCTTTCCACGATTAGATATGCAAGATCTTTGGCTTTACACTTGCGGCTCGTACGCAATTAAAATGGCACACAGTTATTATGCTGATCACTTAAATTCAAACGGTGATTTTGAGTTTGAAATGGCGAAACCAACAAGACCCATTGATTTTAGAAAATACGGTATAGCGTTGGACTGGTCTGCTAGTATTTTTTTGAAAGTGCGTATACGATCTGGTCACTCCATGTCCGTTAAGTACTTTGTATATGTTCTTGTCGATAAAAACAAACAAGGAATCGAAGCACTTAGTGCTTATTTTTGCAGCTGCAAAGTGGGACAACGTGTCGTTGGATGTTGTTCTCATGTAGCCACAATCATGTGGTTTTTTGGTTATGCCCGTTTTTTACTTGACATAAACAAACCTGCACACTCTCTTTGTGATATTTTTTACAACATAGCATCATCAGAGTCCGAAGAAAACGATGAGGATGATGTTTAAGAACAGACTAAAAAAATTAAAAAAGTAAAAAAAAGTAAAAATAAAAAAATAAAAAAAAATTAGTTTTAAATCTAAAAACAATTAAAAATATTTTAAAAAATAAAAAATTACTTTACTTTGGTTACACAGATACGATCTCTTAAAGTTAATACAGGAAAAACTGTTAGTTCTTATGTATAAATCGACATTAAAACCTAACAGCTTAATACGCTATTCCCAAAACTTTCCCACCACTTCTCGGATAAATGACGGTGATTTTCGTCTTTCTTGGGTCGTAAGAAAGACTTTTCTACGGTTAGTTTAGGTTCCATCGCGAGGCAGATTTTGGCCTTATTTACCGGACCTCCTTTATTTTTTTTAAGTTATGTCAAGGAAATTACATTTGTTCGATCCACTGTGCGCCGGCTCTCACGGTACGTAATTCGCGCTTGCGCGCGTCATCCCCTCCACTACGGTTGCGTGTTGCTCGCGTGGGCATACTGGCATCACTGCCCAGCAGCCGCCAACGCCACCACTGCCACCCCAACAGCTGCCGCCGCCACCACTGCCACCCCAACAGCCGCCGCCGCCACCACTGCCACCCCAGCAGCCGCCGCCGCCGTCACCACTGCCAGCAGCTCTACGACAGCCGCTGTCAAAAGAATGGAGAGGATGGGGTCCGGGAGGGGAAAGGGGAGGATTTTGAAGAGGAGGGGGAAGGGAAAAAATCAGTTTTTTACGTTCAATATTTTCTAAAACGTTTCACATATATTACACATTATATATTACACATAACATATTATATATATTATAACATATTACATTAAATTATAATTATTTATTAATTATAAAATGCATCGTTTCTTAAATTTTTAATAAAAAACGAATTTAAAACAGAAATTTTTTATTTTATAAATAAATTGCATTATATATGTGTGTGTGTGTGTGCGTGTGCGTGCGTATGTGTGCGTGTGCGTGCGTGCGTGCGTGTGTGTATATTATATTATAATACAATAGTGAATAAATAGTTATTGCCTTTAAAATTTCCTATAAATTCCATGGAAATTCCATATGCATAATAACCATTGTTATCCTTGTTTCTTTTCCACATTATCTTTCAACAGTCATCTGTATGCGTAGTATATTGGTATTTGTATCAACACAGACATTATATACATAAATGCAAGAGAGACAAAGACAGAGCAATAATCTTCTTGTCAAGCCGCCAGTATGTTCCACGGAAATTTCCCCATGAGCTGTTCCTTAGATAAATCTAGTAATATTCGTAAACACAATTTTACCCTCGACACAATATTTCTCCTCGAAGAAATAAGATTTTTCCATGAATTTTTTTTAAATATATTCTTTATAGAATTATCTAGCTGGCCAGAGTCGGATTTTGCATTTTGACTTTAAAAAATTTTTAATAAATAAAGTACACGGACGATACCTAACTGCACCTGACCCGCGAGTAGCTGCATAGTTCTGTACGCAACTTGACAAATTTTTTTTCTTCTTTTCAAAAAAATGACTGGCGAGCTAGAAATGATCCTGCTAATTACAAATATCGTAATTTTAATACAATTCTCTTTGTATTTTGGCTAAAATAATGCTTTTACGAATTGGTAGTTCCCGACTCTCCGCGGGAAGTCTCCACCGTCCCTCCAGCCGACCCTTAAGTTAATTATTATTTATTTAATTGCATATAAAAAGTACAATTTTATGAGTTTTGGATTGTATTTAGACAAGTATAATAGAGAAATAATATTGATAATGTTGATAATTAATTTATACTATTATGTGTACGAATGTATGCCTATGCGATGAAGAAAAGAGATTAATTTAGATTATCGACTTCCTTCCTTGAAATGATTTGATAACAGGGGGAATATTACCTCGCCTGTCACTAATTATTATGAATTGCAGATGGGTTAAGAAATAGATACTATTCAAGTCAAGACGCGAAATGGGAATAAAAGAAAAATTTAGGAATAAGGATGTTGAATAAAAACGATTCTTCTAATTTAATTTCAAATTAATCAAAATCAATGATTGCTTTTGCAATATAGCATTAAATCAGAGTCATTGTTCTAGAATTCTGTCAATTACGATAATTATAATAAACTTGTAATGCACTGCCTTTTCGCAATATTACGCCTGGAAGGGCGGAGATATTTCTCGAGCGATTAGGGAGACTCGCTATGAGCCACTTTTATTACTCAGATGATGAGTCTCTATTGCTATCACTGATCATCAATCAAGGTTTGGAATTTGATTCGCCGCTTTAACTGGAATAGTTGAAGATGCTCCTCGTTCCCAAATATGCATATATGTAATATAATTAAATATTCATATACACATACCAACCGACATCACAGTCTGACACGTGCATTCAAGGATGGCAATTGACAAAATATATTATAGTTCAAGAATTAAAATATCTCAAAATATTTTATAATCAATAGATTATTCAAGGGATCTCGAAGGATTACTGAGTACGTATGTAAAGTTTATTAAATCATACGCTCAATAATTAAGGATGATTAGAAGAGTTAGGGACTAAATGTAAATGTTTTTTTTATAATGAACCTCGATTTAACGAGGAGTAATTGTAATGGAGCACCTTTCCCGACGCCGCGGATCATTGTAAGAACTGTCGTAGCGTATTTTTTGAAGGATTCGTTTGGTTTGCTTTTGGCGTTGGATTTCTCGCCGTAACTGGCGTTGGTAGCCACGAGGCAGATACTGATCTTTTAAATCTTCGCAAAACTGTTCCCAAGTCTGCCAAGTGGACCGACAGTTTCGATACCAAAGTAAGGCATCGCCCGGTAGTAATTCGGGCAAGCCCGTTAACAAACGTGACCCTGCGACCGACGGCCACAGATGCAGCAGAGGGTCGACTGGCGGACTACGTAACGACGGATCCGGGACCTTCGACGAGCGTAGCGAGAAAGTTGTAAACACAAAACAAAAGATATGTATTTAACGAAAATTTATGAAGGATCATAGTATGTAAATTAGAATAAGAGCAACGATCGATAGAGGAGAACTGACAGCAAGGGCGGAATTTCCCGCGAGATGCCCATGACGCGAAGTTCGAGGGGCGAACCGAAGAAAGCATGATCGAGCTATTGATATATTGTTTTGTATTACTATTATTTTAGGCTTAGGTTTGGAAATGTACATAATAGCGCTCTGTAATTATATCGTGGAAATATTGTCACCATAAAATAATTATGGGAACCACATTATGAGGCATAGTACGTAAGATATATGGAATGCAATTACATGTTTAAGAAGTATTATATACAAGTTTTAATCCCAACTAGGATTTTTGTTTTATCAAGCTTGCAGATGTTTTTTGGTTTTGCGTTAATTTTATGTTTATAGCTAGAGATTTATTTTAATTTAACGAGTAATCAGATTTTTTAAACATCGACAAGATAGACCACGGGCGTACCGTTAGTTTTGATTATACCGACAGATGTATCACTGTGATTAACGCTTGGAATGCGATTATACCTTTATTTTAAACTATACGATGTCAATATTTTAGTTCCATTTCATGTTTTGAATTTTAGGTTTATGATAGATAGCATAATTATAATCAGGCTGATTTTTTATCACACGACCGCGGAGATGAATTGGTTATACGGCAGCGAACAAGATTTTCTTAGTTGTAGTCTTCTAAATAGTGAAATAATTTTAAGTTGTTATAACACGCTTGTACATGATTGCGGAGAACGCGCTATTGACCCGGCGCACGAGAAGTGTGCAGGAATGCGAATGAGCGGTCTCGAGAATGAGATTCTGAGAGAAAGCATCCATCCAGGAGTCCAATCGCCGAAGGAAGGCAAGAGCGACGTGGACTCGACCGGGTCCGAGGGAGCAATGACGCGATTGGCTGAGGACGAAGCGGCCGGCGCGCGCTCGCCATTGGTCGACGGCCGAGCGGCGGGGCGCGAAATACGAAGGAGATAAAAGCAAAGGAAGTGCTGAGCGGAGAGCTCAGTCGGGATCGAGATCTAGGAGAGTGCGTACGAACGAACGAGAGATCCGAGCCGAAAGATACATAGCGCGACTTGTACGAGCGAAAATATAAGATCAATGTACACGGGTACGCGGCAAATAAAGTTTGATTTTTGTTAATTATAAATTATTGTTTATCGTTGTCGTGATCCCGAGTGTACAATCCATTCCCGCCGATTCCTGTCTGTGCGTATTACGATTCATTAGTCGGTACGATGAGACGTCGAGAATCCGGACGAGGAGATATATACGTGGAGAGCGACGCCTGGACGACGAGCATCCACCAGTCCCTGTGATATAGCGGATCGGCTCGCGCGGTTGATGCGAGGAAGGACGACTGCCCCAGAGGACGAGACATCTTGTTGCTTGGCTGGGTGAAAGCAACTGGCGACCGTATACATCGGAAATCGTCGCGACCTGGAAACCGGTAAGTTGCGTACAGTTTACGTGCGGTATAAAGACGTGCCCGGTTACAACCCCTCGTAGCCGTATGCGGCATTAAGTTCTTCTACCCGTTCAAGGAACGAAAGGAGATCTCCCGTCAAAATGTAAGCCCCATTTTCGCATCTGATTTAAAATCGGCGCTGGATCTTCTATCTGAGGTTCTGGTGTACTAGGTACGCTCAGGAATCTATCACCCCCTGACTTAGCCATCTTGGCTTTTTCTGCGATGATATGATCTCGAAGTCGCTGGCGTACGGTCTCAAAATTCCCGGCAGTCTCTAACCCGGCCGCGGATAATCTCGCGATAATTTCGGTCTTGTTGAGCCGGTAAATCTCCGAGAGCATGGACGGGACGGATGTAGTTTGCGAGTCGGAGCCTCTAACGATCAGGTCCCTGTTCGGGCGTCATGTAACGGAGCACCTTTCCCGACGCCGCGGATCGGCTCGCCAGTGTCAGGGTTCGAGAGAAGGGGAGGCTCAGGCTCGCAGAACTACACGTGTTAATTACGAACAAACTCTTTATTCCGTAATCCTTAAACTAAGCTTCACAAACAGGTGTATTTCTAAGAGGACGCGTACAACTAGGAATGCGGACGCAAGATCTTTACACGCTGGTCGTGTACAGTTCGTGACGGACACGGATTTCTCGCGACGAACGTAAGATGTGTACAGGGTGGTCGCGTACAGCACGACGCGGATCGGACGCAACGTATTTACGAACACAAACCTTAATCTAATGACGCAGGATATGTACAGAGTGATCGCGTGTTACACGACGCGGACCGGACGCAACTTACTTGCGAACACAGACCTTATTCTAAAACGCAGAGTATTTACAGAGCTATCACGTGTTACACGACGCGGATCAGACGCAACTTACTTACGAACACAGACCTTATTCTAAAACGCAGGGTATTTACAGAGCTATCACGTAAAGGCTAGGCACGGATGCGAGTGGATGATATTTACAGGGTAGTCGCGTGTACCTAGACGCGGACGCGGGCGCGAGATACCTACAGGATAGTCGCGTGCAACTAGGTACGGATCACGGGTCTAACAATGTCTAACAGGGTCTGCCAATCGTGGTCGGCTGAGGACGAGAGCACCCGTCCTCAGGGTGGTACACGAGCCTCTCCGTGGTACGCCACCTTGTCGTGGTGGAGAGGCTCGGGTGATCCAACGATCCGCTGTGGTAGTACCGAGGGTCCAACCCTCGGGAGAGCCGGCGGGGAGGATCACTCGCTAAGAGCGTACCAGGGCACCCGGCTTTGCCCAGGGGACAGTCTGTCCCCGAAGGATCAATGAGACCCAATGTCGGTAGGGGAAGGAGACCCCGACTACAAACCCCGGCTGCACAGAGCCGTTAGGGGAGGATTTCTATCCTCCCTCCGTGCATTTTGCGGATGCTCCCGCGGGGTGTGAGGGTGCTGCGTGGTGGGTGCTCCTGCCACGTTGCGGCCCTCGGGGGGATGTGGGTGCTGGCTCCTAGGAGTCAGCGTCCCACAGTGGACGGCTCTCCCTTTCCGGTCAAACGGCGCGAGGACTTAGTCCCCGCGTACGCGGCTGGGAGGGAGGGAGATGGGCCGGTGGTGTTCCGGAACTCCCGGACCCACTGGGCTGGGCCGTTCCTGAGTCGCTCGGACGTATTCCGAGGTCGGGGTCGGGACGGCGGGGTGGACCGGCGCGAGTCGTAGCGGGCATTGCCCGGCGACTCCGGGTTGGTCCAGCCGCCAGGGCCGCTCGGACGTATTCCGAGTTCGGGGCCTAGCGGTGTGTGTAGGTGTACCCGGTGGTCGCCGTGACCGTTTCCCCCTTCCGAAGCGGCGGCCACCGGGACGGCGCTTTTGTCCAGGGTCTAGAGGATCCGGGACGGGACCATATGCTGGTCGCCACGGCGGGTAAGGCGGGGTAGGGGAGCGGCTGCCCCGTCCCAACCGTCCGTGGGACCCCCCGGGTGACGCCGCCCCCTGCAGTATCCGAGAGGTCGGAGGCTCGGAACCCCTGAAACCCCATGGGGGCGTCAAAACCTCCATGGGTCAGTAGGGGGCTGGGACCCAGTGCCGGTGCTGCCTTTGGCCACCGGCCCGAGGTGTATCTCGACCCCCCGGGGGAACTTGGGGCCCCCCGTCGGGAGTGTTGCCGGTTATGTTTCGGGACACTCGGCGGGGGTGAGGGTACACCCTGGTCGAGGGAGCTGCAGGGGGAGAGTGGGATTAATTTCTTATGATGTCTTACTCTAACCAAACAACTACACCTACAAAAACAAAATTTTAAAAATAATAAAAATGAAGAGTGCGGGGAGGAGAATAGCGAGGAGGCCAAGGTGGGAGACCAGGTCTTCCCACCAGCCACGACGCGGTCGACTCGATCGTCCGGTAAGGCGTCGGTTGGGCGAACTCGCGGCAAGAGCAGCAGAACTGAACCATACGGCCCTGCTACTAAGAGAAGGGACCCACGCGTCCTCTTGACAAAAATGGACGTGGTGGATTATAAGGTGGACAACAGGGACCACCTTCAGGATCACCATGGGGGCTGACGAAATTACCTCCAGAAGGAGCAGGTTGATCCGCAGCCGGGTCCCAGTGGGCTGGGTAGCCCACTGCTCCCTGCTGCAGAAAAAACCCGGGAAGAGAGTTCTGCACCTGCGGAGATAATGAGCGTCGCAGGCTCCCAAACAGGAATCGTTGAGTTTGACAACGACTCACTGGAAGGGAGCGACATTGAGATCGGTGACGACGATGGCACGATAGGTCTCGCGCAAGGTGCAGCGAAAGAGAGAAGGGGAAGAGGGCGCCCTCCTACCACGTGGGAGCACGTTGATAAGAAAGAGGAAGAGGAGGAGAAAGCCCGTTTGTAGGAGGAGGAAAAGGAGCGACTGCGGCGGAATCTCTGAAGCCTACCGCTCCAAAGGGCAGGAAGTGGTCGCAGCTTCTAGATCAGGAGGAGGAGCTGGAGGCCAGATTGAACGAGACTCCCACGGAGGACATCGCGTCCAGACTGATGGAGCGATCAGTGACCGCATTCAATATAGCCAAGTGCCCCAACAATCTGAAGGGGAGCCTCGTCAAGGAACTGCAAGAAATGGCAGTGCTGATGAGGGCGGCCACCAACGTTATGGCCACAAGAGTGAGGAAAGCGCAGGAGGGGAAGATGGAGCGGCTCCTCAAAAAAGTTAAAGAGCTGCAAGCCGAGAATATCCGGCTCAAAGGGGAGATGGAGCAGGTCAAGACCCGTCTCCCCCTCCGACACCCTCCACTTCCGCACCCACAGACCGCCGCAAGCGCTCCGTGAAGAGAAGGAGGATGGTGGACTCGTCTTCGGATTTGGAGGAGGATGGGGGGCAGATCCCCCATCCATCCTCTGATCCCTCCCCACCTCCGATGGACGAGAGAAACTTTCCTCCCCTCCCCCAGAGGAGGAGAAGACAGGAGGGCAACAAGGGGGAGAAAGCACTCCCCCGCAAAGATGAGGAGGCCTATTTTACAGCCAACCTCACCTTAGCAGGGAAGGCTAGGAGGCTGGAAGCCTACCCGCCCAACCTCCCTGAAAAAAATCGGGCTGAACATGATGCCCTGATGGAGGCCTTGACCCCCTTCTTAGAGGGATTGAGCCTACAGGAGGACATCAACGGGCCGGCGTACAGGGAACTATGGGAACAAGCCAATGCCATCAAAAGCAAATTGTGCTCCTTGAGGGGTGAAGTGTATGTCCCCCCCCCAATGCCGTCTGTATCCGCTTCCTATGGCTTCGGCCCGGGTCGTGCTGCAACGGTAAACCCCGCGCAGCTCTCCGCAGATCAATACGTCTCCCCCTCGGTCACTGACAGGGAGGCCGAGGCCTCCAAGTCTCAGAAGGGGGACGTACAACTGCAAAAAGAGGCGGGGCCTCCGATGCCCACGGTGCCCATCACCGTACAAGTGGTGGCACCTGTGGGTAAGAAGAAAAAGAAGAAGAAGGGGAAGAAAGGGAAATCCCCCGCCCCACAAACCGGTCCACGAGAGACCAAAGGGGGGCCAAAAGAGCCTTGGCTCACTCAGCCCCCCAAAGGCCGTCAAGGGCCCGGTCAGGGAGAGAAGGATCCTCCACCTAAGAAGGTGGAGTTAACCACCAAAGTCCCCGCTTCACAGCCCTCTAAAGGAGGCCAGCAATGGACAACGGTGGTGAAAGGAAAGACCCGCAAGAACGACGGCAAAGCCGTTGCGGTACGCACACGAGGTGCCTCCGCGACGACAAAACCAGTAGAGGGAGTTGCGAAAAAGCAATCCCCCTCTCAATCGCAATTGCGAACTCAACCTTCCGGTCCCCCTTCTCAGGAGAAAGGGGGACAAAAGAAGAAGAGGAAAAGGAGAGTGCCGCGTACGGCGGCGGTGATTGTCACCTGCCCGGACGGTCAGTACAGAGATGTGCTCAGGCTGGCTATGGATAGTATCGATCCTGCCAGTCTGGGCATACAGGGTATGACGGCCAGAAGGGCGGTGACGGGTGCTCAGGTGTTCGAGATCGGCGGCCCTGAGCACCACCACAAAGCAGACGCCCTCGCCGAAAATATAAGGAGGGTGATGGAGGGCTGGGATGGAGTACGCGTGTCGCGTCCCTCCCCCACCGCGGAATTGCGCGTTCGTGATTTGCACGATGCGGTGAGGGAGGAAGATATAGTCGGTGCGGTGGCCACGGCTGGTCAATGTTCCCCTGACCAGATTAAGGTCGGACCTATCAGGTCGACTGGCAGGGGACTTGGCACCGCATGGCTACGGTGCCCCCTGGCAGTGGCCAACCATCTCGCCACTGTCAGGAAGCTTAAAGTCGGGTGGACTATAGTCCGCGTTGAAGCACTGCCCCATCTTATGTGACACGACGCAGCACACCCTCGCGGACTGCGAGGCGTGGAGTGCGCAGCGCCGTGTCCTTAGAAGGGGTGGTTGGGGAGGACCTCTCACTGCCGGTCTTAGTGACTAAAATGGTCGGCAGTGAAGAGGCATGGAGGGCCGTCACCGCCTTTTGCGAGGAGGTGATGCTGCAAAAAGAGACGGCGGAACGTATCCGTCGTCAAGAAGCGGCATCACCAACACCAGCAGGGGCGGGGCGGCGGCGGCGGCCGCCATTAACAGCGGCACAGAGGAAACTGAGGACGAGGAGGGGGAGGCGCTATCTCCCCCTCCAACCCCCTCCGCCACAGTCACTGACTCCTCCAGTCAGGAGGAGCCTGCGTCGGAGGGCACCCGCGAGGGGGGCTATCATGGAGAGATAAGACTAAGGGGGAGGCATAGTATAGCCTCCCCCCATGACCCCCTCATCTGATTACCCCCCTATATACGCGAGCAGAAAAAGGGATGGCGAGGAGGAGGGCAGGGGAATAAACCCCCTCCCCCTCCTCACAGCACCACAGCTCGGTGCTGGAAGATGCGAGGGAGCCACAGCTCCCTCAAGTCCGCATAAAGGAGTAGGAGTAGGAGTACAGGGGGGAGATTCAAACTCCCCCTCCCTAGGAACGCACGGGGCCACCTTAGAGTGGCGCCCAAGTGCGATTCCCTCTAGGCCTGGTCGCCAAAGGCGGGGGCTCAAGGCGACCAGTAAATAGGCCTACGAGGAAGGTGGGTGGACGGCGTGGCCCCGTCTGTCCACAATGAGGAAGGAAAGCAGGAAGCGGCCAACAAAGCCCTCCCCGGGAAAGAGGCCCGGCAGTAGCACCCAAGTCTGCCGAGCCCTAAGCGCGGAGGGGAGACACAGTCGGGGATGTCGATGTAATGCAACGGCAATTCCGGGTTCCCGCCTGCCTCTCCAACGCGCGGAAGGCCACCCCAGTGGTTTTAGCTGGTAAACTGGCGGGCCAACACTTGGCGCTGCTGGGAGTCCCGCATAACCCTCGCTCCTCCCCCGGGGACGAGGGTATGCATCAAGCATTTCCACTGGGTTACAAAAAAAAAAAAAAAAAAAGGGTGGTACACGAGAGCGCCCGTAGTACACCGAGATACTGGACGTCGCACAGTGGGACCAAAGCGCCGTTTAAGCGGACAAAACCTCAAAAATAAAAGTTGTTGCTAGGATTTTTAATTATTGTAGTATTATGCAGATATGTCCTAAGTTTATGAAAATATATGCCATTTAATGATTCATCATCAGACTAATAAGAAAACCAGGCGTAAAGTTCGTGGTTGTGAGAGATTTTGAAACGCTTTGTAAATCATAGTAATAATATGTTGGTCTGATTCTAGAGAATGTTAGAAATAGATGAAATGTAATATTTCTTAGTTTTGCTGAACCTTTTTATTGTAGAAATATTATGGAATAAATAATTATTGCATAGGTATAAGATAAAAATTTTATTCTGTAATTATGATGCATGAAGTAAAATAATAAATTTCTCGAAGGATTATAAAAAAAGCCCCACGAGGCCCCGCTCTGTTTTCATCATGAATTGTAAGCTAAAGATATCCATGAAGTGCACGCCAAAGCGCTTGTGCTCATACTTGCTCCATTTTGAGAAAATTGCATTTTTTTATACAGAGACGCATGGCGTTCGGCCTATGCATAACCGCGCGTCAACCTTATTCGACAGCCGCCAAATGCACAACCACGAACTTTACACCTGATTTCTCATTATTCATTACTAATCAAGAATAATAATAACTTTATTAGATGTGATTGGTATATTAGGTAAGTGTTGTTTACATTGTTTTTAACAATTAATGAATAAAAGGTAATACAAGTAACGTATAAATTTACTGCAATGGACACAGCAATCGTTGATGTCTTAGAGTTAAACAATTTTTTTTCTTATATTTTTTATTATTAAACACGAAAAGCAAATTGATTTAGATATTTCACTCGCTTTTTTCCTCTTGCTTTGTTCACCGTACAATCCAAATTCTTTTTCTGGACGACCACCTGGATTCTTTCGTGCACTTGCCTCGGAATTATGACCAGATATTGATATTGTAATCACAGTGTCGAGCCAATTAGAATTATGTTCCATAAAATGTCTTCGGTTTCGATTACAATCCTTCCATTTCCTTTTTATTTTTGAGTAATGTTTCGTTAGCTCATATTTTGCAATTCAATTCAAAGTATGCACAACATATTTTAGATTTGATATGTAATTTCGAAAGACATTTTCAATAACGCAACATCTATTTTGAATATTATGCTCCATGTAATACCGTTCAATAAAATGCGGAAAATGATCATCAACTGTTCGATCGGCAATTGTTCATGACCGATTGTAGTATCTTACATTGCAGTCGATAGTCACGTATTTAGAGGCTTCTATATTTCCATTATTTTTACATTCGTTTCGTTGTGTTGTGTCATTCACCAGTTTTGTCACATTGCGTTATCAAAAATGTCTTTCGAAATTACACGGCGAGAGCTGTTTGAAGCGTTAATACAAACGAATTCAACATCTAACTCATGGAGTTCGCGATATGAATGTGCAAATCTTTATATCAAAAATATGTTGTGCATAGATACTTTGAATTCAGTTGCAAAATATGAGTTAACGAAACATTACTCAAAAATAAAAAGGAAATGGGAGGATTGTAATCGGAACCGAAGGCGTTTTATGGAACATAATTCTAATTGGCTCGATACTGTGATTACAATATCAATATCTGGTCATAATTCCGAGGCAAGTGCACAAAAGAATCCAGGCGGTCGCGGTCGTCCAGTAAAAGAATTTGGATTGTGCGGTGAACGAAGCAAGAGGAGAAAAGCGAATGAAATGTCTAAAAATGATACAGAACTTTTAGTGTATGCTGCACAGAAGAGTTTGCGTGTAGACGGAAAACACGAGGAAGCCAAATTAATGAAAGAAGCAATAATGACAACACGGTCAAGAAAAATAAATAAGGCTTGGAGTATTTCTAAGAACATTCCTAATATTATCTCTTATACGCCTGCAGAAGCACTAGCTTTAATGATAGATAGTAGATCAATTCGTATCAAATTATACGAACTCAAGCAAAATCTCGCGGAGCAGATATACAGGGTGATTCTAAATAACGTTATGCTTTTGCAAAAACAAAATCTTGACCGAATTCTAAGACGATTTTTCCTTTAGCAAAATTTCGTTTGAAGCTTAGTTTTTGAATTATTAAAAGAAGTAGTTAACGTATGACGGGTAGAATACAAGAGACAGGCAAGGGTGGCGCGATTCACCGTCAGACGCTGGTGCTTACGCGGGGCGCCTGCTGCGATCAGCTGGTCGCTATACACATACAGACACACATGCGAACACATACATTCTCTCTCTGTCTGTCTGTCTGTCTGTCTGTCTGTCTGTCTCTCTCTCTCTCTCATTCGCTCACTCATCTGTATTTTTTTTTTTTTTTTTTTTTTTTTTACGAGAGAGGGGAAAATGCATTTTATGCATACCCACCGGTCGATCCAGTGAGTTATGTGGGACTCGAGTACCAAGTCGAATTACCAACTCGGTACTCCCTACCCACTAAAAACCCCTCTCTTTTCACGAATTTCCTTTGACACACTGTCCCTCTGACTTCCCGAGATCTGTTTTCACATAACGTCAAAAAATATTTATTATTACCTTGTTCGATGACTTTTGATGTATTGCTGTAATTGCTTGAAGGAGAAATGAATTTTCCGATAGATCGTACGTTCTCAAATTGAACGTAGATATCACGTTGCAAAAGACAAGAAATCCACACTAAATTATTAACTGAAAGTTTTTCTTCTTTCATGAACTGTATTCTTTTATAAACTTTAACGTAATCACATTTATTTACTCACTCGATGAGACGAGAAATTTACTAATGACTCTATCACTAATCATTATTAATCACTGTCGAATAATAACTGTTGGCGATTAAAAATCACTCGATGAAAGAAACACGCGCGGACACGTTACTACACGACGCGACGACGCGACAATGCGACGATAATTACTCGGCGACTGCAAGCAGTTTTTTGTCATGGTAGGTTGCGGTAGGTTAAGGTATTACTGGCGCTATCGAACGCGATCATGTGTTCGATTGAAGAATGCGGTAAACATAATAAACATTTAACATATTAATATTATTATTATCATGAATGTGTGTGATATCCATACATCGTATGATATCTATTTAAAAATTAATTAGATTAAATAAGTGTTTTTAAAATATTTATTACTTTTACTATTATCATATAAAATATTAATATTAAATATTTATTTAAGATAATAGTAAAAGTAATAAATATTTTAAAAACACTTATTTAATCTAATTAATTTTTAAATAGATATCATACAATGTATGGATATCACACACATTCATGATAATAATAATATTAATATGTTAAATGTTTATTATGTTTACCGCATTCTTCAATCGAACACATGATCGCGTTCGATAGCGCCAGTAATACCTTAACCTACCGCAACCTACCATGACAAAAAACTGCTTGCAGTCGCCGAGTAATTATCGTCGCATTGTCGCGTCGTCGCGTCGTGTAGTAACGTGTCCGCGCGTGTTTCTTTCATCGAGTGATTTTTAATCGCCAACAGTTATTATTCGACAGTGATTAATAATGATTAGTGATAGAGTCATTAGTAAATTTCTCGTCTCATCGAGTGAGTAAATAAATGTGATTAAAGTGACGTTAAAGTTTATAAAAGAATACAGTTCATGAAAGAAGAAAAACTTTCAGTTAATAATTTAGTGTGGATTTCTTGTCTTTTGCAACGTGATATCTACGTTCAATTTGAGAACGTACGATCTATCGGAAAATTCATTTCTCCTTCAAGCAATTACAGCAATACATCAAAAGTCATCGAACAAGGTAATAATAAATATTTTTTGACGTTATGTGAAAACAGATCTCGGGAAGTCAGAGGGACAGTGTGTCAAAGGAAATTCGTGAAAAGAGAGGGGTTTTTAGTGGGTAGGGAGTACCGAGTTGGTAATTCGACTTGGTACTCGAGTCCCACATAACTCACTGGATCGACCGGTGGGTATGCATAAAATGCATTTTCCCCTCTCTCGTAAAAAAAAAAAAAAAAAAAAAAATACAGATGAGTGAGCGAATGAGAGAGAGAGAGACAGACAGACAGACAGACAGACAGACAGAGAGAGAATGTATGTGTTCGCATGTGTGTCTGTATGTGTATAGCGACCAGCTGATCGCAGCAGGCGCCCCGCGTAAGCACCAGCGTCTGACGGTGAATCGCGCCACCCTTGCCTGTCTCTTGTATTCGACCCGTCATACGTTAACTACTTCTTTTAATAATTCAAAAACTAAGCTTCAAACGAAATTTTGCTAAAGGAAAAATCGTCTTAGAATTCGGTCAAGATTTTGTTTTTGCAAAAGCATAACGTTATTTAGAATCACCCTGTATATCCATCTTATAAGAGACTCTGCGAAGCTAAAGCTGAATGTTATCCGCCAAAAGAATGTATCCACATTACAGAAACAATGTCTGAAATTGAATTACAGGCATTACTAGATCTCACGGTTCGTCGCATAATTCAGTTGCAATCTGAAGTTTTGCAACGTACACAAAATATGCTACATAATTTACGCTTAATATCGAAATGGGGCTGTGATGGGAGCAGCGGTCACTCACTTTATAAACAAGTTTTTACAACTGTGGAACAATCGGATAGCGATTTATTTATGACATGCTTAGTGCCTCTCCAACTGTACGCTGTTTCCGAAGATGATGGAAAAAAGACAATTTTGTGGCAAAATCCAAGACCATCCTCCACTCGATGTTGCAGAGCCATTAAATTAGAATTTATTAAAGAAACTGCAGAGGTGATACGCACGGAGAAGGCAAAAATGGAAAACCAAATTCGAAATTTACTTCCATCAGAAGTGGAGATTCCAAATTTGCCTCATATAACTATACACCATGATCTGTGCATGACAATGATTGATGGAAAGACATGCAATGCTGTAACTAATACTAAATCGGCGCAAAAATGTAACATGTGTGGCGTTACTCCTGCAAATATGAATAATATCGATGAAGTTTTGAAGAGAGAAATCGATAAAAGTGTGTGCGAATTTGGTCTTTCAACTCTTCATGCCTACATCCTATTTTTTGAATGGTTGTATCATGTTTCCATTAGATTAGATACAAAGTCATGGCAAAAACGAAAAGATGTTAAGGAGCTGATAGATGCTAGGGAAACGTACTTAAAATATCGTTTTCATTCAGAAATGGGTTTGCCTGTTGGCATAATCATTCAAGGAAAAGGCACAACTCACGACGGAAACATGGCTCGTCGATTTTTCGAAAATGCAAGTAAATCTGCCGATATAACGGGAATAAGTGAAGAAGTCATATCCAGATGTGCAGTTATTTTAACAACCTTATCCTGTGGATACGCTGTCAACGTGAATGCGTTTAAAGATTACGCATTGGATACCGCACGCTTATATGTAAAGGAGTATCCCTGGTATCCAATACCGGCATCAGTTCACAAAATACTTATTCATGGTTCAGATGTCATTTCTGCATCGTTGCTTCCCATCGGAATGTTAAGTGAAGAGGCTCAAGAAGCACGGAATAAAGATTTTAGGACATTTCGTGAGAAATTTACACGAAAAATATCAAGAACTACGACGAATGAAGATGTAATGCATATCTTCTTGATATCCTCAGATCCTGTTATTTCATCATACAGATCACTTCCTCGAAGAAAAGAAGGATGTCTAAGTCCAAATGTTATTGCTCTTCTGGATAATTTGGAAAGCAATGAAGATATTGAAGATTCAGACGATGAATAAAGATAAATGTATATAAATATGTATATTTCTTTATATTTTTATATTTTTTTCTTTATATTTTTTTCTTCATATCTATTAATATTTTTTGTTAAATTCATGTATAATAAATAATTTCACATTTGAAAATATATAACATATTGTTATTCTAATGCTCTGCTTTTTTTACTTCCAGATTCAATATAGTGACTGTTTGGATACTACGCTAACATTCTGATATTAATACGACTCAAAGATTAATATTTAAAATGACATACGCATAACAAAAGTATTTTGGGATGCTTCACAAGATCATTTAAATCTTATTTGATGATAAAAAGAGCAGCGTATATTATGAAGAGGTTTTGTCCGCTCCAACGGCGCTTTGGTCCCACTGTGCGTCGGTTGCAACCGACCGGGCCCGGTAGCAATGGGGCTCTAAACCAGGGGAGTTAAGACAGGGAGGGTCCCGTTAGCGCACGGTGCGATAGCGCACCAACCCGATAGCACACGAAAAATTGACACAATTCCCGATAGCGCACCAACCCGATAGCACACATCCCGATAGCACACAAAGTAAATCGCGCACAATCCCGATAGCGCACCAACCCGATAGCGCACGGGTTCACTTTGCAACTTTTCACGCGAAGCGAGGGGGACGGGGTGAGTGCGGGAGGGGGGCCGAAGGCCCCCCCTTGCACCCCCCCGTGTGTGTGTGTGTGAGAGAGAGAGAGTGTGTGAGGGGATAGTGCTTTCGTGCGCTATCGGGTTGGTGTGCTATCGGGTTGGTGCGCTTTCGGGATTGTGCGCGATTTATTTTGTATGCTATCGGGACGTGGGCTATCGGGTTGATGCGCTATCGGGAATTGTGTCAATTTTTCGTGTGCTATCGGGTTGGTGCGCTATCGCACCGTGCGCTAACGGAACCCGCTCGTTAAGACAGGTCACTGCAGAACAGCTAACGGACACGGATTGGCGCGACGCGAGACCAATGAAACGGTCGGTTCGGTCGAAAACCGCGGGTATCGTTGTCGAGTAGGAACATGGTTGGGATCTAGGGCCGTGATGGTGGTTGTGCTCCATTCGAGCCGTGAAAACGGCTGTTATTCCAGGAGTCGTAGCAATGGCTGTCGTCCAGGAGCCGTGGAAACGGCTGTCGTCCGGGAGCCGTGGAAACGGCGGGTGTCCAGGAGCCGTGAGAACGGCTGTTCGTCCGGGAGCCGTGAGAACGGCTATCAGGTCTTCGAGGATACGAGTCGGACAGTTCCGAACGTCGGTTGCAACCGACCGAGTACGAGAGCGCCCGTACCCTGGACTGGATCGTCCGTGGCTCGACGGGATGCTACTGGTCGTCGAGTGCACCCTGTGGCTTCGAGCGTCCCGAGAGTTGGGACAGGAATAGGTATCGGTCTGCCGGAGTGGCCGCCTTATATACCCGGCTGGATACCCCCACGCGCTACCCCCACACGGTCATGCGTGTTGAAGTGGGATAGGCCGCGATTCTCAATCCGCGGCTCGGCCGAGGTGCTTAATCGGCGGCGCTTGGCGCCAACTTGGCGCGAGCGGGTGTTCGGAAACTCGGCTCTAGTAACGGCTCTGCCGTTACATAATAATTCAATTTTGATTCAATAAGTGAGTTCGTCTTTTGAATTAGAATCGACTTAAGAATTTTAAATTAATGTTGGAAAAGCTCGTATACTTACACGTTGTAAATATCTACCGAAAAGGAACCTCGCGCCTCAGTCGGGTATGGACGTCGGTATTGACGAAGAAAGTAAGAAGTCGGAGAATCTTGAAGCTTCTAGTATTTTATTTGTGTAGTATACTCAGGGTGCAAACCCATGGAGCGGAACGGCGTACGCAGAAAATCGCGGAACGGGAGCCTCGACCAATCACAGGCATTTCACTATTTTCGTTGCGCGGATTCACGATCCCTATGTACCCATGGAGCGTAACGAGAGCAGCGCGGATTGCATGCGACCAATCACGAGTCTCCATTTAAAATTTGTTTAAACTTTATTTCAATGTTTTATGCATTAAATTAAATATTTCTAACAGGAAATCCATTAAATATTATATTTATAAACGTGATTATAATAATTACTTGTAAATAGAATGATTTAAAAGTAATTATTGGAATATACTAATCGTCACGCTTTGCTTATTCCTCCATGGGTACCTCGGGATGTGATTTCGTGTAACGTATGTTGCAAATGTGGCACGCACTCTGCTCCTAAAAATATCACCGATTTCCATAGTGTTAGCGAACTGTTAATCCACAAGTCTTCAGCAAATTATAAAATAATAATAACTGCCAGGTAATATAGATAATGATATTAAATAATAGGTGTTAATTTAATTATAACATCCTTGAAGCATATACATGTTCAAAAGGCGAAAGATGTTAAATATTCTTAAATGTCCTTTGAACGTGTCAAAATATTAAAAATAGTGTATTATAGTGTTTATATTCTATATTTCAGTTTATGTAAAGTGCAAGAAAATTTTTAATAAGTAAAATGAATTCAAAAATTGCTTTTTTGTGCATCTGTAGATTATTAAAAACATATAGAAAATCGCCAGTACACCATTGGAATCAGATAAATATTCAAAGAAAGTTGTACTATTTATATATGCTCTATAAAAGAATGGTGAAAAGAGAAAAGAGGATGAAACAGGAAAAAAGAATCTGGGTTCGGCCCATTTTCATGCCCGAGAGAAGATTCCTGCAGGGTGCGAGCGATAATTTAATCCCATAAATGATACGCTCAAATGATCCAAAATATTTTAATTACTTACGAATTACACCAGTTTTATTTGAACAATTTTTACAAATTATTGAGCAAAAAATAACGAAGAAGTACGTAATTCGAGACCCAATCTTACTGTGTACTCGTTTAGAAATAACGCTACGTTATTTAGCCAGCGGCGACAGCATGCATCTGTGTCGTATGTGTTTCGTGTGGGAAACAATACAGTTTCCAAAATTATTTCGGAAACATGCCGTCATTTAGGAGGAATTAAAAGAAAAAGTATTTCTCAACCCAACAGCACAAAATTGGTATAAAGTAGCCAAGGAATTTGAAACTGTGGAACTTTCCAAACTGTATTGGGGCGGTGGATGGTAAACATGTAGATGTTGATGCAAGTTTGTTATTATTATTATTATTATTATTCCAATATAAATTATTAAAAATATTAACAATAAATTGTATTATTGCAGGCTCGACCTAATAGTGAATCGACATACTACAACTATAAAGGGAGACATAGCATCAATTTAATGGCAATTAGCGATGCCAATTATTATTTTTTAATGTTGAATATTGGCGCTGAAGGACGTCGAAGCGATGGAGGTGTTTTTCGAAACAGTGACATTGGCATCTGTTTCGAAAATAAAAATATGGATCTTCCCAAGTAAGAATAAATGGACCAAAGCTTCCATACGTAATAGTTGTAGACGAAGCGTTCGCTTTAACACCATATATGATGCGACCATTTCCTCGGAGCAAGAATCTTGATTTCAGGAAAAAGGTGTTCAATTATCGTTTAAGCAGAGCTCGGCGTGTCGTTGAAAGCGCATTTGGACTGCTCGCATCTCGATGGAGAATCTATCGAAAGCCAATCAGCGCTTCTTTAGCAACAACAGTAAAAATTATTCAAGCAACAACTGCTTTGCATAATTTTATAATGCAATATGAGTTAAGGGGTAAGGCCACTGTAACTGCCCCAAAAAAATGGTTTTTTATGATTTTTTTTAGGATAGAAGGAAAGGTAGTAGCAAAAAACTGTTTAAGTATGTTATTGGCTATATATTGAAGTACAATTAAAAAAATTTTTATTAAAAAATATTACAAAATGGCGGTGCTGCAGTCGTTTTTCCAACGCACCTTCACTTTGAGGCGCTCCGCGGCACGCAGCACAACTGGAGTAATTTTTTTTCTGGAACAAAATAAAAAATATTCTCTTAATCTACATAAGTATTGCTAGTGAAACACGTACGGAATTTTGAAAATATTGATTTTTGTTAAATTGGCACGCATTTGAACAAAAAAATCGAATTTTCGACGAAAAAAACGTCACTTATTTGTTTATAAAAAATTTTCTAATTAATTTATTGAAAATTCCGTACGTGTTTCACTGCATAATATTGTTTTAAAGATGTGGTTAAAATTTTAAATGAAAATATTAAAAATTGAAGGAGTTCTGCTGCGTGCCGATTTGAAAAGCCGTGTTTTGAGAAAAACGCGTTTAAAGTTTTAAAACGAGTTTTAGACATGAAGAAATGAGAAATATGTGTTTAAAATTTTTTACCATTAATCTGCAATTCCTGGACCATAAAGTTGCCCTTCCAAGTTCAAGTTTTTATCTTCATTTTCTTTTCTTGATGATTTAAGCGAAGAGCGCGCCTTTTTTGCTGCGTCGGTTAAAGACTGCTCGGCGTATTTGACACGCTTAGCATCTGATTCCAAACAAAAATTGTATGATTGGACACCCAAATCCATCTTCAACACTTTCATAATTTGCAAAATACTTTTCATTCCGTCATTAAACCAGCACACGGCGATACTAACAGCGATGTCGAGTACTTTTTTACCGCTGGAATACGATTTGGGAGCCAAACTCCAAACCGTCGCATTGAAGCTCTCGTTGTTATTTTGGGTGTAACCCCCCAAACAACGATTCAGTAATTCATCGCGACTCAGTTCCTCATATATTGGCTTAATTCCTTTAAAAACGTCTTTTGAGATTTGCGGATTATGATGAAAAGTATCTAAGGTCCCCGCTGCTTGTGCCTTCTTCCAATCACACCAAGTTGCTGAGCACTTCTCGTGCTGCGGATGCTCGTCGGTGGACATTTTATGATATACGGTTGCCCAGATGTTTTTCATATTTTCTATTGAACTCTGATTGCGACGTATTGAAAGGCCATAGTAAATAGTTAACTGATCGATCAATTTTGCAGTTAATTTTCCCTTTCCTCCAAGACCTTTTACTTTCTTTTTTAAATTTCTTAATCTAGTCCCCATTCTCTTCTGCACATGGTCGATACATTCTTTTTTTTTTACTTCACAGTTATTGTAAGGATGACTATCTACGATGCCTTTATAGGTTTTACTGTCACCATCACCTACGTAATTGACATATTTCATTCCGTATAAAGCTTCAGAGCGCGCGAACATTTCGACCGCGGAGTCTAACTCCATCTTTGCAAATGAGCCTTCGTGATTTGATTGACATTCATTAATGTGATTAGCATACCACTGTTCATATTCGGCTGTACCCTCTTTACTTTTCCAGCTCTCACAGCCCTTACAATACTTGCACTTTACTTGAACGTCGATGACTTTGCCCGTATACCAACCGATCAACGAAGTTACTCCGGAGAGCGACGAAAAGCCACGCTTCCGCCAAGAACCGTCACCCGAAACCGTTATTCCATCGAGTTGGCCGTTCTCCTCACTTTTTCTTTTTTCTTCTTCTGCTGCTTTCTTCATAGAAGCGTCTCGAACAGTGGTTGTTGCAATTGAAATCATACTTACAATACGGTCATAAAAAGAATGAAAGATGGGGCGTGGCAATTCCATAAAAGCGCAAAACTTTATGATACCATGTAGTCCTAATGCCCAGTAGTCGCATAGCCAGCACTATTCGTCTGTTAATTTCATAAGCATTATTAATATATTTACTACTTGGAATTTCGACTTCTGGGCAATTCGGACAAACGATAACTATTTTAAAACCGAGACCACGTGGGCTTCTTTCTTGAAAGGTTATGTCCGAGCTACACGTTTTACACTTCACGTGTTGAGCAATAGCAGAAAACACCAATAAAAAATTTATGATTCTATATCCAAATCCGTAATCAACATCAAAATTTTCATTATAAACTTTCAATTTCTTGGCAGAAGCGCTCACTCCTTCGGTATCGCTTTCTGCTTCAAATCTATTCAATGGTCGTTTTGACGCTTGCTTACGATGTCGCGTTGGATATGATGTTTTTGTACCTTTTCTTCCCGAATACACCTTCTTATCACTCATTTTAACTTATATATATTTTAAGCTATAACATAAACAGTAAAAAATCAGTGCGACACACAAAAAAACGACTGGATAAACGAAGAGCAGCGAGCAAGTTATATCTTTCTCGACCGTTTATTGACGCTATACTAACGTACTTTTGCTTGAAAATTTCTCAAATATAGTAAACATAGTTTCTAGAGACATCTATTAGTGTATTAGAGAAGTTAGAAATCCATGGGTAAGGGATTAGTTCGTACTTTCCGAGCAGGTAAGTGGCTCAACGCCCATAGTCGTATTAGGGGCGCTCGAGGCGCTCGGGGAAAGCGGGAAATTTCAAGGGAAAAAAAATTTTTTCATGAATAACTTTGTTTTATATTCTAGAAGGTTCAAAGTTTCTGTTAAGCAAAAAAAATCGATTTTTTGAAAATTCTACAGTGGCCTTACCCCTTAAAGGCACCTCTATCAGAAAGAGTGTACTCCAGGAACAACATAGAAGATAATAACATAAGTAATGGAAGTGCATTTACAGAAATTGCTGTACGGAATTCAAATGCGTCTGGTCGATATGCTATAGAAGTGCAAAAAAGTTATGCTGATTTTTTTATGACTTCCGGGACAGTAGAATGGCAATGGGATAAGGCTTTATCTAGTGATTTTTAATCATTTTTTTACTTTTCTTTTCATACAGATTTATTTATTTCACGTGAATATCTATATATTTAAGCAAATTTATGTAATTTTTGAAATACTTGCTACTCCTACATACTTGCTCCGGATTAAATCATTATGTTTCGAAGGAAGAAGACATATTTTATTTTACGGTTTAAGACAAATAATTAAACGATTTATCAAATAATATTGCATTTTTTATTTTTATACATTTACAGAACACATATATTAACACTTTTAAATATAAAAAATAAATTTAAATATGTATTTCCAATTTTAAATATAAAAAATAAATTTAAATCTTTATCAACTGTTACTTTTCCGAATCTGAAATATAAATATTCATCTCATGTAGAATTCAGATTTTCATGCAATTTGTTTTTAAAATAATCAAGTATTTGTGTTCACACATTACCAAGTCTTTCTTGAACCTCTGGAATTCTACTTAGAAATTCAATTTCTAATTTGGCACGTTCTATGTAAGGAAGTTTTCGGAGGCCATCGGCCAATCTCATTGCGAAGTGATCCACAGAATCCATCTTTCCTGCAGGCTCGTTCATAACTGCAGCAATAAAAGCCTCTTCTAAATGATCTTTGTCATTTTTTTGTTGAAAAAAATGACAGATCATTTAGAAGAGGTTCTAATCTTCTTCCTACAAAGATGTGACAAATACAAATAATAATAAATAATAATAATAATAATAATAATAATATCATTAATATACAGGGTGATTCTGAATAACTTTATGTTTTTGCAAAAACATAATCTTGACCGAATTCTAAGACGATTTTTCCTTTGGCAAAATTTCGTGTAAAGCATAGTTTTTGAATTATTAAAGGAAGTAGTTAACGTATGACGGGTCGAATACAAGAGGCAGGCAAGGGTGGCGCGATTCACCGTCAGACGCGGGCGCTCACGCGGGGCGCCTTCGGCGATCAGCTGGTCGCTATACTATGCACGGACATACATGCGAATACATACATTCTCTCTCTCTCTCTCTCTCTCTCTCTCTCTCTCTCTCTCTCTCTCTCTCATTCGCTCACTTACCCGTGGTTTTTTTTTTACGAGAGGGGAAAATGCATTTTATGCATACTCACCGGTGCGTTATGTGGGACTCGAGTACCAAGTCTAATTACCAACTCGGTACTCCCTACCCACTAAAAACCCCTCTCTTTTTACGAATTTCCTCTGGGACACTATCTGACTTCCCAAGATCTGTTTTGACACAACGCCAAAGAATAATTATTGTTACCTTGTTCGATGACTTCTGCTAATTATTGCTGTAGTTTCTTGAGAAATAAATATTCCGATAGATCGCACTTTCACTCAAATTTAACGTAGATATCACACGTTGCAAAAGACAGAGACATCCACACTAAATAATTAATCGAAAGTTTTTCTTTTTATAAACTGTACTCTTTTGTAAACTTCAACGTAACCACATTTATTCACTCACTCGATAAAACGAGAATTTACTAAACTATCACTATCTCTATCACTAATCACTATCAATCACTGCCGAATAATCACCGTTAGTAATTAAAAATCCCTCGATGAAAGAAATACACGCGGACACACACGTTATTACACGACGCGACGACGCAACAACGCGACAACGCGACGATATTTATTCGGCGGTAGCAAACAGCTGTAGTTAGGTTACGGTAGGTTAAGGTACTAACGGCGCTGCCGAACGTAATCATGTGTTTGACCGAAGAACGCGGCCAACATACAATATTAAACATTTAACGCGCGTATAATATTATTATTATCATACGATATACATACATCATATGATATTCAAAATTAATTAGAATAAATGAATGTTTTTAAAATATTGAATATTTCACTATTAATATTAAATATTAATATTAAATATTTTACTATTATTATTAATATTAAATATTTATTTATTTAATATCAATAATAATATTTAATTTATTTATAAATAAATATAGTTATTATTAAATATTTATTTAGCTATTATCATTGAAAATCAATATAAAAAAAATATTAATTAATTGCAGCGCGTCTTGATCCTTCTCTTGGCTTTTTCTTACGCTTTTTTGAAAACGAAAGAAGATTCCACGTTTAAGAATGTTGGTTGCTCTGAAAAGAGCGGATTATTTTGATCGCCTTAAAAAGGGCGGATTGTTTTAGACATTTTACAGTAAATGTTCGAAGTGACCTCCATCCATCCGAACGCAAGCTCTCATGCGTTTTATTAAATTTCTTTGGACATTTGCAAGTACATCTTCTTCAACAGACCATATGGCATATCTCAATCTTGTTTCCAAATCCTCCATGTCTTCAGGGAGCGTTTTATAAGTTATTTCCTTGCAGTATCCCCAAAGGAAAAAATCCAGTGGATTGAGATCCGGGGATCTTGGAGGCCAACGTATCGGACCATATCGACCTATCCAGCGTCCAGGAAACTCGTTATTTAAATAATTTGTCACAATTCTGGCATTGTGAGGGCCAGCACCGTCTTGTTGGAATATAATTTTGTTTCTATCCAATAACGGCACGTCTTCCAAAAAATCTGGCAGATCGTTTTTTAATAAGTCAATGTATGCTGCGCTGGTTAAAATGTCCGGGAGAATGATTGGGCCTAGTATTTCAGTCCCCATGATTCCAGCCCAGATGTTGAGCTTCCAACGAATCTGGAAATTCCTGACTCGTGTAACTCTAGGATTTTCATCGCTCCACAAATGCATGTTATGCGAATTAAATATTCCTTCTCGCGTAAATAGCGATTCATCGCTAAATATTATACGAGAAAGGAATCTGGGATCTCTATCTATCCTTCTCAGAAAATTTTCGCAAAATCTTCTTCTTACAGGATAATCTTCTGGTCGTAAATGTTGCACGCGAGTAGAGTGAAATGCGTGCAATTTTTCTTCTCGTAATATTCTCTGTACCGTTGAATACGATAAATTGTGCTCTCGAGCGATAGTCCGAATACTTGTTTCGGGTTCTTGCTCGATAGCGCGAATAACCGTTTCAGTATTTCGCAAATTTCTTGCGTTACGATTTCTCCCAACATCATGTTTGTTTGGGAGAACATTGCCCGTCTCGTATAATCTTTGAGCTGCTCCAAGTATAACAGCAGCCGACGGATGTCTCGCCCGATTTGGGTATAATTCGGCGTATCTTGTTGCCGCAGCGTTCTGATGCCCATGGCACTCACCGAGTGCCATTAGCATGTCATAATATTCTTCATTTGTATATCTTGCCTCGCGAGTCGCGGATTGGTCGCGGGAGGCGCGGAGGGGGCATGGACCCCCCGCGAGGATATGATAAGGCGATCGATGCTGCAATCAATAACCCTTCGATCATTAGAAGCGTCAAAACGACATGGCAAGATATACAAATGAAGAATATTATGACATGCTAATGGCACTCGGTGAGTGCCATGGGCATCAGAACGCTGCAGCAACAAGATACGCCGAATTATACCCAAATCGGGCGAGACATCCGTCGGCTGCTGTTATACTTGGAGCAGCTCAAAGATTATACGAGACGGGCAATGTTCTCCCAAACAAACATGATGTTGGGAGAAATCGTAACGCAAGAAATTTGCGAAATACTGAAACGGTTATTCGCGCTATCGAGCAAGAACCCGAAACAAGTATTCGGACTATCGCTCGAGAGCACAATTTATCGTATTCAACGGTACAGAGAATATTACGAGAAGAAAAATTGCACGCATTTCACTCTACTCGCGTGCAACATTTACGACCAGAAGATTATCCTGTAAGAAGAAGATTTTGCGAAAATTTTCTGAGAAGGATAGATAGAGATCCCAGATTCCTTTCTCGTATAATATTTAGCGATGAATCGCTATTTACGCGAGAAGGAATATTTAATTCGCATAACATGCATTTGTGGAGCGATGAAAATCCTAGAGTTACACGAGTCAGGAATTTCCAGATTCGTTGGAAGCTCAACATCTGGGCTGGAATCATGGGGACTGAAATACTAGGCCCAATCATTCTCCCGGACATTTTAACCAGCGCAGCATACATTGACTTATTAAAAAACGATCTGCCAGATTTTTTGGAAGACGTGCCGTTATTGGATAGAAACAAAATTATATTCCAACAAGACGGTGCTGGCCCTCACAATGCCAGAATTGTGACAAATTATTTAAATAACGAGTTTCCTGGACGCTGGATAGGTCGATATGGTCCGATACGTTGGCCTCCAAGATCCCCGGATCTCAATCCACTGGATTTTTTCCTTTGGGGATACTGCAAGGAAATAACTTATAAAACGCTCCCTGAAGACATGGAGGATTTGGAAACAAGATTGAGATATGCCATATGGTCTGTTGAAGAAGATGTACTTGCAAATGTCCAAAGAAATTTAATAAAACGCATGAGAGCTTGCGTTCGGATGGATGGAGGTCACTTCGAACATTTACTGTAAAATGTCTAAAACAATCCGCCCTTTTTAAGGCGATCAAAATAATCCGCTCTTTTCAGAGCAACCAACATTCTTAAACGTGGAATCTTCTTTCGTTTTCAAAAAAGCGTAAGAAAAAGCCAAGAGAAGGATCAAGACGCGCTGCAATTAATTAATATTTTTTTTATATTGATTTTCAATGATAATAGCTAAATAAATATTTAATAATAACTATATTTATTTATAAATAAATTAAATATTATTATTGATATTAAATAAATAAATATTTAATATTAATAATAATAGTAAAATATTTAATATTAATATTTAATATTAATAGTGAAATATTCAATATTTTAAAAACATTCATTTATTCTAATTAATTTTGAATATCATATGATGTATGTATATCGTATGATAATAATAATATTATACGCGCGTTAAATGTTTAATATTGTATGTTGGCCGCGTTCTTCGGTCAAACACATGATTACGTTCGGCAGCGCCGTTAGTACCTTAACCTACCGTAACCTAACTACAGCTGTTTGCTACCGCCGAATAAATATCGTCGCGTTGTCGCGTTGTTGCGTCGTCGCGTCGTGTAATAACGTGTGTGTCCGCGTGTATTTCTTTCATCGAGGGATTTTTAATTACTAACGGTGATTATTCGGCAGTGATTGATAGTGATTAGTGATAGAGATAGTGATAGTTTAGTAAATTCTCGTTTTATCGAGTGAGTGAATAAATGTGGTTACGTTGAAGTTTACAAAAGAGTACAGTTTATAAAAAGAAAAACTTTCGATTAATTATTTAGTGTGGATGTCTCTGTCTTTTGCAACGTGTGATATCTACGTTAAATTTGAGTGAAAGTGCGATCTATCGGAATATTTATTTCTCAAGAAACTACAGCAATAATTAGCAGAAGTCATCGAACAAGGTAACAATAATTATTCTTTGGCGTTGTGTCAAAACAGATCTTGGGAAGTCAGATAGTGTCCCAGAGGAAATTCGTAAAAAGAGAGGGGTTTTTAGTGGGTAGGGAGTACCGAGTTGGTAATTAGACTTGGTACTCGAGTCCCACATAACGCACCGGTGAGTATGCATAAAATGCATTTTCCCCTCTCGTAAAAAAAAAACCACGGGTAAGTGAGCGAATGAGAGAGAGAGAGAGAGAGAGAGAGAGAGAGAGAGAGAGAGAGAGAGAGAGAGAGAGAGAATGTATGTATTCGCATGTATGTCCGTGCATAGTATAGCGACCAGCTGATCGCCGAAGGCGCCCCGCGTGAGCGCCCGCGTCTGACGGTGAATCGCGCCACCCTTGCCTGCCTCTTGTATTCGACCCGTCATACGTTAACTACTTCCTTTAATAATTCAAAAACTATGCTTTACACGAAATTTTGCCAAAGGAAAAATCGTCTTAGAATTCGGTCAAGATTATGTTTTTGCAAAAACATAAAGTTATTCAGAATCACCCTGTATATTAATGATAATTATTATATATTATTCATATTATTTTTAATTATTAATAATAATTCATAATTATACATACGTTTAGAGCTATTGCTGCAGCTGGATGTTGAATATACATTTGCAGGTGATGGCGAGTATGGCGACGCACTTTGATCACTGGAACACGACTGCGGTGAAGCGGACTGTATGCAAATAGGTGGTTCGCCCTCATTAATAGGTAAAGTACTTGATGTCCTAAGAAAATTAACAGAATCATATTGTACAAAATGTGTTATAGTAATAATATTGTATAATATGCGTTTTTTTTATGATATGGCCTTGGTTCTATGCAGTCACTCAAAAAGCTCATTGCTGAATTAAATCTGAAAGTACTTTTGCGTTTTGAGGTAGATGCAGATCCACTTGCAACATATTCATTTGTTTTTTCCTCTCTTTCATGTAGCAGTCCTTTAAATATTTCCACCGCTTTTTTACGCTATCAACATCCATGGTTCCTATGGTGTGAGAAAAGATATTATTCATTGGACATACATACATGCATACATATATACATACATAAATACAATATTTATATCATATTCATAATATTTAAATTATTATTTATTTAAATTCATAAAATACATAATAATTCTACAATTTCGTACCTCCCATTACATTGCATATTTCATTCCAGAGAGTTCCTTTTTATCATTGTACGTTCATTAAGCGGTAGCCTATAATCGTACAATGCAGGCTTCTGAGCCACGCAAGCTATTAGTATCTCATCTTGTGTCGCTTCCGTTTCTTGCGTTTCTTGCGTTAAGTCACTCTCTGACATGTTTATTTCTCCTATTTCAGCGCAGGTCTTATTGCCTGCAAAATATACAGCGTGTTTCTAAATGATTCATCCGATTTCACAAGGCTGTAACTTATACATGAATGAAGGTAGAACCTCGCGACAAATGTGAAACTACATATCGAAACGTCGTTTTCCGTGCCGCATGTTGGATGTTGCCGGTTCACTTGGTTGCCGGTAGGTGACTCCCTGGTGCCGCTACAGCTGGTACTCTGGTAGGGGAGAGCGGGGCAAAGTGGGCATGTGGGGCAAAGTGAGCACTTGCAATAAATTTTTATGTATTTATTATAAAGTTGTAATGATTGCATATAAAACTTCTATTACAATGTATAAGATAATAAAAATTAAAATTACTTTGTTTTAAGCGTTTTTTTTTAAACTAAAAAAGAATAATTACGAGCTAAAGCAATTGAAGTATTCATCACATTATTATATACCTATATAATTGTTAAACACATTGAATGAAGAAATATTGATTTTTAACTAAACATATATAACTCGTTTACTGCGTACAGCAACAAAAAATTAATGCTTTTTAATTATTTAAAATTTGTATCAGTTAAAAACTACTAATATTATACTTGGGGCAAAGTGAGCGGGGTAAAGTGAGCAGTTATGCCGCTCCAACTACTCTAGCGCCGCGAAGCGGATTAGCTGTGCCGAGGTGTCAAAAGTATGCCGGTTAGTTTTACCAAAGGTAATTGTTTATTATTTAGCCTTTTATTTGTTACGTCAATATACTTTTGAACAAAATTAATAACTTATTGCATAACACATCTAAAATCCTGTCTTTTTGTAAAATAGTATCTATTTTAATACGTGTAAACAGTTCGTAAAGATATTATAATCGCAAAAAATAATTTTTATATTTTGTATGATTTTTTAATTTGTAGAAACACAAGAATGGTACGAAAGTACATATAATAGAAAAACTGACCAACAAAGTTGGAATAAAGATAGCATGCTTAGGGCCATTGAAGCAGTGCAAAATAAGGAAATGTCATGCCAAAAAGCTGCAGCGTCATTTAACCTCGGTCCACTTTGCAACGTCGAGTAAAAATAACAAAAAAGGGGGAAAAGCCTGTTATTAAATTGGGAAGATTTGTAAAAACTTTTACAAGTGATCAAGAGGAAGATTTTAAGAAACATTTGCTTGACATGGACAAAAGATTTTTCGGATTGACAACGACAGAATTTCGGCGAGTTGTATTTCAGTACGCCGAAATGAAATCCATACCACACAAATTCAACCACGAGATAGGAATTGCGGGCGAATTTTGATACCGGAATTTTATGAAGAATCAAAAAACGCTTGCACTTCGATCTCCAAAGAGTACGTCGTTTGTTAGAGCAGCGGGCTTTAATAAACCAAATGTCAATAAATTCTTTGACCTCTTGGAATCACTTGTGGATAAATATAATTTTCCACCCAGTCGCATCTTTAACGTTGATGAGACTGGGATTAGTACAGTTCCAACTAGCAATGCGAAAATCATCAACGAAAAAGGAAAAAGACAAGTTGGAGCAATCGCATCAGCTGAAAGGGGCGTAACAACAACTGCCGCTATTTGCTGCAACGCTGCTGGATTTTTCGTTCCACCTCTGTTGATTTTTCCAAGGGTAAAGACTGATCTATCTCTAGGAAATGGTTGTCCCCCAGAGACAAAATTGATTTTCCATAAATCGGGATGGATGCAGACAGAAATATTTTATCCTACCTGGTTCGAACATTTTAAACGCTACGCAAATCCAACAGCAGATAATCCTGTGCTTCTAATTCTCGATGGACATTCAACTCATGTTAAAAATCTCGATCTAGTACTAGCAGCGAAAGAAAGTAACGTTCACATTTTATGTATCCCACCTCACACTTCACATAAACTACAGCCACTGGATTTGACCTTTATGAAACCGTTGAAAACATACCATGCTCAGGAATGCAAAACATGGCTGCGAAGTCATCCTGGTCAAATCCACAATTTGCGTACTGTCGGTGAAATGTTCGGGAAAGCTTATATGCGTGCAGCTACTCCGCAAAATGCGATAAAAGGATTTGCTTCTGCCGGGATTTATCCATTTAATCGACATATCTTTTCTGATGAAGAATTTGCTGCCTCCATAACGACTGATATTCCACTCGAACAGCCACAGGCAGATGCTCCGATATCAAATGAAGCTCCAGATCAAAGCATCCAAAAAGAATCTGTCTATAATGAAACTCCAAGACAAAGTTCGACCTCGGAAATAAGCATGATAAAGGATAAAGCCGAAATCACCTTAGAAGATATTCTTCCTATTCCGAAGGTGCAATATTCAGGAAAAATAAGACAGAGTTCTAACAGGCGAGGAAAAACTGCGGTTATTACTTCCAGTCCATATCTTCAGGAGTTGAAACAGAATAAAATGGAACAGAATGAAAAACTGTCAGAAAAAGTGAAAAAAAATAAGAAAAACTTAAATTTCGACGATGGAACGAAGAAACCAAGGGCAAACAGGAAGCAACAATCGAATGGCCAAAGTAAGAAACCAGGTGCAAGTAAGGAGAATCAAGACGACGTGGGAAAGCCTCGTGCTAGTCAAAAGCGAAAGCGCAATATTAGCGACAAGAAAAATTCACGTGCGAATAAGAAAGCCAAAGCATAAAAAAATCGTAAAAGATTGTTAGTTTATTCCTATTTTAATTTATAAGTATGAAACCACATAAATTATATAAAAATTTATTATTTATGTAATTGTTCTGTAAATTAATTACAGCAACTTTAAGTTCGTATGTGATATTACTAATAATTATTTTGTTTAATAATAATATTAATAATGTTATCGTTGAAATCTAATCACAACTAAGTTGTTTTTACTAAATGTTCTTAAATGTTTAAAAACATGTTATAATAATGTTTATATAGTCAATAAATATTTGCAAAAATAAATGAATATATTTATTTATTGATAACATTAATTTAAATACTTCGTTTTCCAGATATTACATATTTATCTCGCATATTTATTTATTTTTCCTAATATAAACTTACATGCTCACTGCCCCACGCCTTGGGGCAAAGTGAGCATTCGTATTACTTTTGAATTTCGCTTATTACTTTTTTTCTATTTCAAAATATGACTTGAATCCAACAAATTTACTTAACTCACATATTTAACTTGACGAGAGTATATAAATAATATATATTTAAGCTTTAACTTACAAGCAACACTAGGGAAGTGCCATACGGCGATTTTCCTGAAACTTAGCATACAAGTAGTACATGGAAAACTATTGGACACGTATTTTGTTATATCGGCCCGAAAGCCGTTTGAAGGGTAGAAATCACCCTTATCGATTTTGGGAGTAGGTTCGACTATTTTACGAATTATTTTTACGATTGTTGCGAAATCAGGTAACTAAGGGTTTTTGGGGTCGCTGATAACGAATCTGAAGTCCGTTTTTAAGAATTCAAAATGGCGGATCCAATATGGCGGTCGCATTTTTTCAAAAGTTTTACACCCTGTCAAAAAGTGCGAAAATTGCAAAAGGTAAGAAATGAGCATAACTGAGGCGAATTTGTAGCAAAAAGGTCCTAATCGAAAACTACCCCTAACAGTAACGAAACATCGAAAACCATCCCTACAAGTAGTGATGCATCTAAAAATCAATCCCTCCTTAGCGCTACCCAGGATGAACGACGTGGACGTGATATATTTTTTTTTGGGTTGGGGGGGTCGGGGGTTGGGGGGATGAGACACACTCGTCTCTCGAAGATCTTGCATAATTAATGATGAACTGTTGCATTGGGAAACCCAACGATTATTCCTTGCACGGTACACATGTGCAGCTTGCGTGCGAAATCTTATAGATGTGTACAAAATCAACAAAGTGAATACGTGGGAAGGTATGGCCTGAATTTTGAAATTTGAATTTTAGATTTTGAATTTCGAGTTTTCAATTTTAGATTTTGAATTTCGTGTTTTGAATTTTGAAATTTGAATTTTGAATTTTTAAATCGATACTCGTCCACTCGCTTTACTCATTTCATTCGCGCTTCTCGCTCTGCTCGTTTTAATCGCTTCGCTCGCTTACTCGCTCCATTCGCTAAGGTAAACTGCTCTTGTCAAAAGTTGAACTTTTGCTTTTTAACAGGTGTGGTTGTTCTTACGATTTATGAATTTAAAGTACCTGTAAAGATAATGTCGATGAATCCAAGAAACATTGTTCTTTTATTACAAAGAAGTTTTAATTCTCCTGAATATGATGTGGATTCAGTTATTACAGACGAGGAAAAATCTTTTGCAGCTAATTTGGAGAATTTAATTAAAGATGCTATAGATGCACAGATATTTGTCGAAAGCATTGATACTTTAAGCTTTAATGAAGAAAGTGTATATCCTGAAGCAATTCCTGTTGATGAGGTTTCTCAAAGTGATTTCGAAGAATCAATAAAGGATTGCAAGAAAACTATAATTGATATTGATATCGAATATAAAACAAAGGCTGTACAATTTTGGCGTTCCGGGAAGACAAAAGCTTTGCCTTTAAAGTCAGTTCAGCACAGATTTAAGAAAGTTTCTGATTTGAGGTCATTGTATAGGTGGGAGGCGCAAATTAAAGAAGGTGGCACGAGAAATGAAAAATTATTACAAATTTCGAAGTATGTTTTGGATCAATTCAAAATTTCCTCTGAAAGATCGCTTTCTATTCATGACATTGATATAAAAAGATGGGCTTTACGGGCTAGAGAAGAAATCAATTTGTCACCGACATTATTCACTGCTTCCGCATTTTGGGTACATAATTTTAAAGTGAATCATGGAATTGTATCGAGAAAGATAAATAAATTTGTGACTAAAAAACAAATATCGTCAAAGGAAAAATTATTACAAGCATCAAGCGAATTTGTTTCTAAAGTAAAATCAGAGATCATGTTGGTAGGTGAAGACAATGTCTATAATTCCGATCAATCGGGGTTCAATTTAGAAACGCATGCAGGTCGCACGCTTGCTTTAAAAGGATCATTGAAAGTCGAGTGTTTAGCGCAATCTTTGAATTCTTTAACGCACAGCTACACTATTCAGTCAATCGTTTCTGCCAACGGAGATTTAAAGTCCCCTTTATTAATAGTCCTGCAAGAGACTAGTGGTAAATTTGGACCAATCGTTGAGAAAACTTTGTACAAAGCAGACAATATTGTCGTATTTGCATCAAAATCAAGCAAATTAACATCCGACCTTGCCATTAATTGGTTCGCAAACGTTTTTTTACCAAACACCGGGGAAAACTCTGTTCTTTTGTTAGATTCTTGGACTGGCCAGACTGAAAAAAAGTTTGACAATATTGATAAAGACAATAAAAACGTCCAAATTTTTACGATTCCCGCTGGAACCACTGGTTTAATTCAACCGCTGGATGTTTACACTTTTAGACCTTGGAAGAATTTTTTAAGACAATTTTCTGATATTGTCATGCTGTATAACTGTGATGTAAATTTACATTTAAGGAATAACATCCTCAAAATACAGTCTTTAATACATAACCAGTTTTCCTCGCCCAGATTTAAGAATATATTTCGATACGCTTGGTGGAAGTGTGGGTATATTGCAGAAAAACCCGACAAATGCGAAGCCCCTGCAGATTTCTGTTTGAAAAACTGCAATGGCACATGTGAACTCTGCAATGATATTGCAATAATTAAATGTGCTTGGTGTATGACATCAATGTGCATGCAGCACTTCTTTGCCGTAACAAACGCTAACTCTCCACATTACTGCACTAAATTTAAAGTGTAAGTCGAAAAGCACCCCGATTCGTGAGAGGCAAGGGGACTCACGTTCAAAAAGCATCCCAATGGGATGAGAACCCTATCACGTCCACGTCGTTCATCCTGGGTAGCGCTAAGGAGGGATTGATTTTTAGATGCATCACTACTTGTAGGGATGATTTTCGATGTTTTGTTACTGTTAGGGGTAGTTTTCGATTAGGACCTTTTTGCTACAAATTCGCCTCAAAGTTATGCTCATTTCTTACTTTTTTGCAATTTTCGCATTTTTTGACAGGGTGTAAAACTTTTTAAAAATGCGACCGCCATATTGGATCCGCCATTTTGAATTCTTAAAAACGGACTTCAGATTCGTTATCAGCGACCCCAAAAACCCTTAGTTACCTGATTTCGCAACAATCGTAAAAATAATTCGTAAAATAGTCGAACCTACCCCCAAAATCGATAAGGGTGATTTCTACCCTTCAAACGGCTTTCGGGCCGATATAACAATATACGTGTCCAATAGTTTTCCATGTACTACTTGTATGCCAAGTTTCAGGAAAATCGCCGTATGGCACTTCCCTAGTGTTGCTTGTTAGTTTTTATAACGATTTGAAATTATCTATGCCCACTTTGCCCCGCTCTCCCCTACTGCTAGCGCGCACGTTCAGTATGCGTCGAGATGGTGACAACACAGCAACAAAAAGCGTTTTGTATTCTCCGTTTCAACAAGTGTGAGTCAGACACATGCTCGCAAGAGTATGGAACGAATTTGACTACCGTTTAGACGTATGCCATGCGTCCGGTGGAGGGCACATTGAACATTTGTGTAAACTTGGTATTCTTAAACTTAGTATTCTTATATATATATTAAAATTTACCCGAAGGTTCTATCTTCATTCATTTCAGTTATAGCCTTGTGAAATCGGATGAATCATTTAGAAACACGCTGTATATCCTTAAATAGTTAAAATTAAAATGGTAATTATGAAGGCCCATGAGGGGTTACTACTTCCCCCATCGGGCGCCTCCCCAGGTGGCGGATTGGGGAATGCTCATCAGCTAGCTGGAGAGTACCGGGGAAATAAAATACCCTGGGTGGACCATAACTAGCACCAACAAACAATGGATAAAACATAAACGGAAATGATTACCCCAGGTGGCACACCAGTTGAACTGGAAAATCCACCCTCCTCGGAGGCAGGCCTCATGGATTCTGGGGGAGGCCAACCATTGTTTTTTAAAGATTCTCGAGATAAAAGCAACCTACTTTGGAGTCCACATATTAGACATCGGTCAAACTCTCTTAGTGAATTCAGATTACTGAAAACGAATAAAACTCCTAAAGACAAAAATTCCTCGCCAGTCACTGCTGAAACAAGCAAAGCAAAGATTGAGAAAGAAGGAAAATGGACAGAAACAACCTCAAAAAGAAGATTACAAAATAGTCCAGATTTCTCTCAAGGGAAATGCAAACAATTTAAGCTGGATGGTTACTGGCTAAGCGCACCGATACCCGTGTCTAACAGATTTGCATCCCTTGAAAATAATGATTGTCAAGAAAAACAGCTAATTCCGTTGAAAAACCTATCAAACCCCCTCCAATATTTATTGACAATGTAATTAACATCCAACCCCTAACGGAATTACTAACAGAAAAAGCCAAAGAGGATTATAAAATTAAGATCCTGCGGGATCATCGATAAAATCCAGTCGAAATTCACCCAAACATACGAAATAATCGTGAAGGAACTTCAGGAAAAAAATACCGACTTGCACACGTATAAACTCAAGCAGGACAGAAGCTTTAAGGTGGTCCTGAAAAACATGCATCCCCTTACTGATGTAGAAGAGATTAAAACCGCAATAGAGGACAAAGGACACAAAGTTACCAACATTTGGAATATCAAAAACCGGGCAACAAAACAACCAATGTTTTTTGTAGACCTTAAACCCAGTCCAGACAATAAGACAATATATGCTATTAAGCACCTTTTACATTGTCGAATCGTCTTTGAAGCACCTAAACCTAAACGAGAAATCCCGCAATGTACCAATTGCCAAAGATATGGTCACACCAAACGATATTGTCACCAGAAACCTCGATGCGTAAAATGCGCGGAGGAGCACCTAACAGCAAACTGCCCAAGAAAAGGACGATCTGACCAAGTCAAGTGTGTTTTATGCAACGGAAACCATCCAGCCAATTATAAAGGATGTGTTGTATTTAAAGAACTACAAAAATCCAAATTCCCTCCACTAAGACCAAAAAAAGTAATAAACGCTGGTGAAGATAAAGTCCATCAAGATAAAGATATCAAGGAAAAAGTAAAACATAGATCTCCTTCCTATGTCGGAGTGGCACGTAGTCAAATGTAAAACAAGCCCACAAACGAAAACCCTCAATCACAAACTAAAGCGCTGCATCAATCTAACTATCTTCAAGATATCAAGGACATACTCCAGACAGTAACGAATCAAATGATTGCCATCACTAATTTGATGGCTGATCTCATGACCAAATTGGAGCAGCATACAATTCATTAAACCTAGCACTTTGGAACGCCAATGGGCTGTCACACCATGCGGAAGAGCTAAAGCTCTTTCTAAATACATACAATATTGATGTAATGCTCGTCTCAGAAACTCACTTCACTGAGAGAAGCCACCTCCATATTCCCAATTACTATACTTATTACACAACACACCCGGATGGTACCGCTCACGGAGGTACAGCTATACTGGTTAAGAATAAAATAAAACATTATCAGGTTAGCCCATATCGGAAGGAAGAAATTCAAGCAACATGCATTATTCTGGAGGTTCGGTACACTTCTATAACCATAGCGGCTGTCTACTGTCCTAATATAAAAGAAGATCATTTCATTAATTTCATCAAAACCTTAGGAAATCGATTCATTGCCGGCGGTAACTACAATGCTAAACATGTCTTTTGGGGATCGAGGTTGACTCTACCTAGGGGACGTGAACTCTTTAAGGTTGTTGAAAATCTGGGTCTTGGCATTGTGTCTTCGGGGCATCCTACGTATTGGCCATCGGACACTGGGAAGATTCCTGACCTCTTAGATTTCTGTATAACAAAAGGTATCTCAAGTAATTACATCATATGCGAATCCTCCCTAGAATTATCTTCTGATCATACGCCCGTACTTGTCAACCTAGCAGGGGAAATCACAAAGCAGCCAAAGAACTGTACCCTGTACAATAAAAAAAACTGACTGGACTCTCTTCAGGGACATTATTAGTCAATCTTTAAATTGTAATATAAATCTAAAAACTGAAAATGACATAATGCAGTGGAACATTTTAATAACACCGTCCAAAATGCTGCTTGGGAAGCTACTCCTGTAAACGCAATAGTAGAGGCAAAACTACATTATTCTAAAACCATAGTTGACAAGGTATCAAAAAAAAAGGCGACTGCGGAAACTGTGGCAACAGACCAGATGCCCCTCCCTAAAAACCAAATTAAACTATGCTATCAAAGAACTTAGTTACTAAAAAACGAAAAAAATAATGGTATTCAAGCCTACCTACAGAACCTTGATGCCACTGCTGCAACCGACTACTTCCTTTGGAAGGCCACCAAGAAACTGAAGCAACCTAAAACCGTCTTTCCACTGCGTCGACCAGATGGGACTTGGGCTCGTAGTGACGAAGAGAAAGCAGCAATTTTGCAAACCATTTGCAAACAGTTTTCTCACCGTATTCGTACGAAGGGTCACCCGAACATCTATCAGAAGTACTGGGTATTCTTGAAAACAACTACACAGTGGATCAACACATAAGAGGATTCGCTAGGGGTGAGATACTGAATATCATAAAAAAATTAAAAAGCAAAAAAGCTCCGGGCTACGACCTGATCACGGGTCGAGTTTTGCGAGAATTGCCATCTGGGGGAGTCGCCTATCTAACACTGCTCTATAACGCAGTTATAAGAATGAGTTATACCTCCATAATGGAAGGTTGCGCAGACTAAAATGATACTTAAACCCAATAAGAGTCTCGATGACCCAAAGTCCTATAGACCTATAGCCTACTTCCTGTCGTAGCCAAGGTGGTTGAGGCTCTACTGATGACAAGATTATTGCCCATTATTATGGATAGGAAGCTTATTCCTGACCATCAATTTGGTTTTCGTCAAAAACACAGCACTATAGAACAAGTACACAGACTTGTGGAAAAAATCCATCAATCTCTCAAACGGAAAAAGTATTGTTTGGCGGTCTTTTTGGACATCTCGCAGGCCTTTGACCGTGTCTGGCATGAAGGGCTATTATGTAAAATCAAACAGAACCTTCCAGTAAGCTTCTTCACCATCCTGAAGTCTTACCTAGCAGATCGCAAATTTCTTGTTAACCATGGAACAACACAAACCGGACTACACAACATCCTGGCTCATGAAGACCCTAAAATGGCTTCTTCGATACTACAACGTAACCTAAATGGTATTTCTTCTTGGCTCAAGAAGTGGAATATCAAAACTAACGAAAGCAAATCCGTTCAGCTCACTTTCACATTGAAGCACTCAAACTGTCCACCCGTTACTCTAAATGGCATTCAGGTCCCGCAGGCTAAACATGTGAGATACCTTAGAATACACCTCGACAGACGCCTCACGTGGAAAACGCATATTTTTACCAAGAGGAAACAACTAGGACTTCAACTAAGGAAAATGTATTTGTTGCTAGGTCAAAATTCTCAACTTAATATGGAAAACAAGATTCTGTTATACAAATCCATAATTAAACCAATATGGACATATGGGATTCAGTTATGGGGAACCGCATCTCAAACATTGAAATATTACAAAGATTTCAATCTAAGATTCTTCGTATCATAACGGACGCACCTTGGTTTGTCTCGAACAAAACCCTGCATCATGACTTAAACATCCCTTTTGTCAAGGAGGAAATTGTACGATTAACCAAAACTTATAAAGATAGAATATCAGAGCATCCAAACAAACTAGCTAGTCATCTTATGACAAATAAATCTACAAAACGCAGATTGAAGCGGAAAATCCCCCTTGACTTAATCACTATATAGTAATGTAATCCTTACAACTTGACTATGATTAAGACCTCCTTGGGAGTATCAATGGATTCTCACAAAGCAAGACATATATACTTATTACAAAATCTTTACTGAATATCCTTAAATGCGATAGATTGTAAAGGATAGGAGTTAAAAAAAAAAATTATGAAGGAGAGGAGCTTCCTCAACAATTTGGTTGAAATGGTAATTTCTGGTAATTTTGTGTATTTTGATGCGTAAAACGTGAATCTACAAGTTAAAATTGTCGCTAAATTATCAATTTTAAACTATAGATTCATGTTTTACGCACCAAAATACACAAAATTGCCAATCAATCAAATCGGTGAGGAAGCCCCTCTGCTTCATAATTACAATTAAAATATATCGATTTCTAAATTAAATCTTAATTCTATATTCTATTAATTATAGCTCTAAACTGACCTATTGTTATAACATTATTTTCATCCATGAGCAGTACGATTACATTTGCATCATAATCGGAGAAACAGGAATGCTGCAATGGGTCCACTTTGCTCGATAGGATCCAGCCGCAATACCCTCATTTTTTGTTCTGAAATTAATCTCTTATGAAGAAAAAGGATAGACTTTATATATAACAATAAATATCATAAAAGTAACATAACCTTATTAAAATTCTCCCTTATAAAAAGTAACAAGTAATTTTAATTCTAAAAATGATTAAAATTAAAAAATTAGAATTAATTGATTGTAACTAGAATTTATAATAAAAATATTTCTTACCATTTGTGATATTTTCTTGTTCATATTCTTATTCATATTCGTTTTATCCGTTGTGTTGTGTATATTGACACTTCGAGATACTTAACCCCGTGATATTGAGCACATGTACATGAAATTGCGTATTGCGCAGTTCTGCCGTTCTTCAGACAAAAACTATCCACTGAAAACCGCGGAATGTCACTGAAAATCACGCAATACCTGTGATTGGTCGAGGATCCCGTTCCGCGATTTTCTGCGTACGCCGTTCCGCTCCATGGATTTGCACCCTTACTATTTAGTTATTATTCTTCAGAGACCGGGGATCAGTGATGCCAGAATGCCCACGCGAGCAACGAGCAACCGTAGTGGAGGGGATGACGCGCGCAGGCATAAACTGCGTACCGTGAAAGCCGGAGCCTCGGCTAGCTTCGGATAGTAGAGGAGGACAGAGATATTGTTTTCTGTCTCCTTCTCACTTTCCACAGTCGGCGACGAGGCAATGCTTCTCGTTCTCGTTGCCTCTGGCCTCTCACTTTATTTAATACGCGTCACAGCGTTAAATGTTTTTACAGCCTTTTTGTATTATTATATTATATATTATGTATGCGTTATGTATTAAATATACGTATCTTAAAATCGCTAATATATAATACATAATGCATACATAATATACAATATATATAATACATAATAATTAATGAATGTGCCGATTGCGTCGTGCACGTTGTGATATATCGAAGTCGTTCCGCAAAGGTAGCAATATATTTGCAATAATAACGACAACAAACGTACACTGACCACTTATACGTTTGCGTCGTGACAATAATATAAAAATAATATAAATGAATGGTGACTTTCCTCACCACCCATGGGGTATCACCAAAGGCGCGCTAGGTTTTTTATTTTAGAGTGTGGACCTTCGCCTGGAGCCCTATTGTACCACACTTTAAATATTATTATATTGCACTAATATATCTACATATAATTATCTATATTACATTTATGCAGAAGTTGTTTTTTAAAAAGATATTGATGAGAAGCGATCTGTCACCGCTTCTTATACTCTGAGACATTTTTGCCTATAACTTAATAATTATTGCGAATTTTGCAAAATGGTAGAGGACTTGTCTTTCCAGTTTGACCCAATCTACCACCACTTCGTTTGATCACTTAATAATCACACACTACAAGCGGTTTACCGCTTCTCATGTACCGAGACATTTTTGCTTATTTTTTAATAATAATTATTGCGAATTTTGCAAAATGGTACAGGACTTTTCTTCTCAGTTTGACCCAATCTACTACTACTTTTCGTTTGGTCACTCAGGAATCGGACACCCTGTATATGTATGTGTATATATATATATATATATACATATATATATACATACACTACTCAAAACAATTAGGGGAGCACTTGAAAACCTGCAAAATAAAAAATTGATAAATTTAAATACTTTAACAAATTACCCAGGAAACACCAAGTAACATTTATATAACTGTTAGTTGTAATTTCCCACTCAACAATATAACAATTACATAACATCTATTATGTAACAGTTATATTGTTAAGTGGGAAATTATAACTAACAGTTATATAACTGTTATTTGGTATTTGCTGGGTACATTAAATATGTTCTTATTTTTTTTAAATATTGAATATCAGATTAATTGCTTATTGCACAATTCATACTTTAAATAAACTGACAAATAATTAAAATCTCAAATTTTTAAACGTAATTATAAAGATTGAAACTAAATTGTTAATTGCAAATTACATATTTTTTCTTCGAGACAATTATGTTTTTTCTTCACACCAATTGATTCCTCACATTATTTTGTACATAAAAGTGTGAAAGTAAGATATTCGACAAATGAATATTTTATTAGATATTTTATAGTTTATGTAAAATTAAGAAATTATTTCAAGCCTCATAGCTCGAAAAGTACTTAATGAAAAAATATTTAGTTATAGTGTTTTGGAAAGCTCTTGAGATAAGCTACAAGAATATGCAATGAAAAGTAGGGAGTCCCATTTAAGAAATTGAAAGTGACCTTTACGTGACCTTCAAACTATTGAGGGTGAAACCAATGACACCATCCTGTGTGTGTGTGTGTGTGTGTGTGTGTGTATGCGCGTAAGTAATATGTACGGGCATACATGCATGCGTGCATGCATACACGTGTATATGTGTATATATGTGTTTGTATATATATTTATATGTGTGTGTGTGTGTGTGTACGTATAAATCACATTTAGTAAACAAAGTTAAAAATAAGTTGAAATTCAATAATATAAATATATACATATACCTGTATTTTGCATTACACCAATTATTTTAACTTTATTTCCTTTCATCAAATTATATTCATTTGCATCAAAATTTATTATATGTACTTCCAATTTAAAACGTCCATCGGTCAATGAGCCACAACCAATTGTTTTATTCAAGCTATAGTTATATGTTGCTCTTCAAAATACGATTTTATATATATATAGTCTTCTAATACTATAAAAAGAAAATATATATACAGGGTGTCGCAGACCACCCGTATCAGCTGAATATCTCAAAAACTGAGCGCGGCAGACAAAAATATTTCAGACAAAAGTTGTAAGGTTTCAAGTAACGCATTACATGGTGATATCAGTATGACCTTGAAGAGTGCTGTCAAGGTGACGTAAAGGTCACCTTGAATTCTGTAAATTGAAGCCCTTATTTTTTATTGCATATTCTTCTAGCTTATCTCGAGGGCTTTCCAATACACTATAATAAAATATTTTTCCCTCAAGTACTTTCCGAGTTATGAGGCTTGAAATCATTTCTTAATTTTACATAAACCGTAAAATATCTTGTAAAATATTCATTTTTCGATTATCTTACCTTAATACTTTTACAAAATAATGAGAGGAATCAATTGGTGTAAAGAAAACACAGTTGTTTCGAAGAAATATGTAATTTGCAATTAACAATTACATATTTTTTCTTAAAGATAACTATGTGTTTTCTTTACACCAATTGATTCCTCTCATTATTTTGTACATAAAAGTATTAAGGTAAGATAATCGAAAAATGAGTATTTTACAAGATATTTTACGGTTTATGTAAAATTAAGAAATGATTTCAAGCCTCATAACTCGGAAAGTACTTGAGGGAAAAATATTTTATTATAGTGTATTGGAAAGCCCTCGAGATAAGCTAGAAGAATATGCAATAAAAAATAAGGGCTTCAATTTACAGAATTCAAGGTGACCTTTACGTCACCTTGACAGCACTCTTCAAGGTCATACTGATATCACCATGTAATGCGTTACTTGAAACCTTACAACTTTTGTCTGAAATATTTTTGTCTGCCGCGCTCAGTTTTTGAGATATTCGGCTGATACGGGTGGTCTGCGACACCCTGTATACAGGGTGTTCGGAAATTCAAGCGACAATTTTCAGAGGTTGTCGGGGGCACCATAAGAATCATTTTTTGCAAATGAACCTGGGGTCGGAAACGTGTCATTACATCACTACGGCATACGGAGTGTTCGAAAGTGACGGGACCGCGAAATATTACAAAAAATAGGTTTTACAAAAAATTGTTTCAAACAAAAGTTGTAGGGTGTAAAAAGGTCTATTTACAGGCGCCATGTGTTTGACGTTGGATGGCGTCGCCAAGGTCACGACAAGGCCACCTTGAATTTTTGAAGTGGAACCCTCCACTTTTTATTGCATATTCTTGTAGGTCTTCTCGAGACCTTTTCAAAGCACTAATTTTACCAACTTTAAGTAAGCCGTTTCGAAGTTATCGAGCTTTTCATGGTAAGATGTCTCGCCCACGAAGGCAAGAGATCCAAACACAAATCCGATTCGGCTGGATCAGGCACCGATCTTGCCTTCATCGGCTGGATCAGCCACCGATCTTGCCATGGTTGACTAGGTCATCTTCCAATCTGGGAATCGAATTTGTGTTTGGATCTCTTGCCTTCGTGGGCGAGACATCTTACCATGAAAAGCTCGATAACTTCGAAACGGCTTACTTAAAGTTGGTAAAATTAGTGCTTTGAAAAGGTCTCGAAAATGGCTACAAGAATATGCAATAAAAAGTGGAGGGTTCTATTTCAAAAATTCAAGGTGGCCTTGTCGTAATCTTGGTGACGCCATCCAAGATCAAACACATGGCGCCAGTAAATGGACCTTTTTACACCCTACAACTTTTGTTTGAAACAATTTTTTGTAAAACCTATTTTTTGTGATATTTCGCGGTCCCGTCTCTTTTGAACACTCCGTATGCCGTAGCGATGTAATGACACGTTTCCGATCCCAGGTTCATTTGCAAAAAATGATTCTTATGGTGCCCCCGACAATCTCTGACAATTTGTCGCTTGAATTTCCGAACACCCTGTATACACAGAATGTCCCATTTTAATTTATCACCCCGAAATACTTTTAATTGTGATTCTAGAAAATAAATGTTTCAGTAAAAGTTGTTTGATTCGAAGGGGGGACATAAGATGATATCATTTATTTAACCTTGGATGACGTCAAAGTTAAGACAGTCACCTTGAATTTTTTAAATGAAACCCCATATTTTTCATTGTTTATTCTTATCCCGAGAACTTTCCAAAACACTATTATTGTGTCTCAGGGTTCGTAAAGAGATCGTCGTTGCTTGCACTCAAGAACTTGCACGATATATATATTGAGATATATTTCACGATACAGTTGCTGATACAAAGAGTATAAGTATTCTTATTCGCATTCGCCACGTGCTCCTGTCTTCCCGACGGACCGTTCGCTACAGCGAGCTTGCGAGTATCGAAACGGGAAGCTCAGCGCGAATCGCGGCCTATCGCGTAACTATCAATTGCTCGCCTTTTCGATGGCGCGCAATATAAGATTATCAAGTAGGAACATAACATCTCTTCCCCTTGTAACAAAAGGAAAACAACAACAGAAAAACTATATATGGGAAAGAGCAGCTTAAATTAAATTTATAAGTGTTCTAAATATTGACCAAACCGCTCCTGCGGTTTCCGGGTTCGCACGGGTCTTTCTCGACCTTCTGTTTCCAAGGTGATTTTTGTGTGGGAGCTTCCGACTCGGTCGCCTTCCCCTCCTCGGAATTTTCTGATCCTCGAGCTCCTTCCTGCGAGGTTTCTTGACTTGTCGAGGGACTAGTTTGTGGTTTCTCTTTGTCTTGAGGGTTAGACGATCGCTCTGAGGCGATTACATTGTCGGAATGCTCTACATATACATTTGACTCATAATTAGGATTTACATAATCAAACATATTTTCGTTTGAAAATTCCTTGATTTCCGCTCCTATCGCTCGCATTTGATTAATGTGACGCTTCCAACATTTTCCATTTTCTAATTGAACTTTATAATGTAAATGACCTAATATTTCAACTATTTTTCCAAAACGCCATTTAACATTTTTATCTAAATATTCTCAAACTGCGACTTTATCGCCTAATTTAAATCTTTTAACATTTTCAAAGTTACGATTAACATTCTCAATTTTCATCTTCGTTTTCGGAAATAATAAATCTAATCTACATCTTAATTTCCTACCAAACATCATCTCCGCTGGTGATTTACTTAATTCTTGATGTGGTTAAACGATAATGAAATAAAAATTTCTGTAAGTTAGTCTTAATATCTGTATCGATAAGATTCAATTTCCGTAATGCTTGTTTAAAGGTTTGTACGAAACGCTTCGCTAAACCGTTGGTAGCTGGATGGTACGGTGCAGTACATTTATAAGAAATACCATTCGATTCTAAGAATTTTTGAAATTCTCGATATAAATGTTATAATAACAGAACATTTATATCGAGAATTTCAAAAATTCTTAGAATCGAATGGTATTTCTTATAAATGTACCGCACCGTACCATCCAGCTACCAACGGTTTAGCGAAGCGTTTCGTACAAACCTTTAAACAAGCATTACGGAAATTGAATCTTATCGATACAGATATTAAGACTAACTTACAGAAATTTTTATTTCATTATCGTTTAACCACATCAAGAATTAAGTAAATCACCAGCGGAGATGATGTTTGGTAGGAAATTAAGATGTAGATTAGATTTATTATTTCCGAAAACGAAGATGAAAATTGAGAATGTTAATCGTAACTTTGAAAATGTTAAAAGATTTAAATTAGGCGATAAAGTCGCAGTTTGAGAATATTTAGATAAAAATGTTAAATGGCGTTTTGGAAAAATAGTTGAAATATTAGGTCATTTACATTACAGATATTAAGACTAACTTACAGATACTAGAACTTGGGGCAAACCAAAAGTGGTAAAAATCTCGACATTTCGTAATAGTACTCTCCGTAGTAATATTTTTCATAATGTGTACCTCCGGCCATCGAGAATACGCATGAACTAATACTACAATTTTCTAATTGTGTCCTAGAAAAGGACCTGCGAAGTCTACGTGTACCTGCTGAAGGGGTTCGGTTGCGGTCTCCCAATGATGTTTAATTTTACAACTAGGATTATTACTGAAAGTATGGCAAAATTTACAATTTTTAACAATTTCTTCAATTTCTTTATGCATGTGCGGCCACCAACAGAAACTTCTACCTAAGCTTTTCATTTCGACACTACCAAAATGTCCTGCGTGCAACTTTTAATATTTTATTTGTTAACGTTTTCGGAATCACCACTCTCTCCTTTCTGAAAATTATTCCCTCTTTTAAAGGGAAATTCGTTATCTTTATATCCTAAGGGGACTAGACTCTTTCCTTCTTCTAATGCCTGTAATAACTTATTTAAAGATTTATCTTTGAGTGTCTCAAAACGCACGTCCTTGGCTGTTACTGGTAGTGTTTCCAAACTTTCCAATTGGAAAACATCTATTACATCGTATTCTCCACCTCGTATTCTCTTTTACTGGTAAGCGTGAAAATCCATCTGCGTTTCCGTGACTACTAGACTTTCGATATTTAATATCAAAGTTAAACGCTTGCAAAAAAACTGCATAATGTTGCATACGCATAGCACTATAAACCGGCAATCCTTTCTGTAGGTTAAATATCTGTGCTAAAGGCTTGTGAGCGGTCAACAGTGTGAATCGATTTCCATATAAAAATTGATGGAACTTTTTTACCCCAAAGATAATTGCGAACGCTTCTTTATCAATCTGCGCGTATTTCTTTTGTGTCTCCGTAAGGGCATTTGACGCATATTGAATAACGCGTTCCGTTCCATCCGGATAAATATGTGAAAGAACTGCGCCTACTCCATACGGGCTAGCATCCGTAATGAGAACCAATGGCAACTTAGAGTCAAAAAGAACTAAAATCTTTTCACTTTTAAATTCTTCTTTTGCTCTGTGAAAGGCTACTTCACATTCTTTTGTCCATTTGAAAGTGGTTCCCTTTTTTAATAAATCATTCAGTGGGCGTAACAAATTACTCATATTCTTAATAAAATGTCAATAGTAATTGATTAAGCCAATAAATGCTCTTAACTCTGTTAAATTCTTCGGTCTAGGCATCTCTTGCACGATCTCTATTTTCTTTTGTTCTTTTCTAATTCCATCTTTACCGATTTCATAACCGCAATACGAAATTTTATCTTTAAGAAACACATTTATTTACATTAATACAAATATTATGTTCTGATAGCCGTTTCAAAACTAATTCTAAACGCTCCACATGTTCGGCTGTATCTTTTCTTGAAACTCTAATATCATCTAGAAAGATAGCTATTCCCGGAATTCCACTTAAGATACTTTCCACGGTCCTCTGCCAGATTGTTAGCGCGGATGCCACCCCGTACATTAAACGGTTACATCGAAACAACCCCTTATGGGTATTCAAGGTCAAAATTTCTCTATCTTGTTCAACAAGAGGCAATTGCAAATAAGCTTGCTTCAAATCTATTTTTGAAAACACTCCCTCCAGCCATGGAAATAACTCATCAATAGTGGGCAAAGGATGCTCATCTATAATTAATGCTGGATTTACTGTAACACTGAAGTCTCCACATATTCGGATTCGGCCGTCTTTTTTTAGAACTGGGACTATCGGTGTAGCCCAACGTGATGAATCTATCTATAAGTCTAAAAAGTAGACTTTTTCCAAAATGCCCGCTTCAACCATGTTTTCTAATTCTAATTCTACCTTCTCTTGTAATTTAAAAGGTACTCCTCGACTTTTAATAAATACCGGTTGGGCATTTTCCTTTAATTTCAATTGAGCTTTTATTCCTTTTATAAATGAAAATTCTTCGCTCACCAGATTCTTATATTTTTGAAGCAAATTAGCTAATCTATCGTGATCCGACACTACTACCGCATTGACATTTTCAATATTTTCTAAACTTTTTCTAACATTTTCCAATACTTTTAACTGGTTAATCCACTCACGACCTAACAACGGATTTCTATCATATCCGACTACATACATATTTAATTCTCGCATTTTATCTACATCTCGCACTCTAACTTTTACGAAGCCATAAGGTGAAAAATCTCTCTTACAGTACGTACGTAATTTCAAATTCGCATTTTTAAATTAGGAAAATTACGTTGTAGCCAGTTCCAGCTTACGGTAACCGCCGCTCCGCAGTCCACCTCGAAAACGACGCTTCGCCGCTCAAAACAAAGAGAGACCGTATATCTAGCTCTGTAGCTCGAATGTTCAGCGATTTCCACGCCGCAAACTTCTACCATGTGAGTCTGCCCCTTCTTCTTACAGACTTTTTGCAAGTGTCCTAATCCGCCGCATTCTCGACATTTAATACTCCGAGGGAGGGTACAGACTGACGCCAAGTGGTTCTGCCCACACCTAAAACAAATAATTTTATTAGTTTTTGAATTCGACGCTACATTATTTCTAATTTTAGATCCCCCGTTCGAAGTGTGACTCCTCTTTTTTTCATATCGAGTGGTAGGTCCCTTGTTGTCCTGTCCTTTATTGGCTGTCTTCTTCGCCATCTTGGATCCGACTCCAACGGAATCCACCGCGACTACCGGTTCGGACTTCAGCTCGTTGACGCCTTTTTCCGCCAACACCATTGCACAAGCCGTCTTTAGCGCCGATAGTCAGATTTACAGTTCCCAAAAGTCGTCCTTGAATCCTTTGATTCCGCAGACCAAAGACAAATTGATTTCGGAGCTCCGTTTTGAGATAAGTGCCGAATTTGCAATGTAGCGATAATTTCTGCAATGCTGCCATGTACGCTTGCATGCTTTCATCAGCCTGCTGTATTCTCTTTCGGAAAACGTAAATTTCCGCTATTTCCAGCGGCTCCGGGGCATAGAATTCTTCTAATTTACTTATTAGCACAGCGTAATTTAATTTATACGGGTCCGTCGGGTCCAAGCGGTCGCATAAAATACCGAAAGCGTCTACGCCAATAAAGTGTAATAAATACGCGACCCTCTCAGAATCTTCGCGAATGCGGAAGACTTGGAAAGCGCCTTCAAAACGCTGGAGCCATCTCTTAAGCGTTTGCTGACGTGGATCAAACGGATCCACATTGAAAGAATTCGAAATCGAAACAGGTGCTTGTACGGTACCTGATTCAGTTGCTGGATTCGATGCCATGCCTCTGCCAGCCCCGGCACTTGTATTTTCCCCGTCTATAGGCATTCTTCTACTTCTTGGAAGTTCCAGAAAATTCTTCTACACGAACGAAGACCACCACGTGGCGAGTTTCCTTATACTGGAAAAAATGGCGCCCACCAACCAGAAAGCGATTTGCAATTTCTTCACGACGATCCCATCCTCGTCGCCACCTATTGTGTCTCAGGGTTCGTAAAGAGATCGTCGTTGCTTGCACTCAAGAACTTGCATGATATATACAGGATGGCCCATTTTAATCCATCCAGTCGAATATCTCGAAAACCAAGCCCGGGAGAGAAAAATGTTTCAAACAAAAGTTGTTTGGTTTCGAGGGGGCCATAAGATGGTACCATTGGTTTGACTTTGAAGAGTCATTTGAAGGTTACGTGAAGGTCACTGCAATTTTTTTAAATGGAACACCCTATATATTTTTGCACATTCTTGTAGCTTATCTCGAGAGCTTTCCAAAACACTATAATTAAGTACCTTTTCGTTAAGTACTTTTTGAGTTATGAGGCTTGAAATAATTTCTTAATTTTACATAAACCGTAAAATATCTTGTAAAATATTCATTGTTCGATTATCTTACCTTAATACTTTTATGTACAAAATAATGAGAGGAATCAATTGGTGTAAAGAAAACACATAGTTGTTTTTAAGAAAAAATATGGAATTGATAATAATTGCAAATTACATATTTTTTCTTCAGAACAACTATGTGTTTTCTTTACACCAATTGATTCCTCTCATTATTTTGTACGTAAAAGTATTAAGGTAAGATAATCGAAAAATAAATATTTTACAAGATATTTTATGGTTTATGTAAAATTAAGAAATTATTTCAAGCCTCATAACTCAAAAAGTACTTAACGAAAAGGTACTTAATTATAGAGTTTTGGAAAGCTCTCGAGATAAGCTACAAGAGTGTGGAAAAATATATAGGGTGTTCCATTAAAAAAAATTGAAGTGACCTTCACGTGACCTTCAAATGAATCTTCAAGGTCAAACTAATGGTACCGTCTTATGGCCACCTCGAAACCAAACAACTTTTGCCTGAAACATTTTTTTCTAAAATGCACCGTTTGTGAGATATTCAGCTGTATCGGAACTTTTTGGACATCCTTTATAATATACAGGGTGGCCCACATAACTATTAACAGCTCAATATCTCGAAAACTATGCCATCGATTTTAAAGTTCTTGGTCTTAAATTGCATGGATCTGAAGGGCCTTTCTAACTACATAAACGTGAAGTGGCCCCCCTTCCCCTTTAAGAAGGGGCGGGGGTAACTTTATAATTTTAAATGGAACCCCCTATAAAACGTTACATATTTAGATTCTACAGGAAAAAACAAGTAAATTTTGTTTGAAACATTTTTTTTGTCAGATATTTCCATGATGAGATATAACAGTTTGAAGTTTCGACTTGTAGGTACTTACTTGAAGCGCTCGGAAATAGCGTTGTTGAATTATACGCGCTCGAGTTCTTTGCTTATTCGTGAAGAAATAAAATGTTCTTTAAATTAAATGTTCAAAATGTCCACCACGGACTTGTAAACATTTATTTACTCGAAACATCAAAGTTGTTCTAACATTTGTTAATATTTCGGGAGTCACTGAAGCGCAAGCGTCATGTATTCTTTGTTTCATATTCTCTTTTGTCGTCGGCGGTTCAAACATAACTTTGTCCTTTACATATCCCCATAAGAAAAAATCTAATGGTGTTAGATCGGGGGATCGAGGAGGCCATTAACGAGGTCCCCCACGACCTATCCATTTGTTCCCAAATTCTTCATTCAAAAATTGTCTGGTGATGATTGCAAAATGTGGAGGAGCGCCGTCTTGTTGAAACCACATTTCTCTTCTAATGTGTAGTGGCACACCTTCCAAAAGCGCAGGCAAATGATTTTTTAATAAATCACAATAACTTTCAGATGTTACAGTTTCTTCAAGAAAATAAGGTCCAATCACAAAATCTATTATGCCACACCAAACATTTAAAGACCATCGATGTTGAAAGGGAACAGATCGCATCCAATGTGGATTTTCAACGGCCCAATAATGCATATTATGTTTATTTACATGTCCTGAATTCATAAAAGTAACCTCATCGGAAAAAAGTATTTTGCACAAAAAGTCATTTTCCATAACACCCTGCAGCCACTCACAAAATGTTACGCGGTGATCGTAGTCTGCCATCGAAAGCTCTTGTGATAAAATCAAGTGATATGGATGATATTTTTGCCGTTTCAAAATTCGTTGAATTGAAGAACGACTAATATGTGATGTTTGTGCAAGTTTACGTTGACTAATATGAGGATTTAATGTAATTGCAGCAAGAATATTGACACTATTATTTTCATTAGTGACAGGTTTAGGTTTATTGCGAGTTTTTTTACACAATTCACCGTGCTCACGAAGCCGCTTTTCTAAATTATAAAATGTTACATGAGATTTTTCGATCCCATAACGTTCAAAAAACATCACTGCTGCACGCCGATAATTTTTTTGGCATTCACCTAACACTAATAACATATTCACTTCTGTATCAAAAATAGCCATAATCACAATGTTACTGCTTGAATAACAGCTCTAAACTGAAAACGTTTTCATGGATAATTGAGTCAAACTCAAGAATTGTAAATATTATTATTTTTGTTTCTTCACGAATAAGCAAAGAACTCAAGCGCATATAATTCAACAACGCTATTTCCGAGCGCTTCAAGTAAGTACCTACAAGTCGAAACTCAAACTATTATATCTCATCATGGAAATATCTGACAAAAAAATGTTTCAGACAAAATTTACTTGTTTTTTCCTGTAGAATCTAAATATGTAACGTTTTGTAGGGGGTTCCATTTAAAATTATAAAGTTACCCCCGCCCCCCTTAAAGGGGAAGGGGAGCCACTTCACGTTTATGTAGTTAGAAAGGCCCTTCAGATCCATGCAATTTAAGACCAAGAACTTTAAAATCGATGGCATAGTTTTCGAGATATTGAGCTGTTAAGAGTTATGTGGGCCACCCTGTATATTGAAAGAAATGAAAGGAACTAATGGGATAGATTGCTTTAAAGAATCTTTGGAGAGTGAGAAAGTATTCGCGAATTCCAATTCTGAAATCCAGAACGAATGGATAAGAGGAATATTCGTGAATTCCAATTCTGAAATCCAGAACGAATGGATAAGAGGAATATTCGTGAATTTCAATTCTAAAATCCAGAACGGATAAGAGTTATATGGAGAGGGGAATTGAACTGTTAACGATAAATTACTATTGATGGTTACTATGGAATTCTAACTGATCGAGAGCATTATTGATTAAACTCTTATTACTTTAAAGATCTGTAACTCAAACTCTTTAATTACCTAAAGATCGTTTCGCAATCGCCAATCGAATGGGAAGGAGAAATAAGGACTGAGAGAGGATTTAAACTTACTACTTATAGTGAGCGTTGAAGTGCGTAAACAAATTCAACCCGGCCGGAGCTGGAGGCGCAGGTGTCTGATTGCTGGCTGGAGATGAGGAAGGGCTCGGTTGGTCCCCCGTGTATACTCCACTCACTTCACTTTACTTACTGTGAGACTTAGCAGGATGTGGAGAGTTTATTCACTAATAGATATTAGAGGTCGCACTTTTAGAAAAGATAATTTCTTTTCTTCCCCCTTTTTTTTATCGTATATGAACTGCCAGAAAAGTGTAACCGCCGTAAGAAATTTTACTAGTAAGACTGTGAGTTATTGGATGTAAAACTCTGAACTGCACGGAAGAGTTGGCGTAATATTTTTTAATAATGAACTGTGTGTCCGCGCCTTCGGCTCGCGGGTTTTAAGGTTTTTACTCCTCCTCCCTTCTGGATGGTGGGGAATCTTTTTAGGCGAATAAAATAATTTCTATTACTCCCTTCCTAAGGTCAAGGAGCTTGATTTTTAGGAGGAGAGGGGTGTCTTAAGATTTTAATTGGTTAAGCCCTTTGGCTCGAGACCCTTTAGCTCCATCCAGTAGAGAGTGGGAGTGAGCTGATTATCTTATCGCTTGATGATTTGGCGATTCGGAGAACGCTTGAGGGTGGCCTGTCGAACGAGCGCACGTGCACTATCAATTTCGAAAGGTTTGTCTTATGTTTATTATTTGTCAATCTCCCGAGGACCAGCGGATCTTTGTTTTAATAATCCCTGAGATAGAGCGGTTTCAAGAGTAAGCTATACCAATGAATACGGCTGTTGGAATTTCTTATAATAATTTCGCGTCTCTTAATTCAAGAATTTATTTAGTGTTCCGTTAGCGCTATCTCGACTGGCCATTCTCTGAATTAGATTTGTTAAAGTTTAATGGCGATACACGCGGGTTAGGTTGCGTTCTTCTACGCGTTATCCTTATTCCTAAGAAGAATCGCTTTACATTCCAAATGCAAGTCGATCCTTGATTTCTTTCTTCCACGAAATCGTTTCGGGGAAAGAAAAGAATCGTGGAGTCCACCGGACGTAACAAATTTATATTTTAAATTTTAATTAGAAAAATCGATATAAAATTCAAGTACTTACACGGTCGAATCATTAATTCGAATATCATCTAACATTTCATTAGAAGACAAAACTTCCATTCCATCCAATTGTTCAAATTCAGATAATCTATCTACTTCTTCATCCATTCTTTCAGATTCCTTTTGATTCGACATGTCGCTTCTACTAATGATTTCTTTTTCTAAATTATACTACTCATAAAATTTCGAAAACATTAACATTAAAAAAAATTGTACCTCAAATTAACGAAAATAGAAAGAAACAGAGAAAGAGCAAAAGTTACAAATGATAATTACGAAAAAAAAATAATATATAGCATGCAATTTAATGAAGAATAAATAATATGTGATTTAAATAAAAATTATAATAAAAAAATTTATAACAATATCACTAAAATTCACACATAACGAATGTAATTCGTTATATTTACATATAATACATATAATCATACGTTAATTATATAATTCTTCAATAAATAAAATTTTTTTATAAAATATTCGTGTGACTGCAAATAATATAATAATTTGTTAAAAGAATATAAATATATGTGAAACACAGTAAATAAAACGTAAGCAATTCTTGTAAACCAATTGTTAAAAAAGGAGTATTATACCTTTTATATAAGGTTCTTTCAGCTTGAAATCTTTCCCAATTTTTCTCTTACGTGTCTCTTGCGAACTTCTGACGAAAATCATTAATAATTCGTTATTCTACTTTTTCTGTTTATTCATATAGCAACTTATTAATCGCGTAACAACATTCCAATATAGTAAATTTGCAATCGAATATATGTAATCAACTGTGAAAAATCGATTAACAATAACGATCCGTATATCATAAAATTGTTTTTTCTACATGGATACATATAGGGTGAGCACTTAATTTCACGATCTAAACTATTTTTCCATTATATGTGCAACCATTAAAAAATATTTTTCATAAAAATTTCATATTTTAGATAAAAGAATACAAGTTGAATAGATTTCTTATAAGTTGCTTATTTTAATATATATATGTATATATGGGACGTTCCACGTCAACCGGATCACTTGTCTGTTCAAAATTTGATGCAACGTACAGGGACGTGTAATGACTCAAAAGATTTATCTACTCAAGTACTTTCAGAAGCCATGTGCCACTTTGAAAAAATCAAGATGGCGGCTCCAATATGCCGCGTGAAAGTGCCAAAAATCGCATGAATCCCTGGATAATCATACGTTATTAGCTGTTCAATAATTGAATCGACCTCAAAATGACCTCAATAGAGGTTTTTAGAGTTGCTGATCATGAATGTAATGTCCGACGTTTCACGTCAACCGAATCACCTCCCTGTCTAAAATTTGATGCAACGTAAAAAAACGTGTAAGGGATCAAATTACTCGTCTTTACTAGTACTTTTTGATGAAATATGTTTTATTGCAAAAAACAACATGGCGATACCAATATGGCGTCCGTAAAGAGGGAAATAAAAAGATTTAGTCTCATTTTCGATTAAAGCGTTTCAATGTTCCGGAAAATACCTTTTTTTACTTAAAAGCCACTTATTGTTAGTATCTCTAGGAATCAATCACCGTATTCAGTTTCCGGGAAGAAACAAGATGACATATGTTATGCTCTAATATTGCATAGTAATTATAGGAGTGGGTTCCGTTAGCGCACGGTGCGATAGCGCACCAACCCGATAGCACACGAAAAATTGACACAATTCCCGATAGCGCACCAACCCGATAGCCCACGTCCCGATAGCACACAAAGTAAATCGCGCACAATCCTGATAGCGCACCAACCCGATAGCACACCAACCCGATAGCGCACGAAAGCACTATCCCCTCACACACGCACCTTCTCACACACACACACACACACACACACGGGGGGGGGGTGCAAGGGGGGGGCCTCCGGCCCCCCCTCCCGCACCCACCCCGTCCCCCTCGCTTCGCGTGAAAAGTTGCAAAGTGAATCCGTGCGCTATCGGGTTGGTGCGCTATCGGGATTGTGCGCGATTTACTTTGTGTGCTATCGGGACGTGTGCTATCGGGTTGGTGCGCTATCGGGAATTGTGTCAATTTTTCGTGTGCTATCGGGTTGGTGCGCTATCGCACCGTGTGCTAACGGGACCCTCCCTAATTATAGTATCTACTGCGTCTGAATATCTTTTTACCTCTAATCTTTTATTAGAAGTAGGGATGAAAGCGTGACACATCTGAATATTGGGCACAGCAGGTGCATTAGAAAATTTTTTATTCAGAGATTTCAGTCTTCTGGTGATTCTCTTTAGTGTAATAAAAAAATCGTATGTTAGTAAATTTTTCCTTAGCCCAAGAGAAGAGAGATCTTGAGTTCAAAATAGCATTGTTTGGATCCACTTGTAGGCTATAGCGAGTCGCCTCCCTTTTCAGAGTCACTCCAAGACCATCACATGGTCCTTTACCATGTGCTGTAGCATGGAAGTGCCATTCGACTTCATGTCAAAATCAACTTTGTGATTCATCAGATGGATCATTTTAAATCTATTTTTGAAATGCTGCTTAGCGCCGTCGGTTATGTAAATAATTTTGTTCACTTTTGGACATATTTTTTTAATTTCCGGTATTACCATTTGCTGCATCATGTACACTGCTGCTGCGTCGTGAGTTGTGCAATCTGATAGTAAAATAATGCTGTAATGCTCCATTTTTTTCCAGAACGATAATAAAATAGAACTGTAAAAACTGTGGATTGGTCGTTGTTATAATGGAAAGCCTGTGCTGCGTCTTGTACAACGTAGGCATAATTTTCTGCAAAATTGCACTGAAGTAGCACTTCATCTTCTCGTAAATTTTCTTTCTTATTAGATATGAACTTTGATTGAGCTTTTGAAATGAAATTATGAGGAATGAGTGCTTTTAAGCGTTGGCACAGCTTATCAACAAAGTCTTCTGAAAGAAGACATTCTTGTTTTAAAGTACATCGATCAGTAGATTGCCACATGCTGAAAATCACTTGCAGTATATTGTTCTGTTTCAATATTCCTAGGACGAGATCAGAAAATTTCTCCATATTAGGACAATTTTTGCATTCGAGTAAATGGCAAGCAGCTTTAGGCTCTTTACAAAGAACAAAGTGTATGCAGTCATTATGGTCATTCAACACGATTTCCAAATCTTTACTGAGTATTCTCAAGTTAGCAGCATCGATCATTGTTTTCACATTTTGATGGATGACACAAACGAATACGCTATGCGTTCCTGAAGTACCAGCAGTGATACACCATTTTGGCCGAAGCAAACTTGGCCAAACCAATCGGGAATGATGGATACTTCTTTTTGAACTGCATGTGCAAGACTTTAATATCACTTAACAATAAACGCTTCTGTTTTTTTTTCTTTATAACCATCAATTTGTACAGTAACAGTCTCCTTTTTGTGCGGCATGATACGACTGTTTATATCACTTTCATAAAATTCAATCACTTTGGAGACGGTGTCTTTTGCTAAATTCTTTCCTTTTTTGAATGGTGGAGTTGCTAATACCCCACCTGATTTTCTCAGATCCTTTGCTTTCGTCGCTATTCTGAAAGAAATCTGAAGTTCCTCAACTAGTTGACGAATACTCCAACATTCGGGGGCTATCGTAAGTATACTTAGTCGAAGTGGATCATTCTCAGGTAAATTTCTAAATTTCTGTTTTAGACCATCCAAAAGATCTTCTAATTGTTGTTCCCTAGATAGACACAAGTTCTTACTTGGTGATACATCGTCATTCTCATTAGGATGTTCCAAATCTTCAGTTACATTGCTTATTGAAGTATCTTGCCTCTTAATTTCATTACACAATTTCCGACAGTTGTGGCAAATTTTTGTATTCTCAGGTAAATGCGGAAACATTTCAGAGATACTTTGTGAAATGTTTCTCAAACTTTTACCAACATGGCCATTTTTTTCTAGTGGATTAGCACATCTGTTAGAGTATACCTTTTTCGGCACATCAACAGCTCCTCTTTGGTTCCTCACCATGATTCTGACAAATACAAGTATTAAGTACAGAGGTACTTCAAGAAAGATCACAAAAGGTATGTGGAAGAGAACCTTGAAAAGGGCTGATGGAAAGAAAGATTCACCAACTATCCTGAAAAGGACTGACGGAGAAGCGACCACAGTAACCCTGAAAGCAGTGATGCCAGAATGCCCACGCTAGCAACAACAAATTATTTCACATAGAGCATAGCTCGACGTTCCTCGACGCCCCTCGACCCTCGACTGTTCCACAGAAACGTCGAGCTATACTCTATGTGAAATAATTTGCTGTTGCTCGCGTGGACATTCTGGCATCATTGTCTGAAAGCAACCGATGAAAATGTCCAATAACCCTATTGAGGTCATTTTGAGGTCGATTCAATTATTGAACAGCTAATAACGTATGATTATCCAGGGATTCATGCGATTTTTGGCACTTTCAGGCGGCATATTGGAGCCGTCACCTTGATTTTTTTCAAAGTGGCACATGGCTTCTGAAAGTACTTGAGTAGACAAATCTTTTGAGTCATTACACGTCCCTGTACGTTGCATCAAATTTTAGACAGACAAGTGATCCGGTTGACGTGGATATATATATATATATATTCTAAGAAAATATTTTTTACATTTCCTCTTGACGGAAAAGACCACCGCCTTCTCGCGATTTCCATAGAGCAACAACACGATGTTTATTTACAAATTGATAAAATGTTACACATGCTATTAGAATATTATATTATTTATTAGAAAATATTATTAATGTGTTATATTCTTTATATTTCTTTATATTTTACATCTATCCTTTTATATTTATTTCTTAAGGGAAAAACGTATATGTTTGCCAAGAGTGGATTTTTATCATTTATTCTCTTTCTATCCTTTATTTTTCAAATTAGTTTATCTTTTATATACAAAATAAATTGTAATTAGGAGATTTATTTTATTTATTTACTTAATTTTTGATAAGATTAAAGATTTATTTTATTTTACGTGTAAATTTTACAAGTTTTTACGCGAGATCTGATAAACGGATCGGGCCGCTGACATACGATTCTCGAGGCGTTAGCTATAGCTCGAGAAGGAAGGAGACAGTAGATAGTACGTCTGCACTCTTCTACTGCCCGAACGTAGCCGAGCGCCACATGTACACGGCTCCCTTTCTTTGTGTGCGCGACCATGCCGAGCGTGCAGGGGCTCATTTCTGGCATCACTGCGTGCTAGTCCACGATCGTGCACGTTCTATCCCCTCCACTCGATATCCCGCTGGTAGCGCGGCGGTATTGCGAGTCCTGTGTCTCGCCGGTAGCCCGGGCCCTGCGGCAATCCTTACAGACCTGTAGCGATTTTCTCACATTCGGCCTTCCTGCGTTGGGGTCTGTCCTCAGATTCTTGGAGCTTAACTTCACACACACGGCTTGAATTCGGTGGAAAAATAGAAGAAGGCGGAAAATATTTTCTGCCCTCCTTTATTCTTCTAAGTATTTAAGTTTTCCGAAGCCCAGAGCGCACACGGTCCGCGCTTGTGAGCGTTATCTCTTATCCCCTTAATTGCGTGAGTCGGTGAGCCCGGAGTCGGGACCTGAGTCGAGCATCACTGTAAAGCGTCGCTGATACAAGTGTTTATCGCTTAGTACGAAGCATGGTATAAATACAAGGGTACGAAGCACAATTATCGCATTTCTGCAGTCTTGGCCTGTATGCTTCTGTTTACGATATAAACTGCGCTCTTGTGTTGTATTTGTCGGAATTCTTTTTTGACATTGTTTGCAATTTTTATTTTGTATACTTTTATCTTTTTCTTATTTATCGGAATTCTCTTTTCATCTGTCTTGTAAGGTTTTCGCTTTGCTTGACCTCGCTCGTCATACGCGTAACTGAATTTTTCTGCCATCTGCTTATTTAAATAAAAAAAATTATTTGCCGAATTTTATTTTTGATCGCTTGCGGTTCTTTTTTTTTTGCAATTTATATTGCTCGTTTTTACAAAACCGACATTTACGCATGAAAAAAAGAAAAGACAAAAATTCTTTTAAAATGGGGCGCAAATTGGTATACGATAAAATTATATTACAACAAATTTTGTCAGATGCTAAATGTCGCACAATTAATAATAAAGAGCGCGTTCTTCCACCTTCCGATAGTTTATCAGACAATTTCAAAACTCATGACAGATAAAGGATCGAGGATCACGCCAAAACATGTTCATACGATCGTTAACAATAATCGTCATGGTTTCAAAGATTATATTTTAAAAACGTTTGATATTCGAGAGCAAGAATTGACCAATAATATAAGCAATAGCGACTTCAATTTAACAGAATGCGTGGATGAGAATACAGATACTCAGACCAGTTTTCGATTGATATTAATGTTGTAATATCGGCAGAAAAATGGCACGCCATTCGACCCCAAAAAAGATAATAAGCGTATATATTAGAAATTGCGAGAAGGGTGGGCAGATATAGTTGCTGAAGCATTGTGGGTACACCATCTCGATTGCGTGTTTGCCTTCAAATATAATAACGTTTATCGAAGTGCAATTGCAAAATATTTCTTAATATTTGAGGGATTTTGCTGCGAATGTAGCGCGAAAATTTGCGGTAACTTGATAAAGGAACCGGCAAAAGACGTCGATGTTATTCTCAAATGTCATATTGATGGCATTAGACCTAAATCTCATTCTGGAAAGAAACGAAGGCAATTGAGAGGCGCACGTCGTCTCCAAGTTGCTGACTTTCTCAGATGCCGTGACTTGGCGTCGAAAAGAAGCTGTGCGTATAAAAAGATTTGGAGATAAAAACCCACCGATTTTACCGAGTAATGAAGTCCGAAAAGCCAAAGAACAGCGACTGTTAGATAAATATGGTTTAAGGTTTGCAAATCCTGCATTAAATTTACTAAAAAGCGCTGAACACGGTATGTTCGTTGGATGCATACATTACGTCGCAGTGTTAAAATTTAACTGTATTTATTGGCGACCCGAACAACTACAGATATATATATGTATATCCCGGTGCCGTAAAGATCCAAATGCTGTATTTGCTATTGATGCTACTGGCGGTATTGCGAAGGGTGATAAATCACGAACCACACATTTTCCTTTATCAGTGTGTACTCGTGACAAAAGAAGGTAGCGTGCCCACGTTTCAGATGGTTTCAGCCGATCAACGATCTCTCATTGTGACTAATTTTTTGCGCCTAATTCTCGCTACGAATGCACCAATTCCACCAATTGTCGTTACTGATTTTGGTTGGTCATTATTGATTGCAGTAGCAGAATATTTGGCAAATGTTCAAGCTTTAACGATTACTTGCAAAAGTGCTACAATGCTATTGTAAACAAACGACTTCATTGCCAGCGACTTTTGTGCGATTAGACATATGTCACCTCTCGGCTATGATTACGCGGTGGCCAAGTCTGAAAGGAAAAGATAAGTGCTTAGTACGGCGATTTTATAAACGATGTATCGGAAAAGCCAGTCAAATTTCAAATTTAGAAGAATTGTCGTATTTCATAGAATCGATTCTCGTTGTTTCCCTCAGTAAATGTATCGGATCAAATGTAAATGATGAGCCTTTGCCATCGGTCGAAAGATTGAGATTTTTAAATGATAAAATAAGAGGAATACAATTGCAAAACGATGATGATGAGATTAATGCTGAAACCGAAGGAGAAAAAGAATTTGATGCAGGAGAGAATCCCGATGAAAATGAAGTAAAAGTAGGCTGGAAATTGTGGAGTGACCAGTTAAATAACTCAGCACTGGATATTGCTAATCAATCGACTGACGGCGATATGATCAATGCGTGCTATAATGTAGACCGCGAAAAAGTTGAGACGATACTTGCTTCCATATGTGCCACTATGGACCAGCATTATGGTGCCGATCTTTCGGAGAGGCTCGATAACCGCTACTTCAGCTGCAGTCGAATCAGAGTTTTCTTATTTAAAAAACCGTGAATTTAGGGGTGAGATTCCAATGCGAATATACAGATTTGTGTTCCAACATTTACAGCGTATCGACGATAAATTAAAGGAACGCTGCAAAGTATCGGACATTCTGCCAAATGATGCAAATGAAGAATCGGAAAAGCAAAATATCACCGATTTTCATGAATTCTCAAAAACTGATAATTCTGAAGCTATAGAGCTGCAAGATATAGAGATAAACGACCCTCAGCACGCAACCACTAAAAATGTGGTCAATATTGATGAAATCTCGTTTAACATAACTGCGAAAAATGTATGTAGTACTCCAAATGAGAATACAAAAGATAGATCAGATAGTTTTGTATCAAAGGAGACTTCAGCAAAATTCGTATCGCCAATAACAGAGGAGAAAATCAGAAGATCCCGATGGTCTACCTTACAGAGGTGTTTCGACGATACTCAAAACCACTATAAATGAAAATAATTATGTTCTCGATTCATCTAAGGTAATGAACAACGTAATATATGAAAAAACTTTATTTACAACGGACAAAAATATCCCAGCTGATAACGAATGGAATGTTCAAGAAGAATGGAGGGGGTTAAACAAAAACTTAAAACAAAAATCAAAACGATGATCTGCCAAAACGAAAACGTGCTAAACCAACGTGTTTAGATGACTGTCCCAAGTGGGACTACATTAAAGATTCAAAAATTGGTCAAATCCCAGTTCTTTTAAACGGAAATATATCGGGATCTGTGCGTATAAACAACTACGATTTAAATGTAATAAATACATGTGCTTTTGATTTGATTTTTCAGGTCGTTGTCAGCGGGCTTTTAGCAAATAGGATTTATCACGAAAATCTACAATCATCCGATTGTCCAATTATAAATCTTGCTCAGATTGTCAGCAATAAAAAACAGATAACAAAAGAGAATTATGTTTAAAGAGCCAAGATATTACTGACAACTTTCATTTTTCGCAATAGTGTCACGACTTACTCGAGGAACATAAAACGTCTTAATGCTGACTGCAATGCTGCTCATCTAGTTCAATTCCTTTTCGAAAAAGTACCGTTATTCTTACCGGGTTGAATGTTCTTGCGGATACACTAATAGCAGAAAATTGCCATTAATAGACATGAACGTTGATATGATTCTTTGCGGCGGTCTACATCTAATACAAGAAGCAATCGATGATTGTATAACAATTGAAAGGACCTGCTTCGACTGCAAAAAAAAATCGCGAGTTTAACAGAATATAGACCGCACCTGATAATCGACACTTCTATTGTGACAAATAATGGTTATTCGAACAGAGATAACATCATTGCCACAAATTGGGTTCACTTCAAAAAATCGTGAAGATTGGTGGAAAAACGTACATGTTAATCGGTGTAGTCGATTATAATATAGAAAAAAAGCACTATGTCGCGTACGCATTAGCAGGTGAATTTTGGTTCAAATATGATGACTTGATTAAAAAACGTGAGACAGTTAATTTAAAAACGATTATATATCCACATTTAATTGCATACGCGATATGCGATAAGACAGAGTGAACTTTTACGAACATTAGTCAATAATGTACTAAGTAACGTGTAATTCTGCAAATTAAAATCAAAAGTTTACTTACGATATTTAATAATAATTCTAGTATAACATTTTTATTTCACATTTTTTATTTTACATTTTTTATTTTTATTTAACATACTCTTTTTTTATTACATTTTTATTTTCTTTTACGAAGTCCAGTGGTCTGGTTTTAGTAAAAAAGTTTTAGAGTATGGTGATACCCGTTCCTTTTCGTAATAAGCTCATAAGTTCACACATGTATGAAGCTATTAAAACAAATATTTTAAAAATACAAATGAAATTAAATAAATAAATGAACAAATAAACAAAAACAAATTTAAAAACTTTAAAAAAACTAAAATTAAATAAAAAATTTAAAAAAATTATAAAATCAATAAAACAACTAAAAAGAAATTTAAAAAGCCAGTTCTCAACACGTCCACGTCGTTGGCTTTGGGTAATGCAGAGATTGAGAATATACATAGAAATATGTGTCTATTTTTACATCAGAACTCTTTGGAAAGGCAATGAACATGCCCAGAACTATGCGAGAACTGTTTTAGAATAAACAGAACTGTCGAATTACGGCCAGCATATCATCTCTATACTCAAAGATGCTCGTTTTTTGGGTAAAAAAATTGTTTCAAAAATTTTCTAATTATTTTTATCACTAGGACTCTTTGGAAAGGCAATGAACATGCCCAAAACTATGCGAGAACTGTTTTAGAATAAACAGAACTGTCGAATTACGGCCAGCATATCATCTCTATACTCAAAGATGCTCGTTTTTTGGATAAAAAAATTGTTTGAAAAATTTTCTAATTATTTTCATAACTAGAACTCTTTGGAAAAGTCATTAATATGCTTAGAACTATGCCAGAACTGTTTTGGAATAAACAGAACTGTCGAATTACGTACAGCATATCATTTCTATACTCAAAGATGCTCGTTTTTTGGGAAAAAAATTTTCTAATTATTTTTATCACTAGAACTCTTTGGAAAGGCAATGAACATGCCCAGAACTATGCGAGAACTGTTTTAGAATAAATAGAACTGTCGAATTACGGCCAGCATATCATCTCTATACTCAAAGATGCTCGGTTTTTGGATAAAAAAATTGTTTGAAAAATGTTCTGATTATTTTCATAACTAGAACTCTTTGGAAGTCACTAACATGCTTAGAACTATGCGAGAAATGTTTTAGAATAAACAGAACTGTTGAATTACGTACAGCATATCATTTCTATACTCAAAGATGCTCGTTTTTTGGATAAAAAAATTGTTTGAAAAAATTTGAAAATGAAAAATGGTCCGTATGATAAAATCAAATCGAAAATTAATAACAGGCTTTATGGACCAAGCAGTAGATGTAAAATATGCGAAAGTATAGATTAATACAAAATCATATGATGGAACATGTATATTAATTTATTTAAAGTGACAAACGCTGCGTTTCGATCCACATCGGATCCTTTTCAATGTCTGATAACGAGGTAATAACAATCGTGGAAATAAAAGTCAAATTGTACAAACACAATAATGATACATACATAAATTTCGGAAACGCAAAAACGCGAGAAATGTACTGTTTACAAAGTCAAAAGAGTCGAGAGCAGATACGCAACAAAACGGACAATTCAAAATTTTGATTAAATAAAAGCGCAATATAATAATCATGATCGCAGTAACAATAAAAAAACCGAAAAGATAAAACAAAAAACAATAATAAATTAAGATCCGCAATATAACCAAAGAAATGCGCTGCTCACCTCATAAGTAGAAAAAGCGGAGAAATATTTAGAACCCATGTGTCCAACACTTTCATCCGATCGTATACACATAATCCGTTAATAAATGACAGTAAATAAACTAAATGGTCCAATCCTTGAAAATAATGGAAAAATTGCAAGGCAACGCTTAAGAGGTGATAGCCTGTAAAAGAAATCAGACAGAGCAACACATCCCCAGGAAACACTGCGGATACAGAAATAAAAGAAAAATAAAGACAAATGATTAATATTATACAAAGAATATTTCATAGAATAGGAATCGAGAAAAGATACATACGAGTCAACGAATATGAAAGCAGAAATTTAGAATCTTTATACAAATCTCAACGGTGCGAACATGTCACGCACATCCTTGCGATATCTCGAAATACGCACGACTGAAGCATGCGACCGTGTATCACCGAAAGCGTGAAGCGTCACGGGGGGGGGGGGGTTAGGGCAGACGTCACGAGATAGACAGACAGAAACAAGCGAACCGGGAAATATGAGTTTGCTAAGAGAATTTGTGTATAATTGGTAGATATAACTTATCCAAAAAATCCGTATCACTGAATGTTAATGCTGTGGTTTTGCTTAGAAATGTGTAACATCTCAGCAATTAGCCGCTTTCTGTAACTAGGCTCCTCGTCTAAAATGGAAACATTATTCCAATCGAATTCGTGGCCTTCTTATCTATGAAGGGACACAACAGAAAGGGTGACAGTGGTTTTATTAATATCCGAACGGTGTTTTTTGATCCTAGAGAGTAGTTTTCTTTTTGTTTGTCCCACGTACGAGGCATCGCAATTTAAACAGCTGATTTTATAAATTACATTTGAATGGTGATTTTTTGGCAACGGATCTTTATATAATCTAATAAGAGAATTCAATTTGTTATTAACTGTGAAAGCCAATCTCTTATTAGTATAATTTTTTATACCAGAAACAAATTCTTTAGGGAAACTCGTAGAGAAAGGGATGGTAGAAAAAGGAGTAGGAGAGGGGGAGGAGAATACAGAGAAAGATAGGGATGTATGTGGGAGGAGGTCGGACGTGTCTTAACGCCCATTTGATCAACGAGCGACAGAATCCATCCGTGGCAACGGTATTGACGCATATCCTGTGGAGAGAGCATTCACACATTTTTCAGCCTAACGAATAATTGCTTGAAAACAATATTCGCAGACTAGAAAAATATGTGAGGCGCAAGTGGCTGGATCGGGAATCTAACCCGAGTCTTTCGCTTTCCGGGCAACTGCTCTAGACCACTGAGCTATCCAGACCTCACACCTAATGCTGCTTTTTAACACAGTGATATGCGACTCCAGAGCGATGTTGGTATCTCACTCGATGGATGCAATGCCGATTGCCACGGAGGATCCCTGAAAAGTCGCTCGCTGACCAAATAAGAGCCGGTGGAGGTATTCGCGTGCATGCTGGCTTCCGACTGGCCTTCCGTATGAAACGGCACCGACGAGCACAACGCCGTAGAGTGACCACATCCCCCAAGATCCCTCTAGTATATACTAAAATCCCCACTGTACCAAATAGCAGTGGCGGATGGACCCTAAGATAGGGCCGGGGCAGGCCTCCACAGAATTCGGAATAAACTCAATTGGATTTCTAAAAAACAACCCTTTCTCTTTCGCCGTAATTTACCTTCCATTAAATATTTTTGCTCCATCCCCCCCATCCTCCTATCCATTCCTATAAACGAAAATTACGATCTTTCACTTCCTCTCGTCCCCATGAACACCCCCCTGTATTTTCCTTTGCTCCCACTGTTCCTTCTTCCTCCCACACTTCCTTCAGTATATATGTTGATCCTAAAGCTTTCCATCCTCGTGATAACGTGTCTCTTGTTAACTCAGTGAATAATTGGTTCGTTAATTTATCTAAAATTGATATACCTCATGAAGTTCAATCCCTTTTACAATTAGGAGATAAATTCTGTTTGCGTTCCCACCACAATTCACAGCGTTTCATTTTTGATTTTATAAAAAGTGTTGAAAACAATATTTTTAGAACTGATCCTGATACTGTTAGCAACATCAGAGGCCTTGCAATTCAGACTCTTAATGAATGTTTATCTTCTCCTCCTTCCTTTTCTTACATCGATTCTCGCTTGTCCTCCTTGACCAAAATCACTAAAAAATTCTTGTTTGAACATTCGGATATTATTGTCACGAAAGCAGATAAGGGGAACGTGACGGTTTCGCTTAGTACAACCGATTATCTCAGTAAGATGCGCGATCTCCTGTCAGATCAAGAAACGTATGTGGTTGTGAACTGTGATCCAACAAAGAAAATTACTGCGAAATTAAAAGATCTGTTACAACGCTGGCGAAAGAAGGACTATATCTCGATTGGTACTTACAGATCTCTATTGAATACTGATGGAATTTTACCACGCGCTTACGGACTTCTAAAATTTCATAAAAATGATTGTCCATTGCGTATTATTATCTCGTCTATCAATAGTCCTCTTTATTCTCTTGCAGCTTTCCTACATGATACTTTATATAAAAATTTACCCTTTCCTAATAGTCATATTGAAAATAGCTTTGCTTTAATTAAAAAACTCAATAATGTGTTTTTGGACGATCATTATGATTTAACCTCGTTAGACGTTGTGAGCCTTTTTACGAACGTCCCTTCAGATTTAGTTATTGGAGGGATAGCTAAACGTTGGCATTTAATTAAGAGTAAGATCAGTATTCCTTACAATGAATTTTTGATTTCTCTAAAATTAATTATGGAGTCAACTTACTTTCAATTCGATAATATTATTTATAGACAGATATTTGGCATTCCGATGGGATCTCCGCTCTCCCCGATTTTAGCGAATATTATAATGTCCGATTTAGAGGATATGGCTATTTCTTCCCTTCCTGTTTCCCTTCTCTTTTATGTCCGTTACGTAGATGATATTGTCCTCGCTGCTCCCAAGCAACACATCACGTTCATCTTGAATGTTTTCAATTCGTTCCATAGCAGATTACGTTTAACTATTGAATATTCTAATAACAACTGTATTAATTTTCTTGACACAACTATCATAATTAATAATAATTACATTGAATTTAATTGGTATAGGAAGCCGACCTTTTCAGGTAGATTTTATTATTTTTTTCACAACACCCTCTGTCACATAAAAAGGGGGTCATCATCGGCCTTACTGATAGTGTTTAAACTTTCACATCCTCGGTTTCATAATGAGAATTCTTCTTTTATCGTCTCAACTTTACTAAATAACGGGTATCCTATTAAATTCATTTTTCATACCATTTCTCAAAGATTAAAGTTTCTAGTTTCTAATACTAACAATAATTCTAGTGTTTCTTCCCAACCTCCCCCTCTCCTACTCCTTTTTTACCATCCCTTTCTCTACGAGTGTCCCTAAAGAATTTGTTTCTGGTAAAAAATTATACTAATAAGAGATTGGCTTTCACAGTTAATAACAAATTGAATTCTCTTATTAGATTATATAAAGATCCGTTGCCAAAAAATCACCATTCAAATGTAATTTATAAAATCAGCTGTTTAAATTGCGATGCCTCGTATGTGGGACAAACAAAAAGAAAACTACTCTCTAGGATCAAAAAACACCGTTCGGATATTAATAAAACCACTGTCACCCTTTCTGTTGTGTCCCTTCATAGATAAGAAGGCCACGAATTCGATTGGAATAATGTTTCCAGTTTAGACGAGGAGCCTAGTTACAGAAAGCGACTAATTGCTGAGATGTTACACATTTCTAAGCAAAACCACAGCATTAACATTCAGTGATACGGATTTTTTGGATAAGATATCTACCAATTATACACAAATTCTCTTAGCAAACTCATATATCCCGGTTCGCTTGTTTCTGTCTGTCTATCTCGTGACGTCTGCCCTAACCCCCCCCGTGACGCTTCACGCTTTCGATGATACACGGTCGCATGCCTCAGTCGTGCGTATTTCGAGATATCGCAAGGATGTGCGTGACATGTTCGCACCGTTGAGATTTGTATAAAGATTCTAAATTTCTGCTTTCATATTCGTTGACTCGTATGTATCTTTTCTCGATTCCTATTCTATGAAATATTCTTTGTATAATATTAACCATTTATCTTTATTTTTCTTTTATTTCTGTATCCGCAATATTTCCTGGGGATGTGTTGCTCTGTCTGATTTCTTTTACAGGCTATCACCTCTTAAGCGTTGCCTTGCAATTTTTCCATTATTTTCAAGGATTGGACCGTTCAGTTTATTTATTGTCATTTATTAACGGATTATGTGTATACGATCGGATGGAAGTGTTGGACACATGGGTTGTAAATATTTCTCCGCTTTTTCTACTTATGAGGTGAGCAGCGCATTTCTTTGGTTATATTGCGGATCTTAATTTATTATTGTTTTTTTGTTTTATCTTTTCGGTTTTCTTATTGTTACTGCGATCATGATTATTATATTGCGCTTTTATTTAATCAAAATTTTGAATTGTCCGTTTTGTTGCGTATCTGCTCTCGACTCTTTTGACTTTGTAAACAGTACATTTCTCGCGTTTTTGCGTTTCCGAAACTTATGTATATATCATTATTGTGTTTGTACAATTTGACTTTTATTTCCATGTCGATTGTTATTACCTCGTTATCAGACATTGAAAAGGATCCGATGTGGATCGAAACGCAGCGTTTGTCACTTTAAATAAATTAATATACATGTTCCATCATATGATTTTGTATTAATCTATACTTTCGCATATTTTACACCTATTGCTTGGTCCATAAAGCCTGTTATTAATTTTCGATTTGTTTGAAAAATTTTCTAATTATTTTCATAACTAGAACTCTATGGAAAGGCAATGAACATGCCCAAAACTATGCGAGAACTGTTTTAGAATAAACAGAACAGTCGAATTACGGCCAGCATATCATCTCTATACTCAAATATGCTCGTTTTTTGGATAAAAAAATTGAAAAATTTTCTAATTATTTTCATAACTAGAACTCTTCGGAAAAGTCATTATCATGCTTAGAACTATGCGAGAACTGTTTTAGAATAAACAGAACTGTCGAATTACGGCCAGCATATCACCTCTATACTCGAAAATACTCGTTTTTCGGGTAAAATAATAGTTTTAAACATTTTCTAATTATTTCCATCATCAGAACTCTTTGGAAAGACAATATGCATCCCCAAAAATATACAAGAACTATTTTGTAACAAGCAGAACTCTCGAAAATCGGTCGGCGTCTTACCTCGATTTATATAGGTAAGATTTGCTGGTGTTTTCAATCGACTTTTTTGACAAAATTATCAGAACTATCACTAAAAAGTATCAGGAACTCAACTATAGAACTCAACTGCATGCGTGAAGAACTTTTTATTTTTGATCTGCTAGAAAATGATCTGCTATGGGCAGTTAGCAGGTCATTTTTCCGATCGACGATTTTTTGGATAAAATCACCAGAACTATTACTAAAAAGTATCAGGAACTATAGAACTCGATTGCATGCGAGAAGAACTTCCATTTATTTTTGATCTGCTGGAAAATGATATGCTAACTTCACGCACACCTGGACGTCGACCTCCATTTGCTGCTCCTCCTCCCGTCGCGCCGGCTCCTCAGGAATACCTTGCAGGGTGACGATCTCGTCGAGCGGACGAAGCTCCTCCTCGTCCATTTCGCTCATGTGCACCGTATCGGCGCACGAGAGGCACTCCGAGCTCGCGACGGTGATGAGAGCCGAATTCCGGGCCACGTATTTCGTACACGGCCGCTCGAACGCGTACAACTACGCCGTGTGCCAATACATGTTCGAGAACGGGTCCGAGGCCGCCGCCGCGGAGGACGGCGAGATAGTGAGGGTGCGACCCCTCGACCAGGACGACGACGACGACGACGACACATTCATTCCTCTGTACGCGAGGGACTTGGCCGTCCCCGTTGTGAGAACGATGCGGCTGCTGTGGTCGGTCGCAAATGGCGTACTCGACGAAGGCGAGTACCCACGCGACAACGACGACGACGACGACGACGACGACGACAACGACGACGACGACGAGCGCGCGTGGCGCCACCTCGTCACAGTGTACGCAACGTGGGCCTACACCAAGGGCTTCGTGACGGCCGCCGCTCTACCGACCATCGACACGGACGCGTTGGCGCGACGATGCTTCTCCCACTACCGTCACGTCTTCTCCGTGCACATCTTCCGCGACCTGTATCGCGAAGCGATCGACCAGGGAGACGCGGCGATCCACGTAAAAGCGCGTTACGCGCGGGCCGACCGCGTCGCCGACGCGTTCGTAACGAAACCATCGTCGCGTCGCGCGATTGTCGGTCGACGTGAACAACCCCGTCGCTTTTCGCGAGCGAATGCTCCAATACGTTCGCGAGTGCGTCCACGTCGTGCCGGCCGCCCTCGTGTTTCCACAGGCCAGGGAACTAAAGGGATGGGTGGTCGTCCGACGCGACGACGATCGCCCGACCGTCGTCACGGACGATAACGGCAACGACGTAACCTTCACGACGGCCTACCTCAAGAACGCGCTTCGAAAGGTACGGCGACAGGTGCGCCGAAGAAGGCACGGACGGCGCGACCTCGGAAGACGACAGCCCGCGACGAGGATATCGAGCCTCCTAGGCGAACGACGACAAAGACGCCCGGCTATGCGACGGGCGGCGGAACGTCACCGTCGCCATCGAACGTCGATGAACGCTCGCCTACGCCGCAACGACGACCGCGAAGACGACCGAGGAAGCCGAGGCGGAAGATGTCGTCGTCGTCCGCTTCCGCCTCGAACGTCGACGACGCCACCGCCACCGCCACCGCCGCCTCCACCGCAGCCTCCGCAATCTCCGCAGCAGCCTCCGCAGCCGCTACCGCTGCTCCACTCACGCCGCGGAAGATTTCGTCGCCGTCTTCCGCCGCCAACTCTGACGTCGACGACGTCGAAACCACCGCCACCACCGTTCCACCTACGCCACCGATAGCGCGACGACGACCGAGACTGCGTGAGATTTCGTTGTCGTCTTCCGCCGCCGACTCGAACGATGCCGCCGCCCCCGCAGCCGCCGCTCCTCCTCCTCCTCCTCCTCCTAATCCCGTACGACGCGGTTACCGAGCGTCAACGGGCGTGTTCACCGTGCGTCACGATGAGCTCCTCGTACGCAAAGCACTCTCCGTGCAACGGTACAGGGCCATCATGACGAACAAAGAACTCCAACGGGAGGAGCGAGACATGTTCGGCCGAGTGACGCCCGATGCGATCCATTATCGCATCAAACAGATCGTCGGCCGAGCCGTCGACCCGCGTTTCGCGGAAACATACGCGGAGGAGATATCGAAGTTGGCTCGCATCGTTCGAGCCAACAGATACACGTAAAGAAGGCGGAGCGTTCCCCACACATGTATATATGTATGTATCGCAAATTGTAAATGTTTCGCGAACGCAAATTTGTAAATACCTCTCGCACGTACGTAATTGTAAATATCTCGCACGTGTACGTATCGTATACGCGATTGTAAATTTGTACATATCCTTTCCGTCTACTTATCGTGTAGACGACTACACATAATTGTACATTACAAAATGTCTTACGCGCACGCGTCGCGCACACACTTATACATTGCGACGCTTTTTATTTTTGATTTTTCAATCCTCCTCGGGTGTTGGAGAGGAGGATGAAAAAGGGGGAGCGAAAACGCCGTCAAAAACACAAGGCGGATAGAGGATACTCGCGCTCGGAGGAACTAAGATGGAGGGTGTTCTCGCGCGAGCCGCGGCGAAGCGAAGGCCGTCTCGAGATCTCGAAGTTGGGCGCCAGATACGGTCTTTCACGTATCAATTCGCAAAATCGTCAGAATAACGCGAAAAATGTTAGCCTGTTTCGCCACGGGCCGACTAGCTCACCTAACGGTAGAGGGGCATGTTCCGTTGAAAAGGATATTGAATTATTTTATGCGAGGCGGTCGGTGATTACGAAAATTGACGAACACGACGGGATTTAACGCTCACGACAAACGAACACTCAAATAAATTACCCGAATTTAATAGAAAAGATAATATAACAATTTATTTAAATAAATGAAATATAATAGAAATGAATATAAAGTAAAAGAAATAACGAGTTCCAGAAAGAAATAATAATAATGACATAAATTAGCGGGACTGAATTATCGAAATATAACTGCGGTTGACATAATTTCGAAGATTTGAAATAGCGGAACGTACCACAGAAAATTCTTCGACAGCGGTGATAACAATAACAATACGAAGTCGAGACCCTAGGAAAGCTGTGATATTTATCGTCCTCTGGGCCCGTTTTTATGGCCGGACTTTGCGAAACCGAACGGCGTTTCGAGATCGTAACGGAAATTTCGACAATCTCATTAAGAGGATGCCGGACCTTCCTTTTTTATCGATAAAAGAAATAGACAGAAAACTTTTTATTAGTTGCATAGAATAATAAATGCTTCTCCACGATTGAAGTACATATAAAAATAACCCGGGAACCTCCCGATTTTATATCAAAAAATCAAGAAAATTGAAAAATTACAGTTTTTTTATCGGCTTCTAGCGTCGAGTCAGAATAATATTTGCTTAATATAAAAGTTTTGTAGTTTGTATGTGCAAAATAAGGTAGCTTCCGGGAAGAGATTGCATGAAGGAATATAAGTGAGCTTTCAGAAATGAGTTTAGAAGCCTAATAAAAAAGGTTTCCGTTAATTAGACTTTCGTGCATATGTGTGTTTGCGACATCGAGGCACGAGAGTAAAACAGGCCCGTAGATTAGTTACTCGATATCGAGACAGACGGCTAGAATCAGTTTGTGTGACAAGAAGAGAAAATCTCGTACCATCCTTCTCTTTCATCTTGCGTGTAATAGTATACGTCAGTATACATGTACGCGCACACTAAAGCATTACACTCTTGCGTTTTCTTTCTCGAATTTCGTGTCATAGATACTCGCTGTCACGCAGCGGCGTAACAATCGTACGCGTAAAAAGCTGCGGAAAAACAGCGTTACGTGTTCCGTAGAAAACATTCTGTGTAAGTTATACATATACACAATATATACATATACACAATATATATATATATATGTGTGTGTGTGTGTGTTGCGTGCGTGCGTGTGCGTGCGTGCGTGCGTGCGTGCGTGCGTGTGTGTGTGTGTGTGTGTGTGTGTGTGTGTGTGTGTGTGGGTGTGTGTGGGTGTGGGTGTGTGTATATATGGACGTATATATGTACAAAAGTGATGCGAGAGTTACGTGAAGAAGCGAGAAGGTAATAAGAACGAGCAAAATAACAATAACAGCGAATGAGATAGAAATAGCACGAGCAACGAGGACTCTAACTCGAGAATCGGATCTTTCTTTCACACTATTATTTTCCTCTCGCTCGCATCTATTACTGTCTCGCTCGCTCCTATTATTGTCTCGCTCGCATCTATTACTGTTTCGCTCGCTTCTATTATTGTCTCACTCGCATCTATTACTGTCTCGCTCGCTCTCAATTCTTGGGTCCGCTTATCTTTTCGTGCTGTCTATCACAATTGTCAAGTGTGACGGAGAAAGCAAGACTATGAATAAAGAGCGAGCGAGATGACCTATCATCAAAGAGTTCCGAAGTCTCTTACAATCGGTTTCTTCGCTTCCTCTATCCATTCCGAATTCATGAAAATGTAAACATCTTATAAAATAAAAATTGAAACTTTTATTTTTAATTTCATCGGTTTGAAAATAATTTTAATGAATTAATAAGATTTTTGCGATTAAAATATCAAACACGGCGTAATCGGGTAATTTTTAATTAGTCTGATAAAACAAGTTTTATAATTATATATATTTAACTAAATTTATGCCACTTATATCGTGTTTGATATTATTTTAATCGTAACATTCTCATTATTCTATTAAAACTACTTTCAAATGAATAAGAAATGCATTTTATTTTCTGACATATATTCGTGAATATTATAAATAAAGTCTCATGTAAGAGACTTCGCAATGTTCGACATCGGAAACTTTTTCGTTATTTATAATAATTCATAATAATTTATAATATAATAATTTAATAACGACTTTAAATTGCCATAAAATAAAAACTAAAACATTTATATTTTATTTGTTCTTTTTTGATAAAAAGGGATTAATGCAATTTTTGCGTTTAAAATGACATCGAACACAATATAATTCGGATAACTTTTACTTATTGTTATATAAGTAAAAGAATGTATCTAATTGAAAATTATCCGAATAAAATGTTGGGTTGTTTAATGTGATTTTAGTCGTAAAAATCATATTAATTCTAAAATTATATTCAGTAAGATAAATTAAGTAATGTAAAAATTTTAGTTTCTAATACATTTTCAATGTTATCAATTGTGGTGTTCACATGACGTCTCCTGGTCTAAATATGGTCGATATAATTAATATTAAATGATCTATATATTGTGCAGTGAAACAAATTATCTTAATTTATTATACATATTAAAATAATTTATTTCTTTCTTTCACATATTTAAATGTACCAGAAGATCTCATGTGAATATCACAATTGATAACATTGAAAATGTATTAGAAACTATAATTTTTACATTACTTAATTTATCTTACTGAACACAATTTTAGAATTAATATGGTTTTTACGACTAAAGTCACATTAAACAACTCAACATTTTATTCGAATAATTTTCAATTAGATACATTCTTTTACTTATAAAACAATAAGTAAAAGTTATCCGAATTATATTGTGTTCGATGTCATTTTAAACGCAAAAATTTCATTAATCCCTTTTTATCAAAAATAAAATATAAAAGTTTTACTTTTTATTTTATGGAAATTTAAAGTCGTAAATTATTATAAATAAAAAACGAAAAAGTTTCCGATGTCGAACATTGCGAAATCTCTGAGACTTTATTTATAATATTCACGAATATATCAGAAAATAAAATGCATTTTTTATTCATTTGAAAGTAATTTTAATAGAATAATGAGAATGTTGCGATTAAAATAATATCAAACACGATATAAATCGCATAAATTTAGTTAAAGATATAATTATCATATAAAACTTGTATTATCAGACTAATTAAAAATTACCCGATTTACGCCGTGTTTGATATCATTTTAATCGCAAAAATCTCATTAATTTATTAAAATTATTTTCAAACCGATGAAATGAAAAATAAAAGATTCAATTTTTATTTTAGAACGTGTTTACATCTTCATGAATTCGGAATGGATAGAGGAAGCGAAGAAACCGATTGTAAGAGACTTCGGAACTCTTTGATGATAGGTCATCTCGTTCGCTCTGTACTCATGGTCTTGCTTTCTCCGTCACACTTGACAATCGTGATAGACAGCTCGAAAAGATAAGTGGATCCAAGAATCGAGAGCGAGTGAGACAGTAATAGATGCGAGCGAGACAATAATAGGAGCGAGCGAGACAGTAATAGATGCGAGCGAGAGGAAAATAATAGTGTGAAAGAAAGATCCGATTCTCGAGCTCGAGTCCTCGTTGCTCGTGCTATTTCTATCTCGTTCGCTTTTATTTTTATTTCGCTCGTTTTTATTACCTCGCTTCCTCATGTAACTCTCGCATCACTTTTATACATACATACGTCCATACATACACACACCCACACTCACACCCACCCACACACACACACACACACGCATACACACATATATATACACGTACAGATTATATATTTTACCAGATGCGGTTTGCATGTGCGTTTTAGTTATTAATTAAAAAATACTTTTTAAAAAATATTTATCCCAGAGACGATTTATTCGTGGACTAGTGGTTTTTAGAAATATTTCATACCAGATGCGGTTTGCATGTGCGCTCTGGTTATTAAAATATTTATTTCGGAGGCGATCTATTCGTGAGCTGATTATTAAAAGAAATTCCAGAGGCGATCTAATTCGTGTGCTGGTTATTCAAAAAAAATCCAGAGGCGATTTAATTCGTGTGCTGGTTGTTTTCAGAAATGTTTCATACCAGATGCGATTTGCATGTGCGCTCTGGTTGTTAAAATATTTATTTCAGAGGCGATCTATTCGTGAGCTGATTATTAAAAAAATTCCAGAGGCGATCTAATTCGTGTGCTGGTTATTCAAAAAAAATCCAGAGGCGATTTAATTCGTGTGCTGGTTGTTTTCAGAAATGTTTCATACCAGATGCGATTTGCATGTGCGCTCTGGTTGTTAAAATATTTATTTCAGAGGCGATCTATTCGTGAGCTGATTATTAAAAAAAACCCAGAGGCGATCTAATTCGTGTGCTAGTTATTAAAAAAAAATCCAGAGGCGATTTAATTCGTGTGCTGGTTGTTTTTAGAAATGTTTCATACCAGATGCGGTTTGCATGTGCGCTATGGTTATTAAAATATTTATTTCAGAGGCGATCTATTCGTGAGCTGATTATTAAAAAAAAACCCAGAGGCGATTTAATTCGTGTGCTGGTTATTGAAAAAAAATCCAGAGGCGATCTAATTTGTGTGCTGGTTTAAAAAATATCCAGAGGCGATTTAATTCGTGTGCTGATTATTCAAAAAAATCCAGAGGCAATTTATTCGTAGACTGGTTGTTTTTAGAAATATTTCATATCAGATGCAGTTTGCATGTGCGCTTTGGTTATTTAAAATATTTATTTCAGAAGCGATCTATTCGTGAGCTGATTATTTAAAAAAAATCCAGGTGCGATCTAATTCGTATGCTAATTTAAGAAAAACCCAGAGGTGATTTAATTCTGATGCTGGCTATTCGAAAAGTATTCCAGAGGCGATTTAATTCGTGTGCTGGTTATTCAAAAAAAATCTAGAGTCGATCTAATTTGTATGTTGATTATTCAAAAAAATTCGAGAAGCGATTTTAATTTGTGTGCTGGTTACTTTCAAAAATGTTTTACATCAGATACGATTTACATGTGCATTCTGGAAGCGAAATTTAAACGAAATTTAATTCAGAGATCATAAAGACACTGCCTCAACTAAAAGGCATATTTGATAAGAATAAAAATCCAGATAAAATGAATCATTGAACCGATTTTTACACGTTATAAGAGGATTCTTATTTTGAAAGTGTGCTATATATTGCGATATTTCTTTCTTATATAATTGTAGCATGTCATATAGCGACAAAAGCTAACAAATTATTGGAGCAAATTATACTGATCGCTGGCGATTTTTTTTGATGACACCAAGCTTCGAATGTACGATAGCCTATCCGGCTATGTGGTGTTTATTGGTGCCTAAAAAAAAATTACTTTCATTGCCGTTGCCTACAAATAATATAATATTCGAAAAGTTTCGACTTGATAGCATATGCTGTGAAATTTATGCTGCGGCTTTCACTATACTACTATAAACTATAGCCTTAGAAGGAAATCCTTGTAAGGAAAAATATTTTAATAATGTGAAATGTACAAAGCAACATTTTTTTAAAATTATAGCAGAAAGTAAATTGCCTTTTCCAAAGTGATAAATTATTCATATATCTTACATTTATCATATCTGATCACGATATTCCAATGAATATCGTTAGAAAAAGACGCCTCAGTACAAATATCTCATTTGCATATATCGGAGAGACGAAAAAAATATATATTATGGTTGCGTCTGGAAATGACGATGAAACCTATTATATTATCGATATAAATCTATCATTTCGATGCTTTTGAGACAAAGAATGTATTATGAAAATATTTATATTATTTATAAATTTTACATTACATCAATTTGCATAAAACAATACATATAAACATTTTATATTGTTAGCTTTTGATTATATCGATTTAACAAATGTCGTGCATAAATTGTAATTTGTAGATAGTTATATGCAATATCTTTTTTATTGTATATACAGAATGTCGCAGAGTACTATACATATATAAGCGCTTGTGAGGAGCGCAGTAAATTGAAGAAACAAGTCCCATAGCATTTTACGATTTTCGCAATAATAGAAATTATAAAATAAATAAATTATATAATAATATTAAATAAAATCGAACAAATGTGTATCTACGTGTATGTTTGTATGTTTGTGTGAGAGAGAGAGAGAGAGAGAGAGAGAAGCGCTCGGCCGTTCGAGCTATCGCATGATCCAGTGTGTTTGGCATTTTGTCGGCGCGCGGCAAGGAGAGGGACAGCACGGCGCGGCGATGACGTTGTAACGAATGACAACGGCATGTCCCGCTGTTCTTCCCCTTGCCACGTGCCGACGAAATGCCTAACACGCTGGACCATGCAATAGCTCGAACGGCCGAGCGCTTCTCTCTCTCTCTCTTTCTCTCTCTCACACAAACACACAAACATACACGTAGATACACGAAGCGCGACGAAGACAGCACGACTTTTGCCACGTCGTCACACGCACACGGTCACACGCTCACATACACGCTAATTATTAACGAAAATTGCCCGAAGATCGATTGCGGGGATGTCTTACGCGGCTTCGACAACTCTTTTCGACAGCACGGATAGCGAACGCATTCCCCGCTTTAATTACAAAACTCAATAATATGTTTTTGGACGATCATTATGATTTAATCTCGTTAGACGTTGTGAGCCTTTTTACGAACGTCCCTTTAGATTTTGTTCCGTGTTTTTATAAAAGCGGAAGCTTACGGTCGATTGCGCGAGCCGCGAGATCTCTGCTGCCGTGATCAGGAATCGGAGGTCCTTATCAACGGGTATTTGGCGCCATCCATGCGCGCAAATCGAAAAGCCCTGGCGACGCTTGCGAGCGCGCGTCGCACAGGATCTAACGATTATCCAATACTAGAATCGATAATCGCGTGGCGGTCTTTAATTGGACCACGTATTCGGCCGTAAGACTTCCGCTTTCTTCACGAAGAAAGTCAGCCGGCATCATCTCACTGATCGTGACAACGTCTTGCAGGATCGCTGCAATCTCCGCAATAAATCGACCGCGTTTTCAAGCATCGAGCCGATGCTTCCGCGAGCGAGTGAAATCGCTAGTTTTCCGGTATTGCTCCGATATCGCTGTGCCATAGCACGCTCGAATAATCGTCGCACGTACGCGAGCGATTTTCGTCGGATCGCAAGTGCGGAATTTACGGCCATCTTGATCTTCCGTAGCCAAACCGATACCGCGATACGGTCGAGAAGTTGTATGTACGACGGCCACAGGAGTCTGTCTATGGCTTATCTCGCTCGTCGGTGTAGTGATTCAAATCAGTGATGTGCAATAAACCAAGTACTGTAATTGTGAAGACGCTGCCTTTTTTTGTTTTTTCTTCAGTCTTTCCGCCTCCGAAGCATCGGTTCCCAGTCGGGAACGAATCATCGCCTGCTCCCGATTATTATTAATTGAATTTTTGTGTATCGTACGGAAAGAGACAATTTTTGATCCTTCGATCCTGATCTTATAGAATCCCATTAATTCGCAAACAGATTTAGTTATTGGAGGGATAGCTAAACGTTGGCATTTAATTAAGAGTAAGATCAGTATTCCTTACAATGAATTTTTGATTTCTCTAAAATTAATTATGGAGTTAACTTACTTTCAATTCGATAATATTATTTATAGACAGATATTTGGCACTCCGATGGGATCTCCGCTCTCCCCGATTTTAGCGAATATTATAATGTCCGATTTAGAGGATATGGCTATTTCTTCCCTTCCTGTTTCCCTTCCCTTTTATGTCCGTTACGTAGATGATATTGTCCTCGCTGCTCCCAAGCAACACATCCCGTTCATCTTGAATGTTTTCAATTCGTTCCATAGCAGATTACGTTTCACTATTGAATATTCTAATAACAACTGTTTTAATTTTCTTGACACAACTATCATAATTAATAATAATTACATTGAATTTAATTGGTATAGGAAGCCGACCTTTTCAGGTAGATTTTTATCATTTTTTTCACACCACCCTCTGTCACATAAAAAGGGGGTCATCATCGGCCTTACTGATAGTGTTTAAACTTTCACATCCTCGGTTTCATAATGAGAATTCTTCTTTTATCGTCTCAACTTTACTAAATAACGGATATCCTATTAAATTCATTTTTCATACCATTTCTCAAAGATTAAAGTTTCTAGTTTCTAATACTAACAATAATTCTAGTGTTTCTTCCCAACCTCCCCCCTCTCCAACTCCTTTTTTACCATCCCTTTCTCTACGAGTGTCCCTAAAGAATTTGTTTCTGCTAAAAAATTATACTAATAAGAGATTGGCTTCCACAGTTAATAACAAATTGAATTCTCTTATTAGATTATATAAAGATCGGTTGCCAAAAAATCACTATTCAAATGTAATTTATAAAATCAGCTGTTTAAATTGCGATGCCTCGTACGTGGGACAAACAAAAAGAAAACTACTCACTAGGATCAAAGAACACCGTTCGGATATTAATAAAACCACTGTCCCCCTTTCTGTTGTGCCCCTTCGTAGATTAGAAGGCCATGAATTCGATTGGAATAATGTTTCCATTTTAGACGAGGAGCCTAGTTACAGAAAGCGACTAATTGCTGAGATGTTACACATTTCTAAGCAAAACCACAGCATTAACATTCAGTGATACGGATTTTTTGGATAAGATATATCTTCCAATTATACACAAATTCTCTTAGCAAACTCATATATCCCGGTTCGCTTGTTTCTGTCTCTGTCTATCTCGTGACGTCTGCCCTAACCCCCCCCCCGTGACGCTTCACGCTTTCGGTGATACAAGGTCGCATGCCTCAGTCGTGCGTATTTCGAGATATCGCAAGGATGTGCGTGACATGTTCGCACCGTTGAGATTTGTATAAAGATTCTAAATTTCTGCTTTCATATTCGTTGACTCGTATGTATCTTTTCCCGATTCCTATTCTATGAAATATTCTTTGTATAATATTAACCATTTATCTTTATTTTTCTTTTATTTCTGTATCCGCAATATTTCCTGGGGATGTGTTGCTCTGTCTGATTTCTTTTACAGGCTATCACCTCTTAAGCGTTGCCTTGCAATTTTTCCATTATTTTCAAGGATTGGACCGTTCAGTTTATTTATTGTCATTTATTAACGGATTATGTGTATACGATCGGATGGAAGTGTTGGACACATGGGTTGTGAATATTTCTCCGCTTTTTCTACTTATGAGGTGAGCAGCGCATTTCTTTGGTTATATTGCGGATCTTAATTTATTATTGTTTTTTGTTTTATCTTTTCGGTTTTCTTATTGTTACTGCGATCATGATTATTATATTGCGCTTTTATTTAATCAAAATTTTGAATTGTCCGTTTTGTTGCGTATCTGCTCTCGACTCTTTTGACTTTGTAAACAGTACATTTCTCGCGTTTTTGCGTTTCCGAAACTTATGTATATATCATTATTGTGTTTGTACAATGACTTTTATTTCCATTTCGATTGTTATTACCTCGTTATCAGACATTGAAAAGGATCCGATGTGGATCGAAACGCAGCGTTTGTTACTTTAAATAAATTAATATACATGTTCCATCATATGATTTTGTATTAATCTATACTTTCGCATATTTTACACCTATTGCTTGGTCCATAAAGCCAGTTATTAATTTTCGATTTGTTTGAAAAATTTTCTAATTATTTTCATAACTAGAACTCTTTGGAAAGGCAATGAACATGCCCAAAACTATGCGAGAACTGTTTTAGAATAAACAGAACAGTCGAATTACGGCCAGCATATCATCTCTATACTCAAAGATGCTCGTTTTTTGGATAAAAAAATTGTTTGAAAAATTTTCTAATTATTTTCATAACTAGAACTCTTTGGAAAAGTCATTAATATGCTTAGAACTATGCGAGAACTGTTTTAGAATAAACAGAACTGTCGAATTACGGCCAGCATATCATCTCTATACTCGAAAATACTCGTTTTTCGGGTAAAATAATTGTTTTAAACATTTTCTAATTATTTCCATCATCAGAACTCTTTGGAAAGACAATATACATCCCCAAATATATACGAGAACTATTTTGTAACAAGTAGAACTCTCGAAAATCGATCGGCGTCTTATATATAGATAAGAGATTTGCTGGTGTTTTCAACTTCGACTTTTTTGACAAAGTTACCAGAACTATCACTAAAAAGTATCAGGAATTATAGAACAACTGCATGCGTGAAGAACTTCTTTTTATTTTTGATCTGCTAGAAAATGATCTGCTATGGGAAGTTAGCAGATCATTTTTTCGATCGACGCTTTTTTGGATAAAATCACCAGAACTATTACTAAAAAGTATCAGGAACTATAGAACTCGACTGCATGCGAGAAGAACTTCCTTTTATTTTTGATCTGCTGGAAAATGATATGCTAACTTCACGCACACCTCGACGTCGACCTCCATCTGCTGCTCCTCCTCCCGTCGCGCCGGCTCCTCCGGAGTACCCTGCACGACGACGATCTCATCGCCGTACCGATAAAGCTCCTCCTCGTCCATTTGGCTCATGTGCACCATATCGGCGCACGAGAGGCCCTCCGAGCTGGCATCTGAAGGAAAGACAAGAATGTGAATATGCGTTAAAGTAAGATTGACTGTTTATTTCGATACGTACCTGTACCCTCGACGTCGACCTCCATCTGCTGCTCCTCCTCCCGTCGCGCCGGCTCCTCCGGAATACCTTGCAGGGCGACGATCTCCTCGTCGAGTGGACGAAGTTCCTCCTCGTCCATTTCGCTCATGTGCACCGTATCGGCGCACGAGAGGCACTCCGAGCTCGCGACGGTGATGAGAGCCGAATTCCGGGCCATGTATTTCGTACATGGCCGCTCGAACGCGTACAACTACGCCGTGTGCCAATACATGTTCGAGAACGGGTCCGAAGCCGCCGCCGCGGAGGACGGCGAGATAGTGAGGGTGCGACCCCTCGACCAGGACGACGACGACGACGACACATTCGTTCCTCTGTACGCGAGGGCCGTCCCCGTCGTGAGAGCGATGCGGCTGCTGTGGTCGGTCGCAAATGGCGTACCCGACGAAGGCGAGTACCCACGCGACAACGACGACGACGACGACGACGACGAGCGACGCGTTGCGCCACCTCGTCACCGTGTACGCAACGTGGGCCTACACCGAGGGCTTGGTGACGGCAGCCGCTCTCCCGACCATCGACACGGACGCGTTGGCGCGACGATGCTTCTCCCACTACCGTCACGTCTTCTCCGTGCACATCTTCCGCGACCTGTATCGCGAAGCGATCGATCAGGGAGACGCGGCGATCCACGTAAAAGCGCGTTACGCGCGGGCCGACCGCGTCGCCGACGCGTTCGTAACGAAACCACCGTCGCGTCGCGCGATTGTCGGTCGACGTGAACGACCCCGTCGCTTTTCGCGAGCGAATGCTCCAATACGTTCGCGAATGCGTCCACGTCGTACCGGCCGCCCTCGTGTTTCCACAGGCCAGGGAACTAAAGGGATGGGTGGTCGTCCGACGCGACGACGATCGCCCGACCGTCGTCACGGACGATAACGGCAACGACATAACCTTCACGACAGCCTACCTCAAGAACGCGCTTCGAGAGGTACGGCGACAGGTGCGCCGAAGAAGGCGCGGACGGCGCGACCTCGGAAGATGACAGCCCGCGACGAGGATATGGAACCTCCTAGGCGAACGACGACAACGACGCCCGGCTATGTGACGGGCGGCGAAATGTCATCGTCGCCATCGAACGTCGACGAACGCTCGCCTACGCCGCAACGACGACCGCGAAGACGACCGAGGAAGCCGAGGCGGAAGATATCGTCGTCGTCCGCTTCCGCCTCGGACGTCGACGACGCCACCGCCACCACCACCGCCGCCTCCACCGCAGCCTCCGCAGCCGCTACCGCCGCTCCACCCACGCCGCGAAAGATTTCGTCGCCGTCTTCCGCCGCCAACTCTGAAGTCGACGACGTCGAAACCCCCGCCACCGCCGCTCCACCTACGCCACCGGTAGCGCGACGACGACTGAGCTGCGTGAGATTTCGTCGTCGTCTTCCGCCGCCGACTCGAACGATGCCGCCGCCCCCGCAGCCGCCGCTCCTCCTCCTCCTAATCCCGTACGACGCGGTTACCGAGCGTCAACGGGCGTGTTCGCCGTGCGTCACGATGAGCTCCTCGTACGCAAAGCACTCTCCGTGCAACGGTACAGGGCCATCATGACGAACAAAGAACTCCAACGGGAGAGGAGCGAGACATGTTCGGCCGAGTGGCGCCCGATGCGATCCATTATCGCATCAAACAGATCGTCCTCGGCCGAGCCGTCGACCCGCGTTTCGCGGAAACATACGCGGAGGAGATATCGAAGTTGGCTCGTATTGTTCGAGCCAACAGATACACGTAGAGAAGGCGTAGAGGAGCGTTCCCCACACTTGTATATATGTATGTATCGCAAATTGTAAATGTTTCGCGAACGCAAATTTGTAAATACCTCTCGCACGTACGTAATTGACTGTTTCGGGGTCGCATCGCTACAGTAGCGCTACTGTAGCGCTACATAAGCGTGTTTCACGTTATTACAGCGCTATAGTAGCGCTACAAAAGTGCGTTTCAGAACTTTCTGCTACAATTGTAGCGGTCGCCATTTTTGACAAATGCTCATGCGAGATGCGAGAGTCCATGCCACAATAGGTGCTAGAAAAATAATGGATATCAGAAAAGATATTTTAACTATGATATATAATCACAATGGTAAAGAATATGAAGTAAGTGAGTCACATGAAATTCACTTAAAAATACAAACAGGTAAGCAAAATTAATTATGAGAAATATATACAAAGTAAAAGTTATAGCAATAGAGGTTAGGTATATCAACATCTATAACATTTTGATACAATATTTATTTTTGGAAGCAACTCGATATTTTAATAACAAAAATTTTGTTGATTTACGGTCGCATAATGCTATTCCAGATGAAACATTGCGTGCAATATTTTGCAAAATTAGATGCAGCTAAATTAAACAGTGATGGGACCAACTGCGGTGATGGTAGTGATAACGGTAAGTAAAATTTAAAATTGTTAAATTAATCATTATTGTTAAATTAATCGTTATAATTACAATATGTTCTATGTTTCAGAATCAAAAGCACTATGGGACCGCAAATCAACAAAATTTTTGTTATCAAAGTATCAAGAGTTGCTTTCAAAATTCCGCAACCCAAAAATTAAAAAAAGTCGTTTTTGGAAGGAGATGGAAACTGAAATGAAGGAATTGGGTTATCCCAAACTTAATGCTCATAGCATTGAAAAATTCGAAATATGAAATCCACTTACAAGCGAATAAAAAATAATAAAAAGAAAACTGGAAGAGGCCGTGAGGACTGGGAGTTTTATGCTGAGATGGACGAAATTTTTAATGCAGACAAGTCTGTAAATTTTGAAGAAGGAATATCATCTATGGAGAGTGGACAAAATCCTTTTCACGAAGCTATAGATTTTTCTAAGCGCAGGTTTTCATTACCAAATTTAACATTACCTTTTCAACACTTTAATGATATTAATAATTGTAAATTTTTCTCAAATTATATTGATTTTGTTTCATCATCTTATGACGCGTCGGATCGTGTTTCGGACAGTGATATAGAAAGTAGCATGGAGGGACCATCAAATAGCATTATGTTTGATGAATATTCTACTTCTAATACTGATTCAACTTTTCATGATGCTTTGACGAGAGATTCAAATGAAGACATATCATTAAGTAGAAGAAAATTATGTAGCCAAAGAAATAAAATAATTGAACTAGAATCAAAGAAAATTAATATATTGCAAAATATAAAAAAAAATCAATGTTCGAAAGACTTAATTACAAAACAAATAGAAGTTACAATAGCACTACAAGAAAGAAATGAATTAATTAAAAAAAGAAACGAAATTTTAGAAAAAAGAAATAAAATGTTGGAGATGTTTATAAAATCTAAAAATGATACATCTTAAATAATATAAAATGATAAATCTATAAATAATATATCTTATGTAAATGATACATCTTATATAAATAAAAAAATAAATCCATCAAACAATTAAAACTTGTTGTTATTTAATTTAATCTTATATTTATTTTTTAGAAATTACAATTTTTGTATAATTTATCTTTTTGCACAAGTAGAAATACTCTTTATTCTAAAAATATATATTGGATATTATAATAAGAATAAATATATATTGGATATAAATATATATTGGATATTATAATAAGAATAAAACTTATTTTCCTGAGTTTAAATTTATATATTGATACATTTATAAAAAAAATTAATTAAATTAAGTTTTTCGCAAAAGTCGCAAAATTTTTACAAATCAATGTTTCGAGATTGAGACATAATTTTGTTGTATAGTATTTTCTCTATAAATTATAGTATTGGAAGCAATCTATCCGCAATTTCTTGTCTTTTCATTCGTCCATTATCATTTTGAAAATCATCATTATTATCACTTTCATCACTGCTATGATCTTCATGCTCAATATTTACATTAATGTCAATGTTTACATTCTCTCTCATTTCGATTTCATTATGTAATATAAGAAAATTGTGAAGAGTGCATGCAGCAGCAATAATATGATTTGCCATATCAATACTTTTCACATCAAGATATTTTAATCTCCGCCATTTTCCTTTCAGCAATCCATAGGCACGTTCTATTATGGATCGTATTGAGGAAAGTGTAGTATTATACATAGACTTTTCTGGGGTTAAATTTCCATTATCGAAATGGAGTCATCACATTTTTGAGCAATGGATATGCGGAATCACCTATAATGTGTCGTTGAGAAGGTAACAGAGGATTTGCTTCATCTATCAATCTGCTATAAATATTACTGCTTCGAAAAACTGCCGCATCATGTGCACGTCCTGGCCGACCGATGAGACAGTCGATGAATTTCCCAGTGTGATCGCAAACACCTGTAATGAAATATAATCATTGCAAGAATGCTTGACAAAAAACTACATAAATTTTACCTTGCAAAATAATAGAATGAAATTCTTTACGATTGTAATAATCATTTGCATTTCCAGGCGGCTGTTTAATTGGGATATGACAGCCATCAATAGCCCCTACAACACCTGGAAATCCTCTTGATCGCATTCGAAAAATCTGAAATCGATAATTGAATTTAAAAAAATATCGAAGTATTTATCAGCTAATGGATACGAAATGTTACTAGATAAATTAAGATTTAAAAAAATGAGCAAACTTGGAATAATTAGAATCACAGTGCAGCAAGCATTCATAATATTCTGTAAATTGGAAAGTACAAAATACATGCCCTTTCACTTTCTTCACATTCTGCATCGTTTGACCATCTTATAAAGCGTGGCATTATTCTCTTTAACACCCAAACCACTTCTTTAAAAGCCTTCCAAGTTACACATTTGGAAAGACCAAATCTATCTGCAACAGATCGAAAACTTTCTGGAGTGGCTATAATCCATAATGTTAATAATAGTTTTTTTGATAATGGTATATCATTTTCTCTGTATAATCAGAGGTCCAACTATATTTTCCAATTCCTGAAAAAATAGTTAATTATAAATGAATTTAAATACTAAATATTATTTACTATTATGATTAGATATAAATCAATACTTACGATATATGTTCTTCGATGCATTCTAAAATGCGAATGGAATAGATCATCATTATAACGTGGTATTACTTCTTCAAAATAATTTAAGTTTACCACTTCACCATTTTGCCTTTCAGGATAAAATGTTTCACGTAATATTACATTTCCCGCTTCTAAAGCAATCAGATCATCGAGGTTGTTTTCTTCTTCTACAAAATAGATATAAGATTTTCTTTTTAATTTTTTAGATATAAGATCATCGAACTTGTTATTCTTTAAAGATTATCTCAATTATTGTTACAAAATTATCTATATATTTTTCTTATTATCTATATATTTTTCTTACCTTGTAAATTATGTAAAAAAATCTTAGAAATTCTTCCTCTTCGCCATCATCATCTGAGGAATCATCATCAAGGAAAATTTCATTTATAAGGAAATCTTCAACATTTTCCATATTAATTGTTTAAAAATTGACGGGCACAATTGACGAGCACGACTTACAATAAATTTAATTTTGAGGCTATGTAAGACAGCACTACGCAGTCAACAGTAATGCTAATTGAGTATAGCGCTACAATTGTAGCGCTATACTCAATTTCAACAAATTTTACTGCTACAATTGTAGCAAAAAAGCTGTAGCGCTACTGTAGCGACGCGACCCCGAAACACAGTCATTGTAAATGGCTGCTTTCCTTTTAGGAGACACACCGACACAAGTTAACACACTCGAACACAGTTTGTCACAGATAAATGGAACGCGTTATGTACAGTATGTGCCGTATGTGCACGAACTAATACCTAACCTTAGATTTATCACATCAAACATGCATCAGATTTATCGTAAAAACGTGTTTTAAAATTTTATAAATGTATGTATTATAATATATTATACTGTAGATAAATATTTTTAGTTAAATGTATCATAAAGTTAAAATATATCATAAAAACAAAGTTTTATTGTCATGTTAATTGCTTTTCCAAATATAAAAAATAATTCTAAGGAAAATTTATAATAATTCAGTATTTATACGCAAACTAGAAAGAGTAAACAAATTGAGAATATAAATATTTTTATATGTATACACATATTTTTATGTGTATTATTGTATATTAATGTATTTTTATTAATTTTTATTATTTCTATAATTTCTATTATATTAACTTCTATTTATATTTCTCTCTATTTATATTAATATATTTTTATTATATAATTTCTTCAGATGTATCCACTACTTGATCTTTTGGTGGAAAATAACAGTAGCAGTAGCAGTAGCAGCAGCAGCAGCAGCAGCAGCAGCAGTAGTAGTAGTAGTAGCAGCAGCAGTATCGAAGATGAAATTTCAATAGATGACAATGAATATGATCATGACATGTTTCCAATCCTACAAATATTGCAAGTTGGTTGTAAAAGACATCGAGTGGAAAATTACATAGAAGTTGTACATAGCTGGACAAATGCAGAATTCAAAGAGCATCTCAGATTACATCGTCATATTGTTATGACATTAATCGGTATATATGGAAATTATTTATTATATTACTACATTTTTTTCATGTTTTTATTATCAAAAAATGTTATTTTTAAAATATTAATGATCTGTTATAGTAATTTCACAGTTTGTTGTAGAGTACGGATTAATAAATGGCACATCCTAAAATAAAAATAAAGATACAATTTTATGATTAATTTATATTATAGTTATTTAACATTTGTTAGAGCTCATATAGAGATATAGTTTACAGAATAAAGCTTATTCGCCTTTGATATTTATGAAATATGCTGTAATAGTGTATAATCCTGAATATCAAATAGTTGATTATTTCTCACTACTGTTATTACTTACTTTTATTTATTTTATATAAACTTCCTTTATTCTTTTTATACTTGAATTTATAGATGAACTTGCAGAAAGTGGAATTCTGCCATCGCATTCATTTGGTCGACCAAAAATAACTGCAAAATGGAGTTTACTAATCACATTATGGTTTCTAAGCAACACTGAGCCATATCGTACTTTGTCGGATAGATTTAACGTAACCATATCATCAATATTTCGAGTGATTCGACGAGTGATTACTTGGATTCAAACCAAATTAGATGATGTAATCAAATGGCCAGAAGGAGAATCATTAATTGCAGTTGCTCATGGCTTTCAAAATAAGAAAGGAATTCCAAATTGCATAGGAGCAATTGATGGCTCGCATATCACCATTCTACAGCCAAAAGAAAACGCTGCTGATTATTGTAATAGAAAAAAAAGTTACTCGATAATATTACAAGCAGTTGTTACGTCTAATATGCGATTCACAAATATTTATTGTGGTGAACCTGGATCACTCCATGATGCCAGAGTTTTACGGCGGTCAAGTCTTTATTGGGAATCAGAAAATAATAAAGATAGAATATTCCCAAATAGAACGTTTATATTAGGTGACTCTGCGTATCCATCTCTATCTTGGTTAGTATCACCATTTAAAAATAATGGTCAACTCACAGGACAACAAATTGAATTTAATTTTATACATTCGTCTACGCGCATGGCAGTAGAAAAGAGTTTTGGTATATTAAAAGGACGCTTTCGACGTTTAAAATTTTTCAACGAATATCAAGATATTCAATTTATAGTTCAAATAGTTATAGCATGTTGTATTTTACACAATATATGCATCGATGGTCTTGATGATGGTATGGATTTATATGACAAAGATAATGGTGCGAACGTTGTAGGTGTCATAGATGAAAGCGAAAATCACGGACACGCAAATAATAACGATCGAAGATCAAGTTTATTTTATGAAATGTTTCCGCAGTAAACAAATAATTACATCATATTCTTAAATCTTATAACCGTGTATTTGTACTTTTAGAAATAAAATTATTTTTATATGTACTTTATTTATTTTTTAAACCTTTATCACAAATATACAACTACTCAATACATTTGCTTAAAATAGAAAAAAATCTTTTGAGAAACTTTTATAAATTTATGCAAATACATTATGTACTATGTAATGATATAATGAAACAAAAAACTTATTATATTATATTAAATAATAAACTAATAGTTCTTATAGTTAAAGTGAGATTACTTTGAAAACTTTTATAGCCTTATTTTAGTAACAACATAAAATTTTTAATAATAAAAATAATATTAAAACTATTATTTAATAATAAAACTAAAAACTGGCATATAGGAACTTTGTGAAAATTATTGTATAAACCGTAATAAAATATAAAGACATAAATTTTATAACAAAAATAAAAGAATCTGTTTGAAAAACTTAAACTATAAATATATTGGCCTATATTCTCAACTTATAACGATAAAAGCGTTTTTAAGAATACAGTTTACTATACTTAAAAAATTTCTTACTTTTTAAATGACAGCATATCATTAACCGAAAAAGAGTCTTTTGATTCTATTAATTATTTCAATAATTGACATTTTTCATTTTCAATTCTCATTCGTTCTCTATGTCTCTCTTCTTTCTTTTGCATTTTCCGATTTACTATCATTTCTTTCCATAATAACTGTTTTTCTTTTAATTGTAATTTCTGATCTATTTTCTTCAATTTTTCATCTTCTTTCTTGCTTTTTTCATCTAATACTTTTAGATGTTCCAACCATTGCTTTTCTAATTCCAATTTTGTGTTGGTAATATTTATTGCAGATCCAGCTCGACTTTTTTTCTTTTTCCAGAAGATAAAGTTTCAGAACATGTTCCAGAAGATGGTGTTTCTAAACGCGGTGTTTCGGAACGTGATGTTTCAGTACGTGATGTTTCAGTACGTGATGTTTCAGAACATGGTGTGTTAGATGATGCCATATTGAACAATTCCTGTTGACATTTTATTTTTGAAATTTTCGTTGGTAAAATTTCAGATGTAAATGAAGACACTTGCTTTCTTACCGATGATATTTGCTGTTCAGGTTCTAATGAAGATGATTGTCTTTTATTTCCAATAAATGAAGTACCAATTACGTGATTGCAATTAATATTTTTCCGGTGGCTAAACATATCTTGCATTTCGTCAAAATAAGCAAATGTCATTGGACTTCTTCCCGATTTGGAATTATTATCGACACATTCTTTATATTTCTTTAAGAGAGCATTAAATTTCCATCTGGTCTGATCAGCAGTCACCTAAAATTCATAAATATATAAATTCATAAATATATAAATTCATAAATATAAATATAATATAATTATTTTATTTATTAGTTATGTTTTATACCAATCAAGGATTTCAAATTCATATGTACATAAAAAGCAATTATTACATTATATCCTACTTTATGTAACTCTTTTGCAAGATTGTGCCAAAAGTTTCTTTGTTTTTTAACATTTTCTTTATCTGGTTGCATAGCATTATATGCAGCCAATAAGCCTAACGTGGCATTGCGATTCCAATAGAACGCTGTAATACATAATTACATGCACAATAAATCAATGCATATCTCGATATTAATTTAGAAAACTATAATTTCAATTATTTATGGAAATTTAAAAACAGATTAATTCTAAAGATTTGAAACTGTTGCTGTGAAAGACTGTGAGAATATGCTTACATTCGTCTTTTCCAATCTTCTTCAATAGCTCGCATGGCTCGCATGGCTCGCATGGCTCGCACTTACGATTATTTAGTGCCTCCATATCAATGAAAATGCCCTCACAAGTAGCACAAGTGTAAGAATTGAAATCCTACAATCAAGTTAAATAAAAAAAGTTAACCTCAAAATCTAAGTTGTAAATGTATTAATGAAAGTTATAAATCTTATATTAATGTAAAATATAAATCATTATTTAATTACGATTATAAAGTACATAAGTATTTACCATTGTAATTTTTTATTGCACGCAAACAATTTAAATAATATAATTATTTTTCGAAATGAGATTGTTCGCACAGAGCGTATTGCACAGCACATATCACATATACGAGTTTACGCTTGTGTGCGCATGCTAACCTGACATCACTAGTCAAAAAACACACTGTAACTCTCCTCTCAAGCAGAGTCGAAGAGTGTCGATTGAGTATGAATAAAATTCTAAATGGAAAGCAAGGTGTGTCGATTTGTGTTAAAAGTGTCGCTTGTGTCTCCTAAAAGGAAAGCAGCCAATATCTCGCACGTGTACGTATCGTATACGCGATTGTAAATTTGTACATATCCTTTCCGTCTACGTATCGTGTAGATGACTACACATAATTGTACATTACAAAATGTCTTACGCGCACGCGTCGCGCACACACTTATACATTGCGACGCTTTTTATTTTTGATTTTTCAATCCTCCTCGGGTGTTGGAGAGGAGGATGAAAAAGGGGAAGCGAAAACGCCGTCAAAAACACAAGGCGGATAGAGGATACACGCGCTTGGAGGAACTAAGATGGAGGGTGTTCTCGCGCGAGCCGCGGCGAAGCGAAGGCCGTCTCGAGATCTCGAAGTTGGGCGCCAGATACGGTCTTTCACGTATCAATTCGCAAAGTCGTCAGAATAATGCGAAAAACGTTAGCCTGTTTCGCCACGGGCCGACTAGCTCACCTAACGGTAGAGGGGCAGGGGAGTATCCCGATTCGACACAGCACGATTGGACACAGCCAATCATATCAACCGATGCCTAGGGTAACCAGCACGATTAGCCAATCAAACCAGTGGTGTCGAATCGTGCCGTGTCCAAACGGGTGTCACCCCACGACGGGATTTAACGCTCACGACAAACGACCACTCAAATAAATTACCCGAATTTAATAGAAAAGATAATATGACAAATTTATTTAAATAAATGAAATATAATAGAAAAGAATATAAAGTAAAAGAAATAACGAGTTCCAGAAAGAAATAATAATAATGACATAAATTAGCGGGACTGAATTATCGAAATATAACTGCGGTTGACATAATTTCGAAGATTTGAAATAGCGGAATGTACCACAGAAAATTCTTCGACAGCGGTGATAACAATAACAATACGAAGTCGATACCCTAGGAAAGCTGTGATATTTATCGTCCTCTGGGCCCGTTTTTATGGCCGGACTTTGCGAAACCGAACGGCGTTTCGAGATCGTAACGGAAATTTCGACAATCTCATTAACGACTCAATTTTACCGATCTTTATGCATCATTCTTTCGCTCGCTCATTTAGTCGACAGCAATAGGTTCGAAAAGAGGCTTAACAATTGAGCGAAGACGAACAATCCAGGCGAAGACGAAAAATCTCGCTTGCGACGAACCAGGTCGATTCGCTCGAAATTCGAAAGCCGTCGGACGCCACTTCGCTTCTTTTCGGCGTAACGCTTTCTATCTACGCGAAACCCTCGAATTTCGACACTTTCTTAATTCGCTGTAATCTATTATGCACCGCGACACACTCAAACGTACGACAAATACCTTACAATATGCGCGATTCATACAAGCAACAAGCGCGACAAAGAGCACGACTTTTGCCACGTCGTCACACGCACACGGTCACACGCTCACATACACGCTAATTATTAACGAAAATTGCCCGAAGATCGATTGCGGGGATGTCTTACGCGGCTTCGACAACTCTTTTCGACAGCACGGATAGCGAACGCATTCCCCGCTTTAATTAAAAAACTCAATAATATGTTTTGGACGATCATTATGATTTAACCTCGTTAGACGTTGTGAGCCTTTTTACGAACGTCCCTTTAGATTTAGTTATTGGAGGGATAGCTATACGTTGGCATTTAATTAAGAGTAAGATCAGTATTCCTTACAATGAATTTTTGATTTCTCTAAAATTAATTATGGAGTCAACTTACTTTCAATTCGATAATATTATTTATAGACAGATATTTGGCACTCGGATGGGATCTCCGCTCTCCCCGATTTTAGCGAATATTATAATGTCCGATTTAGAGGATATGGCTATTTCTTCCCTTCCTGTTTCCCTTCCCTTTTATGTCCGTTACGTAAATGATATTATCCTCGCTGCTCCCAAGCAACACATCCCGCTCATCTTGAATGTTTTCAATTCGTTCCATAGCAGATTACGTTTCACTATTAAATATTCTAATAACAACTGTATTAATTTTCTTGACACAACTATCGTAATTAATAATAATTACATTGAATTTAATTGGTATAGGAAGCCGATCTTTTCAGGTAGATTTTTATCATTATTTTCACACCACCCTCTGTCACATAAAAAGGGGGTCATCATCGGCCTTACTGATAGTGTTTAAACTTTCACACCCTCGGTTTCATAATGAGAATTTTTCTTTTATCGTCTCAACTTTACTAAATAACGGGTATCCTATTAAATTCATTGTTCATACCATTTCTCAAAGATTAAAGTTTCTAGTTTCTAATACTAACAGTAATTCTAGTGTTTCTTCCCAACTTCCCCCTCTCCTACTCTTTTTTTACCATCCCTTTCTCTACGAGTCTCCCTAAAGAATTTGTTTCTGGTATAAAAAATTAAACTAATAAGAGATTGGCTTTCACAGTTAATAACAAATTGAATTCTCTTATTAGATTATATAAAGATCCGTTGCCAAAAAATCACCATTCAAATGTAATTTATAAAATCAGCTGTTCAAATTGCGATGCCTCGTACGTGGGACAAACAAAAAGAAAACTACTCACTAGGATCAAAGAACACCGTTCGGATATTAATAAAACCACTGTCCCCCTTTCTGTTGTGTCCCTTTATAAATTAGAAGGCCACGAATTCGATTGGAATAATGTTTCCAGTTTAGACGAGGAGCCTAGTTACAGAAAGCGGCTAATTGCTGAGATGTTACACATTTCTAAGCAAAACCACAGCATTAACATTCAGTGATACGGATTTTTTGGATAAGTTATATCTACCAATTATACACAAATTCTTTTAGCAAACTCATATATCCCGGTTCGCTTGTTTCTGTCTCTGTCTATCTCGTGACGTCTGCCCTAACCCCCCCCCGTGACGCTTCACGCTTTCGGTGATACACGGTCGCATGCCTCAGTCGTGCGTATTTCGAGATATCGCAAGGATGTGCGTGACATGTTCGCACCGTTGAGATTTCTATAAAGATTCTAAATTTCTGCTTTCATATTCGTTGACTCGTATGTATCTTTTCTCGATTCCTATTCTATGAAATGTTCTTCGTATAATATTAACCATTTATATTTATTTTTCTTTTATTTCTGTATCCGCAGTGTTTCCTGGGTATGTGTTGCTCTGTCTGATTTCTTTTACAGGCTATCACCTCTTAAGCGTTGCCTTGCAATTTTTCCATTATTTTCAAGGATTGGACCATTTAGTTTATTTATTGTCATTTATTAACGGATTATGTGTATACGATCGGATGGAAGTGTTGGACACATGGGTTGTGAATATTTCTCCGCTTTTTCTACTTATGAGGTGAGCAGCGCATTTCTTTGGTTATATTGCGGATCTTAATTTATTATTGTTTTTTGTTTTATCTTTTCGGTTTTCTTATTGTAACTGCGATCATGATTATTATATTGCGCTTTTATTTAATCAAAATTTTGAATTGTCCGTTTTGTTGCGTATCTGCTCTCGACTCTTTTGACTTTGTAAACAGTACATTTCTCGCGTTTTTGCGTTTCCGAAACTTATGTATATATCATTATTGTGTTTGTACAATGACTTTTATTTCCATTTCGATTGTTATTACCTCGTTATCAGACATTGAAAAGGATCCGATGTGGATCGAAACGCAGCGTTTGTTACTTTAAATAAATTAATATACATGTTCCATCATATGATTTTGTATTAATCTATACTTTCGCATATTTTACACCTATTGCTTGGTCCGAGCGGGTTCCGTTAGCGCACGGTGCGATAGCGCACCAACCCGATAGCACACGAAAAATTGACACAATTCCCGATAGCGCACCAATCCGATAGCCCACGTCCCGATAGCACACAAAGTAAATCGCGCACAATCCCGATAGCGCACAAACCCGATAGCACACCAACCCGATAGCGCACGAAAGCACTATCCCCTCACACACGCACTCTCTCTCACACACACACACACACACGGGAGGAGGGCCTTCGGCCCCCCTCCTGCACCCACCCCGTCCCCCGCGCTTCGCGTGAAAAGTTGCAAAGTGAATCCGTGCGCTATCGGGTTGGTGCGCTATCGGGTTGGTGCGCTATCGGGATTGTGCGCGATTTACTTTGTGTGCTATCGGGACGTGTGCTATCGGGTTGGTGCGCTATCGGGAATTGTGTCAGTTTTTCGTGTGCTATCGGGTTGGTGCGCTATCGCACCGTGCGCTAACGGGACCCTCCCGCTTGGTCCATAAAGCCTATTAATTTTCGATTTGTTTGAAAAATTTTCTAATTATTTTCATAACTAGAACTCTTTGGAAAGGCAATGAACATGCCCAAAACTATGCGAGAACTGTTTTAGAATAAACAGAACAGTCGAATTACGGCCAGCATATCATCTCTATACTGAAAGATGCTCGTTTTTTGGATAAAAAAATTGTTTGAAAAATTTTCTAATTATTTTCATAACTATAACTCTTTGGAAAAGTCATTAATATGCTTAGAACTATGTGAGAACTGTTTTAGAATAAACAGAACTGTCGAATTACGGTGTTCGAAATCGAAATTCGTTGCGAACGGTCTTATTCGGCTCGCGCGACGCGTTTACAAAACGAAACGGCCGTTAAAATGAGAAAGAGAGAGATCCGAGTATTTTGGTGCGCACTCTCTCTGACGCATTGAAATTTACCCGGACCACGCGATCTCCGAGCGATCAATCTTCCTTCGTTTGTTTTTCTTCGATTATTATCGACACTTTCGTGAAGGGCTCGCGGTCGATTTCGCTTCCGATTTTTAACAAGTCTTGCGACAGCCACATCGTAGCACACACATCGAGCTTCTCTATCTGCAGCGCTTCCTCGTCTGCCCACATCGCGGAATTCCGGTTTTTTCGGGGCAAGGTGTGCTAATCGAGACTAATTAAAATTCAATAGTGCTGTGGCAGTCACAAGAGTACGCGTTTTCGTACACTTATTATTATCTTTCCCGTCGGGAAATCAGCAGTGCGTGATCATTCGCTCACAAGTAAACGAAACTGATTGTACAGTATCTTTTTTTTAATTGTGTTATTGTTCCCTTTAAACTGTGTAATTTAAATAAACCGAAGGTTCCGCGAAATTAAGCGAACTCTTTTCAGACTGTCTTCAACCTCCCGCTGTCCTACAGCGAATTTGAGGATTCGCGTAACGTACATTCCGCGCTCAGCGCTGGGCGGTTCCGGCGTTTCGTGCTCGGGTATCCATACAGCGATATACGAGTGTAATTGTGGTCTTTTTGTTTATTTTTTTAGCTTTATTATAATTTTTTTACAAAATTTTTATTTCATTATATTTTTACAATTTTTAGGTTGCCAAGTTATTCTTGGCGTTGTCTTGGTTAAGTTAATTTTTCCTAGCTCTTCTCCTTTACTATTAAAGATTTCTGTTTGAGTTCCCCTCGTCCGTTTTCTTGAGGACCGAGGAGTCCTTGGGGGAGATGAACGAGGAGTCGCTGGAGGTGGAGAGAAGGTTCTTTCTTCTAGTTTTATCGGGACCAGTCTCCAAGGCAGGAACTGGACAACCTTCCGAGGATCGGTTGGCATTGGTTATTCCAGAGGTCTGGAAGGTCTCGAGGGTCAGGAAGATCTCGAGGATCTGGAGGGTCTCGAGGATCAGGAAGATCTCGAAGATCTAGAGGATCTGGATGGTCTCGAGGATCAGGAAGATCTCGAGGGTCAGGAAGATCTCGAGGATCTGGATGGTCTCGAGGATCAGGAAGATCTCGAGGGTCAGGAAGATCTCGAGGATCTGGATGGTCTCGAGGATCAGGAAGATCTCGAGGGTCAGGAAGGTCTCGAAGATCTGGAAGATCTCGAAGGTCTCAAAAGGTTATTCGCTGAATAGTTGGTAGCTATTCTTGCGAGGTTACAAGGAGGTGTCGAGTCGACTTTTTGTCGCTCCTTAAATAATCTTTCTGATGTTTTTCATATGCGAGAAATTGATCTTTATCTGTGGCGCCCTTTAGCGGCATTAATTATAATTTAAATTAACGCCAACTTCATCGCGTCCGTCAATGCCTCCCGAGACCGCGCTCGGTGCGGCGCGCGTCAAATAGTGGCGAGCGTTAGAGACGCCACAGTAATCGCAATCAAATTGCTGGTCCTTCGAGCCGGATCGTGAGTGTGTGTGTAGGACATTGGGACCTTGTGTTTAACATCTTTAGCACGGTACAATGAGCGACGCTCTCACAAAGCAACTGCTTTTGCAGCGCTCAATCGAGCGAGCGCTCGAGAACTTCAAGAAAGTGGGTAAAGCAAATCTCACTGCGGCAAAAATTCGCACTCGGACCGCCGCCCTCAAAGACAACTGGATGAACCACCAGGACGGGCATGTTCTTCTTCTCAAGTCCGTGCCAGCGACATCTCGATCTATAATGGACTATTTCAAGGAGAGCTACTACGAGGCCACCGAGGAGACCTATCAGACGACCTGGGAGTACATGACTGAGTGCCTCGAGGAATTGGAGCCCGTCGTGAGCCGCAATCTGTCTTTCGACACAACTGTCGTGCAAACAGACGCGTCCGCGCTTCCTGCCTCGCACCTCTCCCAGATCAAATTACCACCTTTCGACGGGAATTATTCTGAATGAGAGAATTTTCGCGACCGATTTACCGCGCTGATCATTAAAAACAAATCGTTATCGGATTTCGCGCGCAAGCATTATCTTGCATCATCGCTAAAGGGCTGAGCTCTCGATACAATTAGTAGCATCGCGATCACCGCGGATAATCTTCCGATTGCCTGGAGCGCGCTCGTCACGCGATTCGAAAACAAAAAGAAGCTTTTGACCTCTCATTTCTCGACGTTGCTCGGATTGTCTGTGATAAACAAAGAGTCTGCTTCTGACCTTCAATCTTTGATCGATAAGATTAATATCACTGTCTCTTCACTAAAGAATTTAGATTGCTCTCCAAGCGAACTTTGGAACGATTTTCTTGTTCATTTGTGTACACAAAAATTAGATTCCGTTTCTCGGAAGGCGTGGCCTTAAAACAAGCGACACCGACATTCCGCCAACGTTCGAGGAATTAAATAAATTTATGGCGCATCGAATTCGCGCGCTTGAGGAATGTTCTTCGAATTCGGCCGTTAAAAATTCAAAACCTCCCGGTTCATCTCGCATTACTGTCGCGACTGCTTCCGCTACTGTGTTGTCGGCCTGCCCATTGTGCAAGGCTCGTCATTATCTTAATACATGTACAAAATTTGTGGCTCAGAATCCGACTCAGCGCCGTGAAACTGTCAAGAACTTTAAACGCTGCTTTAATTGCTTAAGCGCTTCTCATTCGGTTCAGGACTGCAAAAGCAAGTATTCTTGCCGATCTTGCAGTAAAAGGCATCACTCGATGTTACACGTCGATTCGGATTCTGAATCGAAACCCGCGACCTCTCAAGCGAAAGAGACGACTCAGACAGCTTCAGCCTCCATTAAAGTTAATTCTTTGGTCGCTTCTACGACTACGTGTTCGCGACCGCAGGTCCTTCTTGCTACCGCTCGTGTTAAATTAGAAACAGCTTCCGGCCGTTTCGTAATCGTGCGCGCTCTGCTCGATCAGGGCTCGGAGGCTACTTTCATTTCGGAAAGTTTGGCTTAGACTTTGCGAGCAAAAAGGATTCGAATGCCTATTTCGGTTTCCGCAGTGGGGGGTACTCAAGTCGGCATGGTGCGACATGCCGCACATATCAAAATCTCTCCCGTTAATTCCGCGACTCCGTCATTTTCAACGGCAGCTCTGATCCTTCCTTCATTAACCTCCTACTCTCCCAAACGAATATCCGATAGTTCGGCGCTCTCTCATCTCTCATTTGGAATGGGCGGACCCTGATCCCATAAGTTCTGATCCCGTTCAAATTCTCATTGGCGCTGATCTTTACAACGATCTCATATTAGACGGCGTCCTGAAAGGCAAACCCGGCCACCCTATTGCTCAACGGTCCATCTTCGGGTGGATTATTTCCGGTCCTCTCCACGCGACGACGGACCGATCCTCTCTTCACGTTGCGGTGCACCACTGCACATCTATACACACTCTTTCTGAGGATATTCAGAAATTCTGGGAGTATGAGGACCTCCCATCCTGTCCAATTCTCTCGCCTCAAAACGAGCAGTGCGAGACTCATTTTCGTGTCACCCACTCTCGTGACGCAAGTGGGCGATATATTGTTCGCCTGCCCTTCAAAAATCCACCTCCGATTGATATCGGACAATCGCGACGATCGGCCGAGCGCATGCTGCAATCTCTGTTACGTCGTTTCTCGTCACAACCGGAATTAAAACTCGAATATCAAAAATTCATGAGCGAATACGAAAATCTCGGGCACATGCGTCCGGTTGCGGAGCCCCTCAGCTCGGGAATTCAATCCGTGTATCTTCCGCATCATCCGGTGTTTCGCGCAGATAGTGCCATTACTCGCTTACGCGTCGTTTTTAACGCTTCATGTATTACGTCCAACGGCACAACGTTAAACGACCACCTGTTAGCCGGGCCTAAGCTACAATCGGAACTGCCTTCGATTTTATTACAATGGCGACAATTTCGATTCGTGTACACCGCTGATATCGCTAAGATGTTCCGGCAAATTTTGATCGACCAACGTGACCTCGATTATCAGCGGATTCGATGGCAACCGGAGTCAAGTGACGTTCCATGCGACTACCAATTGTTGACCGTTACTTATGGGATGACGTGCGCGCTCTTCTTAGCTTTACGCGTCTTAAAGTGTTTGGTTGACGATGAGGGCGATCAGTTCCCTTTGGCTGCTCCAATTATTCGCAGACAAATTTACGTTGACGTACTTTTCGGGGACAATGGAATCGAATCGTTGCGCCAATCTCGCGATCAACTCATCTCTCTAATTTGGCGCGGGAAATTTAAATTGCGCAAATGGGCGAGCAATTCGCCCTCTTTACTAGCCGATCTCGATCCGTCGGATCACGGCTTAGCCTGCAGTAAAGTAATTGCCGGTGACGAGAAGGTCAAGGTGCTCGGAATCGAATGGAATCCGGCGCGCGACGTTTTTCAATTTAAGGTCGTTCTCGAAAAAACGGTCCCTAATACCAAACGTGCAATCCTTTCCGTTATTGCCAGATTATATGACCCCCTCGGCTGGGTCACTCCGGCTACTGTTTCTGCAAAAATTGTTATGCAGCAGTTGTGGCGCTTACAGATTGATTGGGATGAACAAGTCCCTGAGTCCATTTTAGCAAGGTGGCAACTTCTCTATTCTAAGCCGCACCTCAACCAAATTTTGCTCACTCGGTGGACCGGAACTCAGCCAGAGTCCCGACTCGAGCTGCACGGCTTCACCGATGCATCAACGCATGCCTACGCTGTGGTCGTTTATTTACGAACGATTACTCCGGCGGGCAATAACACTGTTTCACTCCTTGCGGGAAAATCAAGTCGCTCCGATCACCCCGCTTTACAGTCCCTCGCCTCAAATTGTCAGCAGCGCTCATTCTCTCTTGTTTATTAGTTTTCGTTCGAGACTCGCTCGAACTTCAATCCGTACTATGCATCTGCTGGACGGATTCTACCATCGTCTTGACTTGGCTTCGGTCACATCCATCACGATGGACCACCTTCGTGGCGAATCGTGTCGCAAAAATTCACTCTGACGTGCCGGATGCTACTTGGCGGTACGTGCCAACCACGTGCAATCCTGCCGACTGCGCGTCGCGAGGCCTTTATGGTGATGAGCTACTTGAACATCACCTGTGGTGGAACGGTCCATCATGGCTAACTTTACCGTCGACCGAATGGCCATTAGAGGCCGCGTCACTTCCAAACGAACCTCCTAGTGAAGAAAGAAAACACGCGCATCACGCATCTACGCCTCCTGAGCGATGGGACCTTGCGACGCGATTTTCATCATGGCTAAAATTAATAAACGTTACGGCGTACTTATACAAGTTCTTAAACGCCTGTCGCAATCCGAAGCGCAGCCCTGCCTCGGTTAATGTGAAAGCCATTTCCCTTTCGTCAACTGAGTGCTCACTAGCGAAGACCTTTTTGGCTTAAGCACATTCAGACGGAGTCATTCCCTAACGAAATTATAGCACTACGTGCAGGTCGCGGCATTGCACCCAAAAGCTCAATCTCTTCTTTAAATCCATTTTTGGACAAAGCTGGTATATTAAGAGTAGGGGGCGCCTCCGCCACGCCCCTCTCCCTTTTGATATACGCCATCCTGTATTGCTCGCTCCCCATCCAGTGTCGCGACTAATCGCCTCATTTTCACAAAAAAATGTTGCACGGCGAAACTCAGCTCACTCTCTGTGCTTTAAGAAAAGAGTACTGGGTTCTCCGCGCCCGTAGTCTGGTAAAATCTATCATTCACTCGTGTGTTCCTTGCGTACGAGAGCGAGCATCAGTTCCCACTCAATTAATGGGAGATCTCCCTTCCGTGCGAGTATCACCTCCCCCAAGAAGCTTCGCTCATTGTGGCGTTGACTACGCCGGTCCAATTAAAGTTCGAGCTTCGGCGGGACGAGGTATCAAATCGCAAAAGGCATACATTGCCCTGTTTATCTGCTTAGCCATTCGAGCCATTCACCTGGAGCTAGTCGGCAATTATTCAACTGCCGCATTCATTAGCGCATTCAATCGTTTTAGCTCTCGACGAGGACTACCTCAGTCCATGTATTCGGACAACGGGACTACATTTGTGGGCGCCGATCGAGAGTTATCATCCGCTTATCAAGCTGCCCTTCGGGATCCCACGTTTTTGAACCGCACCGCCAATGATAACATTAAATGGGAGTTCATTCCTCCCTCCGCACCCCACTTCGGCGGCTTGTGGGAAGCTGGCGTGAAAAGTGTCAAACATCACTTAGCGCGCGTTCTCGGCACCAACACGCTATCATTCGAAGAGCTAACTACCCTTCTCTGCCAGATTGAAGCGTGTCTCAACTCTCGCCCGATTGCACCTCTATCCGATTCTTACGACGACTATCAATATTTAACTCCTGGACATTTTCTCATTGGTGCCTCGATAACGATTACTCCCGAGCCGTCCATTCTAGATATCAAGGAGAGTCGCCTCTCGCGCTGGCAGATGGTGAGACAGATAGCTGAGCGTTTCTGGAAGTTGTGGTCCAACGACTACGTGAACACGCTCCAACAACGAAACAAATGGCGCAAATTAAAATCCGACGTTGCTGCGGGGAAACTGGTACATTTGCGCAATCATCTTCTTCCCCCCTGTAAATGGGAACTTGGACGCATCACTCGTCTACATCCAGGGCTTGACGGCCTCTCGCGAGTGGTCACGGTAAAAACCGCCACCTCCGAATACGTCCGTCTGATTGGAAAAATTTGTCTCCTTCCGGTCGACTCTCCCAATACGAGTAATTGACAGTGTTGTCGCTTCTCCCTCTCATAACCGCCACCGACCTGCGATTGCGATCGCGCTGTGCGACGAGCGTATTGTTTAATTAATTTCCTCATTCTTATTTTGTCAAAGCGAGCAGCCTACTTCCGACATAAGTGAAGGACATTTCCTCTCCCCGGTTAGCTATAGTCGTATTTCGCTCTCTCCCCTCACGTCTCCGCTTCATATCCTCGGATTTTATCTCGCGTCTATGTTAATAATTTTGAAACTACGTTTCAAGGCGGGCGGTATGTTCGAAATCGAAATTCGTTGCGAACGGTCTTATTCGGCTCGCGCGACGCGTTTACAAAACGAAACGGCCGTTAAAATGAGAAAGAGAGAGATCCGAGTATTTTGGTGCGCACTCTCTCTGACGCATTGAAATTTACCCGGACCACGCGATCTCCGAGCGATCAATCTTCCTTCGTTTGTTTTTCTTCAATTATTATCGACACTTTCGTGAAGGGCTCGCGGCCGATTTCGCTACCGATTTTTAACAAGTCTTGCGACAGCCACATCGTAGCACACACATCGAGCTTCTCTATCTGCAGCGCTTCCTCGTCTGCCCACATCGCGGAATTCCGGTTTTTTCGGGGCAAGGTGTGCTAATCGAGACTAATTAAAATTCAATAGTGCTGTGGCCGTCACAAGAGTTTACGTTTTCGTACACTTATTATTATCTTTCCCGTCGGGAAATCAGCAGTGCGTGATCATTCGCTCACAAGTAAACGAAACTCATTGTACAGTATCTTTTTTTTTAATTGTGTTATTGTTCCCTTTAAACTGTGTAATTTAAATAAACGGAAGGTTCCGCGAAATTAAGCGAACTCTTTTCAGACTGTCTTCAACCTCCCTCTGTCCTACAGCGAATTTGAGGATTCGCGTAACGTACATTCCGCGCTCAGCGCTGGGCGGTTCCGGCCGTTTCGTGCTCGGGTATCTATACAGCGATATACGAGTGTAATCGCAATCATACGGCCAGCATATCATCTGTATACTCGAAAATAGTCGTTTTTTCGGGTAAAATAATTGTTTTAAACATTTTCTAATTATTTCCATCATCAGAACTCTTTGGAAAGACAATATACATCCCCAAAAATATACGAGAACTATTTTGTAACAAGCAGAACTCTCGAAAATGGATCGGCGTCTTACCTCGATATATATAGGTAAGAGATTTGCTGGTGTTTTCAATCGATTTTTTTGACAAAATTACCAGAACTATCACTAAAAGTATCAGGAACTATAGAACTCAACTGCATGCGTGAAGAACTTCTTTTTATTTTTGATCTGCTAGAAAATGATCTACTATGGGAAGTTAGCAGATCATTTTTTCGATCGACGTTTTTTTGGATAAAATCATCAGAACTATTACTAAAAAGTATCAGGAACTATAGAACTCGACTGCATGCGAGAAGAACTTCCTTTTATTTTTGATCTGCTGGAAAATGATATGTTAACTTCACGCACACCTCGACGTCAACCTCCATCTGCTGCTCCTCCTCCCGTCGCGCCGGCTCCTCCGGAGTACCTTGCACGACGACGATCTCCTCACCGTACCGATGAAGCTCCTCCTCGTCCATTTGGCTCATGTGCACCATATCGGCGCACGAGAGGCCCTCCGAGCTCGCATCTGAAGGAAAGACAAGAATGTGAATATGCGTTAAAGTAAGATTGACCGTTTATTTCGATACGTACCTGTACCCTCGACGTCGACCTCCATCTGCTGCTCCTCCTCCCGTCGCGCCGGCTCCTCCGGAATACCTTGCAGGGCGACGATCTCGTCGAGTGGACGAAGATCCTCCTCGTCCATTTCGCTCATGTGCACCGTATCAGCGCACGAGAGGCACTCCGAGCTCGCGACGGTGATGAGAGCCGAATTCCGGGCCATGTATTTCGTACACGGCCGCTCGAACGCGTACAACTACGCCGTGTGCCAATACATGTTCGAGAACGGGTCCGAAGCCGCCGCCGCGGAGGACGGCGAGATAGTGAGGGTGCGACCCCTCGACCAGGACGACGACGACGACGACGACACATTCGTTCCACTGTACGCGAGGGACTTGGCCGTCCCCGTCGTGAGAGCGATGCGGCTGCTGTGGTCGGTCGCAAATGGCGTACCCGACGAAGGCGAGTACCCACGTGACAACGACGACGACGACGACGACGAGCGCGCGTTGCGCCACCTCGTCACCGTGTACGCAACGTGGGCCTACATCGAGGGCTTCGTGACGGCCGCCGCTCTCCCGACCATCGACACGGACGCGTTGGCGCGACGATGCTTCTCCCACTACCGTCACGTCTTCTCCGTGCACATCTTCCGCGACCAGTATCGCAAAGCGATCGACCAGGGAGACGCGGCGAACCACGTAAAAGCGCGTTACGCGCGGGCCGACCGCGTCGCCGACGCGTTCGTAACGAAACCACCGTCGCGTCGCGCGATTGTCGGTCGACGTGAACGACCCCGTCGCTTTTCGCGAGCGAATGCTCCAATACGTTCGCGAATGCGTCCACGTCGTACCGGCCGCCCTCGTGTTTCCACAGGCCAGGGAACTAAAGGGATGGGTGGTCGTCCGACGCGACGACGATCGCCCGACCGTCATCACGGACGATAACGGCAACGACGTAACCTTCACGACGGCCTACCTCAAGAACGCGCTTCGAGAGGTACGGCGACAGGTGCGCCGAAGAAGGCGCGGACGGCGCGACCTCGGAAGACGACAGCCCGCGACGAGGATATCGAGCCTCCTAGACGAACGACGACAACGACGCCCGGCTATGCGACGGGCGGCGAAACGTCATCGTCGCCGTCGAACGTCGACGAACGCTCGCCTACGCCGCAACGACGACCGCGAAGACGACCGAGGAAGCCGAGGCGGAAGATATCGTCGTCGTCCGCTTCCGCCTCGGACGTCGACGACGTCACCGCCACCGCCACCGCCGCCTCCACTGCAGCCTCCGCAGCCGCTACCGCCGCTCCACCCACGCCGCGGAAGATTTCGTCGCCGTCTTCCGCCGCCAACTCTGACGTCGACGACGCCGAAACCACCGCCACCGCCGCTCTACCTACGCCACCGATAGCGCGACGACGACCGAGCTGCGTGAGATTTCGTCGTCGTCTTCCGCCGCCGACTCGAACGATGCCGCCGTCCCCGCAGCCGCCGCTCCTCCTCCTCCTAATCCCGTACGACGCGGTTACCGAGTGTCAACGGGCGTGTTCACCGTGCGACACGATGAGCTCCTCGTACGCAAAGCACTCTCCGTGCAACGGTACAGGGCCATCATGACGAACAAAGAACTCCAACGGGAGAGGAGCGAGACATGTTCGGCCGAGTGACGCCCGCTGCGATGCATTAACGCATCAAACAGATCGTCCTCGGCCGAGCCGTCGACCCGCGTTTCGCGGAAACATACGCGGAGGAGATATCGAAGTTGGCTCGCATCGTTCGAGCCAACAGATACACGTAGAGAAGGCGGAGCGTTCCCCACACTTGTATATATGTATGTATCGCAAATTGTAAATGTTTCGCGAACGCAAATTTGTAAATACCTCTCGCACGTACGTAATTGTAAATACCTCGCACGTGTACGTATCGTATACGCGATTGTAAATTTGTACATATCCTTTCCGTCTACGTATCGTGTAGACGACTACACATAATTGTACATTACAAAATGTCTTACGCGCACGCGTCGCGCACACACTTATACATTGCGACGCTTTTTATTTTTGATTTTTCAATCCTCCTTGGGTGTTGGAGAGGAGGATGAAAAGGGGGAGCGAAAACGCCGTCAAAAACACAAGGCGGATAGAGGATACTCGCGCTCGGAGGAACTAAGATGGAGGATGTTCTCGCGCGAGCCGCGGCGAAGCGAAGGCCGTCTCGAGATCTCGAAGTTGGGCGCCAGATACGGTCTTTCACGTATCAATTCGCAAAATCGTCAGAATAACGCGAAAAACGTTAGCCTGTTTCGCCACGGGCCGACTAGCTCACCTAACGGTAGAGAGGCAGGGTCCGTTGAAAAGGATATTGAATTATTTTATACGAGGCGGTCGGTGATTACGAAAATTGACGAACACGACGGGATTTAACGCTCAGGACAAACGAACACTCAAATAAATTATCCGAATTTAATAGAAAAGATAATATAACAAATTTATTTAAATAAATGAAATATAATAGAAAAGAATATAAAGTAAAAGAAATAACGAGTTCCAGAAAGAAATAATAATAATGACATAAATTAGCGGGACTGAATTATCGAAACTGCGGTTGACATAATTTCGAAGATTTGAAATAGCGGAACGTACCACAGAAAATTCTTCGATAGCGGTGGTAACAATAACAATACGAAGTCGAGACCCTAGGAAAGCTGTGATATTTATCGTTCTCTGAGCCCGTTTTTATGGCCGGACTTTGCGAAACCGAACGGCGTTTCGAGATCGTAACGGAAATTTCGACAATCTCATTAACGACTCAATTTTACCGATCTTTATGCATTATTCTTTCGCTCGTTCACTTAGTCGACAGCAATAGGTTCGAAAAGAGGCTTAACAATTGAGCGAGAACAATCCAGTAATCGGCGAAGACGAAAAATCTCTCTTGCGACGAACCAGATCGATTCGCTCGAAATTCGATAGCCGTCGGACGTCACTTCGCTTCTTTTCGACGTAACGCTTTCTATCTACGCGAAACCCTCAAATTTCGACACTTTCTTAATTCGCTGTAATCTATTATGCACCGCGACACACTAAAACGTACGACAAATATCTTACAATATGCGCGATTCATACAAGCAACAAGCGCGACAGACAGCACGACTTTTGCCACGTCGTCACACGCACACGGTCACACGCTCACATACATGCTAATTATTAACGAAAATTGCCCGAAGATCGATTGCGGGGATGTCTTACGCGGCTTCGACAACTCTTTTCGACAGCACGGATGGCGAACGCATTCCCCGCGATTTACCGCGCACGTGGTCGATATACGAGAGCCGGTCACTACGCGTCCTACGACACTCCGAATCCCGGAGAGAGACAAACGGTTCCTTATCAGCGACGGCCGACGTTACGATCGTCCTTGATGCCTCGGTCGCTTGTCTCCGGTCGCCCGAAATACACGAAAATCGCGAACTCGGTACAAAGCCCGAGCTACACCAAAACACGAAAATGGCGACGGCGACAGAGCGGCCGGTCCGCGGACGGAATCGCGTACGTGGCTTACAAATTAGCGATGGGCAACCTCACCGATACTCGCTCCTGTGAACAGGGGATTATCCTCGGCTCCTCCTCTCAGCTTGATCTCCTTGGCGACAACGACACGCTAGACAATCACGACAACGACAAATTCTTTATGCGACTATCTATTGAGAGCGCCCGCACCAGAATGATTCCCTGGATCTCGCGATCCAGGGTCGATAACGGCGTCAATCCTGCGCGCAGGGGTGCGCGGATTCGCGGCCAATAGCGCCGTGACGCGAGGTATTACTGCGCCCCGCGACAACGCCGTAGCGGAGGCCGTAACGGCCCCGATAATTTAAATGCTGAATTTCGGCGACCCTGTTATCCATGGTCTTCCGGAGGCAGGTCTTTCGTCCTGCGTCCTCGGAGGGTAGCGCCGATCCGGCACGGTTATCCCGGTCCGAGACAGCTGGTTCTTTGCCGCTTTTCCTCCTTTAGTTGCAGGGGGCGAAATCCGCCCGCGACTCTGCGCTGCCCTGTTCCTTCGGCGCCTTCGTTCTCGAATCGGAGGTAGGAAATGTCGTGTCGGCTGTCGTATCAAGGATTCCTCGTGAGCCTCTTCCGGTTTCCCTCCGGCGGGTTGCCCGACGTAAAGAAATGATACAAAAATAAATAAATTAATACTAGCGCGAAATATGATAATGGCTCGTCTCTCCGGAGATTTCGATACGGCTCTCGCAATCTTTTTCTGGCGCGGCCGCTCGGCTCGCGCCCCGTCAAGATTTCCGGGGCGGATGGACGCACGTCGGGACGGCAACGTCACACCATTTACAAATATCTCGCACGCGCACATATCGCGTGCACGATTATACATTTACAAACATACATTTCTAAATCTCTCACGCGCACGTGTGGCGTACACACGGTTATACATTTACAAACATCTCCTACGTGCACGTATCGCGTGCACGATTATACATTTACAAACATGCATTTGGAAATCTCTCGCGTCTACGTATCGCGCACATAATTCTACACCGACAAATATCTGATACATGTACATAATTGTACATTTGTAAATATCTTTTCACTGCGCGTTTCGCGCACGCGATTATACATTTACCAGTATCCTTTACGCGTACATATCGTGTACGTGATTAAACATTTACAAATATCCTTCACGCATACGTATCGTGTACGCGATTATACATATCCAAACATCATTGACGCGTACGTATCGCGTACGTGATTATACATATGCAAATATCTTTGACGCGTACGCATCGTGTACATAAATATACCTGCACAAATATCTCGTACGTGTACGCAATCATACACTTACAAATATCCTTTACGCGTACATACCGTGTATGCCAACGTTTCCATATCCTGTACATAATTATACAATTTACGAATATTTGCCGCGTACATAAATATACATTTGAAAATCTTTCACGTATACGTAATTGTACATTCCCGAATATCGTTCACGTGTACGTATCCTTTACGCATACATTTACTTGTACGTATACGCATCCTGTACGTAATTATACGTAATTCCGACGATACGTTCCACATGTACACACTGTGTACCCGATTATACGTTTGGAAATACGTCTAACGTGTACTCGATACATATTACAATATACATTTGGTCCGTTATTTCTATTGCAATTGCCAGGTATCTCACGCCATAGTGGGGGGGCTTCGCCCCCCAACCCCCGACCGGGGGCTTTGCCCCCAGGCCCCCATCGTGGGCTCTGCCCCCGAACCCTGGCCGGGGGCTCCGCTTCCAGACTCCCGACTGACGCCCGAGGGCCGAGCCCCCGGGTGCGCGGCCAGGGGCCTTCGGCCCCTGGACCGCCCCTGCCCGCTCTCCTTTACCTTCCTTTCTATATGTAGCGAAACTTGTAAAAATTTACATTTTCTACGAAAACTTTAAAAAATTTACTAACCTCGTCGTTCAAGTACGTGCAGCCTAAACGACGCGTCCTACAAGAGTCATCCATAGGACAAGTAATGTACATCACTCAGTGAATTAAAGAAAAATGAGAGATAATAGAAATGTAATAATATGCATCTTTTGGTTTATGTTTAACGTATGGTAGCAGAGTTTAATTTTAAGTTTAAATAAAATATAATTATAATATTATTTTGAAAGTAAAGAAAAAAAAGATTATATTAGTATTTGGTATACATACCCTTAAACATGTGGTATGCAATTGTGTGTCTCCTTTTAAATTTTGTTTATTTATATTCTTTTTAATATAATATTTTCTTGGCGTATTAAATATTTCAGATACTGCATTATCTAATGACACATTAGACATATCCACAGCATTGTCCCACATATTATCCCTAATATATTTATATCAATTATTCAAAATTATATATATACATATACACATACAATACATATATACATTGCGACGTCTTTTTTTTTATTTGATTTTTCAATCCTCCTCGGGTGTTGGAGAGGAGGATGTTAATGGGGAGCGAAAACGCCGTCAAAAAAACACAAGGCGGATAGAGATACTCACGCTCGGAGGAACTAAGATGGAGGATGTTCTCGCGCGAGCCGCGGCGAAGCGAAGGCCGTCTCGAGATCTCGAAGTTGGGCGCCAGATACGGTCTTCCACGTATCAATTCGCAAAATCGTCAGAATAACGCGAAGAACGTTAGCCTGTTTCGCCACGGGCCGACTAACTCACCTAACGGTAGAGGGGCAGGGTCCGTTGAAAAGGATCTTGAATTATTTTATGCGAAGCTGTCGGTGATTACGAAAATTGACGAACACAACGGGATTTAACACACACGAGAAACGAACACTCAAATAAATTACGCGAATTTAATATAAAAGAGAATGTAACAAATTTATTTAAATAAATGAAATATAATAGAAAAGAATATAAAGTGAAAGAAATAACAAGTTCTAGAAGGAAATAGTAATGATGACATAAATTAGCGAGACTGAATTAACGAAATATAACTGAGTTTAACATAAATTCGAAAATATGAAATAACGTACAACAGATACTTCTTCGACAGCGGTGATAACAATAGCAATACGAAATCGAGATCATAAGAAAGCGGTGATATTTATCGTCCTCTAGGCCCGTTTTTATGGCCGGACTTTGCGAAACCGAACGGCGTTTCGAGAGCGTAACGGGAATTTCGACAATCTCCTCGGGGACGCGTTTAACAGATCTATTCCCTTTGTTACTCGCTCTTTTAATCGACAGCACTAGGTTTGAAATGAGGCTTAATAATTGAGCGATAGTAATCAAGCGATTTGCGAAGACGAAAAATCTCGCTTGCTACGAGCAAGATCGATTCGCTCGGAATTCGATAGCCGTCGGACGTCGCTTCGCTTCTTTTCGGCGTAACGCTTTCTATCTACGCGAAACCATCGAATTTCGACACTTTCTCAATCTATTATGCACCGCGACACACTCAAACGTACGACGAATACCACGCAAATACTACGCAATAAACGCAATTCATACTAGTATCAAGAGCGACAAGAACAACACATTTGCCACGTCGTCACACGCACACGGTCACACGCTCACATACACGCTAATTACGTACGAAAATTGCCCGGAGATCGATTGCGGGGATGTCTTACGCGGTTTCGACAACTCTTTTCGATAGCACGGATAGCGAACGCATCCCCCGCGATTTACCGTGCACGTGGTCGATATACGAGAACCGGTCACTACGCGTTTTACGACACCCCGAATCCCGGAGAGAGACGAACGGTTCCTTATCATCTACGGCCGACGTTACGATCGTCCTTGATGCCTCGGTCGCTTGTCTCCGGTCGCCCGAAATGCACGTAAATCGCGAGCTCGGTACAAGGCCCGAGCGACGACGAGACACGAAAATGGCGACGGCGACAGAACGGCCGGTCCGCGGACAGAACCGCGTACGTGGCTTACAATTAGCGATGGGCAACCTCACCGATACTTGCTCCCGTAGACAGGGGATGATCCTCGGTTTCATCCTCTCGACAACCTCGGCTGCGACGCACACAACGACAACGACAAGATAGGTTTTACTAAACGACTACAAGCTAAGAGCGCCCGCACCAGAGTGAATCCCTGGATCTCGCGATCCAGGGTCGATAGCGGCGTCAATTCTGCGCGCAGGGGTGCGCGGATTCGCGGCCAATAGCATCGCTACACGCGAGGTATTACTGCGCCCCGCGATCACGCCGTATCGGGGGCCGTAACGGCCCCGATAATTTAAAATTCCGAATCTCGGTGACCCTGTTATCCGCGGTCTTCCGGATGCTGGTCCTTCGTCCTCCGTCCTTGGAGGGTGGCGCCGATCCGGTCCGGTTATTTCGGCTCAAGACAGCTGTTTCTTGGCTGTTTTCCCTCCGTTATTTGCAGGGGGCGAAATCCCCCCGCGACTCTGCGCTGTCCTGACTTTCCGGCGTTGTCTTTGTTCCCGGCTCGAAATCCGTGAGCGCCGTGTCGGTTGTCGCAAAAGCATCTCTCTTCTTCCTCTTCCGGTTTCCCTCCGGCGGGTTGCCCGACGTACAAAAATGATACAAAAAATAAGTCAATAAAGGCGCGAAACCTGACAAGAACTCGTCTCTCCGGGGATTTCGATACGGCTCTCGCTATTTCTCTCTGGCGCGGCCACTCGGCTCGCGCCTCGAAGATTTCCGGAGCGGATGGACGCGCGTCGGGACGGCAACGTCACAACATATACATACTGTGACGTCTCTAACTATTTGACGCATGCCGCACCGAGCGCGGTCTCGGGAGGCATTGACGGACGCATTGAAGTTGGCGTTAATTTAAATTATAATTAATGCCGCTAAAGGGCGCGACAGATAAAGATCAATTTCTCGCATATGAAAAACATCAGAAAGATTATTTAAGAAGCGACAAAAAGTCGACTCGACACCTCCTTGTAACCTCGCAAGAATAGCTTCCAACTATTCAGCGAATAACCTTTGAGACCTTCGAGACCTTCCAGATCTTCGAGACCTTCCTGATCCTCGAGATCTTCCTGATCCTCGAGACCATCCAGATCCTCGAGATCTTCGAGATCTTCCTGATCCTCGAGACCCTCCAGATCCTCGAGATCTTCGAGATCTTCCTGATCCTCGAGACCCTCCAGATCCTCGAGATCCTCGAGACCTTCCAGACCTCCGGATTAACCAATGCCAACCGATCCTCGGAAGGTTGTCCAGTTCCTGCCTTGGAGACTGATCCCGAAAAAACTCGAAGAAAGAACCTTCTCTCCACCTCCAGCGACTCCTCGTTCATCTTCCCCAAGGACTCCTCGGTCCTCAAGAAAACGGACGAGGGGAACCCAAACAGAAATCTTTAATAGTAAAGGAGAAGAGCTTGGAAAAATTAACTTAACTAAGACATCGCCAAGAATAACTTGGCAACTTAAAAATTGTTAAAATTAAATGAAATAAAAATTTTGTAAAAAAATTATAATAAAGCTAAAAATAAACAAAAAACCACAAATTGGTGACCCCGATATGGACGGAGATAATCAACAAATAGGCCGTCTCGCAATTAAAGCACCCCCTTTCTGGCCAGAAGAACCGGAACTCTCGTTCGCACAACTGGAAGGACAGTTCGTCCTAGGAGGAATAACGCAAGATACAACAAAATATTTATATGTCATAGCGCACATTGAAACAAAATACGCACGAGAAGTGAGGGACATCATCACACAACCCCCGGAAGCTGGAAAATATGAAGCTATTAAAAAAGCACTTATTCAACGCTTGACGATTACTCAAGAACAACGAACCCGTCAATTACTGGAGCATAAAGTACTTGGTGACAGAAAACCGTCACAATTCTTACGGCACTTACGAACACTCGCCGGAACAAATGTACCAGAACAACTCCGTACCTTGTGGCTAGGACGACTGCCCTCACAAATGCAAATTATACTCGTAACAAGGACAGAAGACAGACTCGAGGAAGTCGCTGAACAAGCCGATCGAATAGCCGAGGTAACTAGCCGATCAGTAGCAGCTACTGCAAACAGCACCACTGAAAAACAAACCATGGAAGACCAAATTAAGAAATTAACTGAACAAGTTGCCAAACTGAATAACAGGCAACTTAGTCGCTCAAGAAGCCGATCCAGAAATTGGACACCAAGAAAGCGATCGCATAGCAAATCCCAAAATCGAGTGATCAAAAATGACGAAGAAATATGTTTCTACCATCGACGCTTCGGTGAGAAAGCAAAACAATGTCAACAACCCTGCAAATATAGGAAGGAAAACGAGGAGGAGAGTCGTTGATGGCGGCCAACGACTCGGACTCGCGTTCCTGCCGCCTCATAGTCACAGACACTAAAACCAAAGTCCAATACCTTATAGATACTGGATCAGATGTCAGTGTCTATCCACGCAGACTAGTCCGAGGTCCGCTATGGTCAAGCACGTATCAGCTATACGCAGCCAACGGAACAATCATACGCACCTACGGACAAATAACGTTGGAACCAAATTTCGGCTTAAGAAGAACATTCTTATGGCGATTCATCATAGCTGATGTAACGCAACCACTCATAGGCGCTGATTTTTTGTCTTTTTACCATCTACTCCCAGATTTGCAAAAAAGACGTCTGATCGATGGAAAGACAGGATTATATACAAAAAAAACCAAATGCGTCTTCGAGAAAGGAAACGTCAGTTCAATCAAAATATTGTCAAAACAGACAAAATATCACAATCTTCTCGCCGAGTTTCCCAACATAATCAAGTTAGGCAGAGTCAGAAAAGAAGCACGGCACACGACAGTGCATTACATCAAAACCACGGCAGGTCCACCAAAAGGATGCCGCCCACGCCGCCTAGCACCTGACAAGTTAAAAGCAGCCAAAGCAGAATTTGATCTCTTGCTAAAGGAAGGGATAATTCAACCATCAAAAAGCCCGTGGGCCTCACCTCTTCATATGGCCCAAAAAAGAAAATTCATGGCGACCATGCGGAGATTATAGAAAATTAAATGCAAGAACTGTGCCAGATATCCAATACCTCACATTGAGGATTTCACACAGACATTAGAGGGCAAAAGAATATTTTCAACCTTAGATTTGGTAAGAGCATACAATCAAATACCCATACATGAAGAGGATATCTCCAAAACAGCAATCACAACTTTCGGCCTTTTCGAATACAAATATATGCCGTTTGGATTACGCAACGCAGCACAAACATTTCAGCGTTTCATTAACGAGATCTTACACGGACTAGACTTTTGCTATGCATATATAGATGACATACTTGTAGCATCAAAGTCGGAAGAGGAACACGAAACGCATCTACGGAAAGTATTCCGTCAATTGGATAAATACGATTTAATAATAAATCAAACCAAATGCAACTTCGGGGAAAACCAAGTAAAATTCTTGGGATATTTGGTTACAGCAGAAGGAATCAAACCTCTTCCTGAAAAAGTACAAGCTATTGAAAATTTCCCAAAACCAAAAACTGTAAAGGAAATGCGTCAATTCCTGGGGATGTTAAACTTTTACAGAAGATTCATTCCTGGTGCAGCAGAGGACCAAGCTAAATTAAATGAAACATTAGCTGGCACAACGAAGAAAAAGAAATCACCTATTATATGGACACAAGAATTGGACGAAGCGTTCGAAAAAACTAAAAAGAGTTTATCCCGAGCTACACTACTGGCACATCCGGATCCTCAAGCTGAGCTAGCTCTAACAGCCGATGCCTCTGACAACGCTATGGGAGCAGTAATCCAACAAAAAATCGGAAAAGATTGGCAACCACTGGCGTTCATGAGCAAGAAATTTAGTCCAGCACAACGAAAATACAGCCCTTACGACAGAGCTCTTAGCAATTTACTTAGCGGTCAAACACTACCGACATCTCCTTGAAGGACGAAATTTTACAATATTCACGGATCACAAACCCCTCATCTATGCTTTCAACAAAGATCCGCTTCGTAGTTCTCCACGTCAAGCACGCCACCTTGAATTTATAGGGCAATTTTCCACGGACATTCAGCACATATCTGGAAAGGAAAACATAACAGCAGATACCCTTTCAAGAGTGGAAAGCATTCATGAAGCAATAAATTTCGAAGAATTAGCAAAATCACAAAAGGCTGATGAAGAGCTTCTAGAAGTTCTACAAGGAGATGGAGCTCTAAGGTTAAAAGAAGTACCAGTGCCGGGAACAGAAATCACGCTGTATTGTGACGAGGAATCAAAATTTTCACGCCCATTCGTAACCAGACCATTTAGAAAAAAGGTTTTTCAATCGTTGCATGGTCTGTCACATCCAGGTCAAGGCAACTGTGAAACTTATAACGCAACGCTTCGTATGGCCAGGAATTCAACGTGATTGCCGCAAATGGGCACAAGCCTGCCTTCAATGCCAAAAAGCCAAAATTACAAGGCACAACAAAGCACCAATCGGACATTTCAAAGTTCCTTCAGGGCATTTTGAACACATACACGTTGATATCATTGGACCTATGCCAATCTCTAAAGGATGTCGATACTGCCTAACGATTGTAGATAGATTCTCAAGATGGCCAGAAGCAATACCACTACCAGACATTTCAGCAAACACGGTGGCAACAGTCATTTTTACCAACTGGATGGCAAGGTTCGGCATTCCGCTCCGCATAACTACAGATCAAGGCCGACAGTTTGAAGCAGAATTATTCAAACGGTTAATGCAACTAACAGGCTTCACACATCTTAGGACCACAGCATACCATCCCTCAGCGAACGGTCTAGTGGAACGCTTCCATAGACAACTAAAAACAGCTATCAAATGCCATCAAACGGAAAACTGGGTAGAAATCCTACCAGTAGTATTAATGGGCATTAGAGCAGCATGGAAAGATCTGCAAGCAACAACAGCAGAAATGATATATGGAGAGCCAATCAGATTACCAGGACAGTTCCTACAGAAAAACACTCCAGAAGTTCTCGAAGAAAATCATGGAGAAATTCTAGAAGAACTTAAGAAAAGCATGCAAAAACTGAAACCGCAAGAGGTAAAAAGACATGGTGAAACAACGACTTTTGTTTTCCAAGATATGAAAACAGCATCGCACGTTTTCGTCCGAAACGAAGCAATCGACGGAATTCTTCGCCCTCCGTACGAAGGACCGTATAAAGTAATAAAAAGGAACGATAAAGTCATCACTATCAGTAAGAACGGAAAAAATATAAATGTGTCCATAGATAGAGTCAAACCAGCATACATCCTGGAAGAAGATGACATTATGACAAACCATCTTAAAGAAAAAATGGTTAAATTTAAACAGTCAGAAGAACTTCAAACGCGCAGTGGTCGAACATCCAAACCACCAGTCCGTTTCCAGATCCCTTAACCAACATACAGCGGAGGGGGTCCTGTGGCGTCTCTAACGCTCGCCACTATTTGACGCACGCCGCACCGAGCGCGGTCTCGGGAGGCATTGACGGACGCGATGAAGTTGGCGTTAATTTAAATTATAATTAATGCCGCTAAAGGGCGCGACAGATAAAGATCAATTTCTCGCATATGAAAAACATCAGAAAGATTATTTAAGAAGCGACAAAAAGTCGACTCGACACCTCCTTGTAACCTCGCAAGAATAGCTTCCAACTATTCAGCGAATAACCTTTGAGACCTTCGAGACCTTCCAGATCTTCGAGACCTTCCTGACCCTCGAGATCTTCCTGATCCTCGAGACCATCCAGATCCTCGAGATCTTCGAGATCTTCCTGATCCTCGAGACCCTCCAGATTCTCGAGATCTTCGAGATCTTCCTGATCCTCGAGACCCTCCAGATCCTCGAGATCCTCGAGACCTTCCAGACCTCCGGATTAACCAATGCCAACCGATCCTCGGAAGGTTGTCCAGTTCCTGCCTTGGAGACTGATCCCGATAAAACTCGAAGAAAGAACCTTCTCTCCACCTCCAGCGACTCCTCGTTCATCTCCCCCAAGGACTCCTCGGTCCTCAAGAAAACGGACGAGGGGAACCCAAACAGAAATCTTTAATAGTAAAGGAGAAGAGCTTGGAAAAATTAACTTAACTAAGACATCGCCAAGAATAACTTGGCAACCTAAAAATTGTAAAAATTAAATGAAATAAAAATTTTGTAAAAAAATTATAATAAAGCTAAAAATAAACAAAAAAACCACACATACATATATATATGTATACATACATATATATATATATATATATATATATACATATATATATACAGGGTGACCCATTTTAACTTAGGCAGCCAAATAACTCGAAAACTAAGCCCAGCAAACAAAAATGTTTCAGACAAAAGTTGTATGGTTTCGAGGGGGCCATAAGATGGTACCATTGGTTTGACCTTGAAGAGTCATTTGAAGGTCACGTGAAAGTCACTTCAATTTTTTTAAATGGAACACCCTATATATTTTTGCACATTCTTGTAGCTTATCTCGAGAGCTTTCCAAAACACTATCATTAAGTACCTTTTCGTTAAGTACTTTTTGAGTTCTGAGGCTTGAAATAATTTCTTTATTTTACATAAACCGTAAAATATCTTGTAAAATATTCATTTTTCGATTATCTTACCTTAATACTTTTACGTACAAAATAATGAGAGGAATCAATTGGTGTAAAAAAAACACATAGTTGTTTTGAAGAAAAAATATGTAATTTGCAATTAACAATTCCATATTTTTTCTTAAAAATAACTATGTGTTTTCTTTACACCAATTGATTCCTTTCATTATTTTGTACATAAAAGTATTAAGGTAAGATAATCGAAAAATGAATATTTTACAAAATATTTTACGGTTTATGTAAAATTAAGAAATTATTTCAAGCCTCATAACTCAAAAAGTACTTAACGAAAAGGTAGTTAATTATAGTGTTTTGGAAAGCTCTCGAGATAAGCTACAAGAATGTGCAAAAATATATAGGGTGTTCCATTTAAAAAAATTGAAGTGACTTTCACGTGACCTTCAAATGACTCTTCAAGGTCAAACCAATGGTACCATCTTATGGCCCCCTCGAAACCATACAACTTTTGTCTGAAACATTTTTGTTTGCTGGGCTTAGTTTTCGAGTTATTTGGCTGCCTAAGTTAAAATGGGTCACCCTGTATATACAGGGTGTCCCATTTTAATCCATCCAGTCGAATATCTCGAAAACCAAGCCCGGGAGAGAAAAATGTTTCAGACAAAAGTTGTTTGGTTTCGAGGGTGCCATAAGATGGTACCATTGGTTTGACCTTGAAGTCATTTGAAGGTCACGTGAAGGTCACTTCAATTTTTTTAAATGGAACACCCTATATATTTTTGCACATTCTTGTAGCTTATCTCGAGAGCTTTCCAAAACATTATAATTAAGTACCTTTTCGTTAAGTACTTTTTGAGTTATGAGGCTTGAAATAATTTCTTAATTTTACATAAACCGTAAAATATCTTGTAAAATATTCATTTTTCGATTATCTTACCTTAATACTTTTACGTACAAAATAATGAGAGGAATCAATAAGTGTAAAGAAAACAGTTGTTTTGAAGAAAAAAATATGTAATTTGCAATTAACAATTCCATATTTTTTCTTAAAAACAACTGTTTTCTTTACACCAATTGATTCCTCTCATTATTTTGTACATAAAAGTATTAAGGTAAAATAATCGAAAAATGAATATTTTACAAGATATTTTACGGTTTATTTAAAATTAAGAAATTATTTCAAGCCTCATAACTCAAAAAGTACTTAACGAAAAGGTACTTAATTATAATGTTTTGGAAAGCTCTCGAGATAGGCTACAAATTCGTTGGAATTAAATCTCAAACCAAGAGATTACTCCAAATAAAGTCTTGATCATTGTATCAAGGAAAAAATTTCGCGCAATTACATCCGCGATAGGCTCTTATTACCCGAATATTAATATCATACGTTTATTTATATTCGAGAGCCCCGACATCAAGAATCTAAAATTTAAAGATGTTATAACCTTTTTTTTTTTTTTTACATGGGGAAATGCATTTACGCATACCCCCGCCAAACAGAGTTATAGGCGGGGGTTATGCGGGACTCCGGGAGATCTATCTGTCTCCCTACTACCCGCTAAAACCCCATAGTAACTGCTTTGCGCTCTTCGAGAGGACCGCGGGATCGCTCGCGCATTCGTCCGCAGTCCTCCCAGCGCCATGTCCCCTCTCAATTTTTTGAGAGGGGTCCCTCCGCAAGTGGTGAGGTTTGGGTGTAGGTCACCCCACCTCCCTACGAGATAGTGACGACGGGACGCAGCTACCTAATCCCGCCGTCCTTCTGGGTAGGGGCCTTAATCGCTGGGGGATCTTCCGCTCTGTCAGAAGAGAGCCCCCGCGGCCCCTAGCTAAGGGAGAGTGTAGTCGTTCCCTCGGCCCGCCTCTGGAGGAGGTGCGGGAGTAATAGTTCCCCGCTGGAGGCGCTATGGGAATTGTCGGGCGTACGCCCTTCTCCTTGCGCCCCCCTCCTCCTGCGGATGGGATCGGAGGACAGATCGTCCTCGCGGTCCCGCTCCGCGGCCTCCTTCTGCTGCATTACTTGCTCGCAGAAGGAGACCATGGCGACCCAGGCATCCTCGCTCGCGATCATGGCCGAGACCACGGCCGGGAGCGAGAGATCCTCACCGACAATGCTCCGCAAGACACGGCGCTGCTCACCCAATGCGGGACATACCTCGAGGGTGTGCTGCGCCGTGTCGCGGACCTCCGGGCAATGGTAACACTTGGTCGTCGGCTCGCGCCTTGCCTTCTCATACAGGTACTCACCGAAGCATCCATGCCCGGTGAGTACCTGCACCGTCCTAAACGGGAGTCCGTTTGGCCGCCGATCCATCCAGTCCTCAAGGACCGGGCGGATGGCTCCGACAGCTCTAAGGCCGACCCTAGCGTGGGCCATCCTTTCCTTCCATTTTTCAACTGCGAGCTGCCGGAACTGGAGTCGGACAGCTTTTACCGCTCGCGGTGCCGGGACGACTCCTCGCTGGCGGAGAGTAGCGCGCCACTCGTAGAAAGCAGCGTATGTCTCCGCCAGGAGGTCCCACGGTATTGATCCCGACACCGCTAGCGCCGCCTCCGCGGAGGTGGTTCTATAGCCCCGTGTGATCCGAATGGCCAGCCTCCGCTGTAAGCCCTGTACAACGGCAAGGCTGCCACGGCTGGCCATTAACTCGTTGGACCACACGGGGGCTCCATAAAGGATCATTGATCCTACCACCCCCATATAGAGACGGCGCACCTTATCTCGGGGCCCCCCAATGTTGGGCAGCAGACTCCCAAAGGAGTTAATCGCTGCCCTTATACGGGGGGCCAAGCGGCAAAAGTGCTCCCGAAAACTCCAGTGGCAATCGAGGTGCAGGCCCAGATATTTCATACTGGACCGCACCTCGATGCGGACTCCCTCGACGGTAATATGGGACTACGGCGGCGGCTTCCGCCGAGGCGGCTTAAAGTAAACAGCCTCGGTCTTGTGAAGCGCCACCGTCAGTCCCAAGGCGCGAATGCGGGCGACGACCAGTGACACCCCAACCTTGGCTAGGCGGATGGCCTCCTCCCACGAGTCCCCACGGGCCAGCAGCAGTGTCATCCGCATAACATACGACACTCAGGCCCGTGAGGAGGGCGCCCCGCAGGACCCCGTTGTACCCGAGGTTCCACAAAATGGGGCCTAATACCGACCTCTGTGGAACCCCACAGTACATGTCCCTCCGAACCGATACGCCGTATCGTGCTCGATATGCTACGGCCCTGTCCCGGAGGTAATCCGAAATGACCTCCCGCATATAGGGCGGCACCCGGTGATATTCGAGCGCGCGCCCTATACACTCCCAGGGTAGGGAGTTAAAGGCGTTGGCAATGTCCAACGACACCGCCAACGCCACCCTATCCCGGGAGACAGCCTCATCCGAGAAGACCCGTACGCGTTTGATCGCGTCCACCGTCGAACGGCCTTCCCGGAATCCGAACTGGCAGTCGGCCAGATCGGGGCCCATTTGGGACAGGTGCCGATGGATGCGGGCAGCGAGCACTCGCTCGAAAAGCTTGCCCGCCTCGTCCAACAAGCATATCGGGCGATAGGCGCAAAGCTGCCAGATCTTCTCCGCAAGCAACATGCAACGCGCAGTGGAGGGGGTAACGGAGATGTGAGCGTAAGCGTACGTGTGAGCTCGGCGCTTCGGCTAGCTTCGGATAGAAGAAGAGGACAGAATACAGTTTTCTGTCTCCTTCTTACCAAGCAGGCAACGAAAGCGACGGGCGACGCGCGACGCTGCTCGCTCCACAATATTTCGATATATGTTCGATATATTTCTCTGTTACAGCTTTTCTTTATGTTTTATATTTTTGTTACAACTGTGAAGTAAATATGTATAAATATGTATATATAAATAATATATTTATTTATATATATATATATATATATATATAAAATATATTATACGTTTATATATACATATTTATACATATTTACCACACAATTGTAACAAAAATATAAAACATAAAGAAAAGCTGTAACAGAGAAACACATATATACATATATACTGGGTGTTAAAAAAGTCTGGACACAGTCGAATATCTCGATAACGAAGAGTTTTACTAGAAAGTGTTTTAGACAAAAGTTGTATGGCTTAAAGGGGACCATCAGATGGTGGCAATGATTTGAACCTTGAAGAGTCATTTGAAGGTCACGTGAAAGTCACCGTCAATTTCTTAAATGGAACCCCTACTTTTTATTGCATATTCTTGTAGCTTATCTGGAAGGCTTTCCAAAACACTATAATAAAATATTTTTCCCTCAAATACTTTTCGAGTTATAAGGCTTGAAATCATTTCTTAATTTTACATAAACCGTAAAATATCTTGTAAAATATTCATTTTTCGATTATCTTACCTTAATACTTTTATGTACAAAATAATGAGAGGAATCAATTCATGTAAAGAAAACACATAGTTGTTTCGAAGAAAAAATATGTAATTTGCAATTAACAATTACATTTTTTTTCTTGAAAATAACTATGTGTTTTCTTTACACCAATTGATTCCTCTCATTATTTTGTACATAAAAGTATTAAGATAAGATAATCGAAAAATGAATATTTTACTAGATATTTTACGGTTTATGTAAAATTAAGAAATTATTTTAAGCCTTATAACTCAAAAAGTACTTGAGGGAAAAATATTTTATTATAGTGTTTTGGAAAGCCCTCGAGATAAGCTACAAGAATATGCAATAAAAAGTAGGGGATTCCATTTAAGAAATTGATGGTGATCTTCACGTGACCTTCAAATGACTCTTCAAGGTCAAATCATTGCCACCATCTGATGGACCCCTTCAAGCCATACAACTTTTGTCTGAAACACTTTCTAGTAAAACTCTTCCTTATCGAGATATTCGACCGTGTCCAGACTTTTAATACCCAGTATATCTCGATATATGCTCGATATGTTTCTTTCTTACAGCTTTTCTTTATGTTATATATGTATCACACACACACACACACACACACGTTTTGCGATATATTTAATATTAATTTTTTTATATATCTAAAATAATAAAAAAATAATAATAAGTGGCGACTTTCCACACCACCCATGAGGTATCACCAATGGCGCGTTAGGTTTTTTATGTGGACCTTCGCCTGAAGCCCTATTATACCACATTGTTTTATATTATATTTTAGAAGGAAAAAAGGATAAAGGAAGAAAGTATGGGAAAGTAAAAATAAATACTCCCTGAATTATTTTTTGGTATTTATTTAATAATTTTTATTTATAATTTTTAATTTTATTAGTAATAATAATAATTTTTTATAATAGTCGGGCCGCCTCCTCGGCCTCGGCCGCCTCCTTGGCCTCGTCCACCTCCTCGGCCTTGGAGGCTGCCACGACTATTATTTCGGGCGACGCCCCTGGTGCCCCTGGTGCCCCTGGTGGCCCTGGTGCCCCTGGTGCCCCTGGTGCCCTGGTGCCGCCGAGCATACCACCGGGCACGTGATTGGCCACCTCCTCTTTTTTTTGAGTTGTTTTCTGAAAAATAAAATAAATAAATTATAATGATGCATATATATATATATATATATATATATATATATATATATATATAATTTGATAAAATATAATTTAAATATATAAAAAAATAATATACTATTTTGCTGCTGCGGCGGTTGCGGCGGTTGCGGCGGCTGCGGCGGCTGCGGCGGCGGCTGCTGCTGCTGCTGTTGTTGCTGCTGTCGTAAATATAACATCAGCTGCTGATGCATCAATTGTTGCTGATGCAACAATTGTTGCATCAGCTGCTGCATGGTGGGCTCTTGCAAAACGAGTGCGCCCATTTCTGCATTAATTTCCTCTAAAATTAAAAAAATTAAAAAGATGAAAATTTCTTAGTATTTTGTTACAAATAATGATTTACTTACGAGACATGTTGACGCTCAGCGCAAGTTCGTCTTGCCGTCTTTTCGTGTACTGAGAATAAGGCACACTTTGTTCATTTGTTTCATGCCGTTTCATTTGTTTTATGCCGTTCATTTGTTTCGCGGCGTTTTTATCAGATAATCTTGTCGCCTTGTACACTCGAGTAAACGTATTTTTTTATACGTGCCTTGTGAATCTTGATGTTCAAGAAACTATCACAATCCCGATTGTGAGTGTGTTCTGATTATTTAAAATTCCTACATATCTTTATCCTTTGTAGTCTTTATCTTCTTTTATTCACTCTTCTTTAATTCTTTGTTTCTGTCTATTTTTTATTTCATAAAAATGTGCGATGAGGCTTTTCAGAGGCTTGGCTCAATGATGATCGAATTAAATGTTGGATACGCAAAGTATCTTTTGATGAGAGCCTGTATCATTGTATAATATGTAATAAAAATATTTCGTGCAATACACATGTTTTGAGACATGCGGATTCTGCGAGTCATAAAAATAATATTAAAGAAAATATTTCATCTTTAAATACTGAAAATTCAGAAAAAAAAACATCAGAAAAATGTAAATTTAAAGAACAATGGCTAGATATTGAATTATTTAAGCCATGGCTACGCAAAGTGTCACATGACGTAAATTTATTTTTTTGTTCATTTTGTGATAAATCCATGGTTGCTGATTTGTCGAAAATTTATCGTCACGCAGAATCCAAAACACATGTAGAAATATGTAAAATTAAAATAGAAACAAAGAATACGAACGAAAATGTAAACGTAGTAGATGATTCACTTTTGTCGTTTGAAGAGCGAAAGAAAATAGCAGAAATTCGGTATGCTGCATTAATTGCTGATAAAAATATTTCGCATCAAACTGCAAAAGAAATCCTCATTTTTTTTCAACATATAGGAGAAGATCCTAATGTGTTAAAAAGCATGAGCATGAGCCGAACAAAATGTAAAAACATTATTACAAATGTTTTGTGCCCGGTCGAAACAGATCGTGTCGTCAATAAAATTCAGAATACAAAATTTTCAATTTTTATTGACGAAACATCTGATATAACAAATAATAAATGGATGACTTTTCTTGTTCGATACGTTGATCCAGAGACATTAGATATTCGCTCACAATTAGTTAAATTAATCGATATTGATGCCAAAGATTCAAGTGCAGAAAAGTTGTTTCAGGCATTTAAATGTGAAATGTGGAAATTACAGATACCGTTTTTAAATATCGTAGCTTTATCGTGCGATAATGCATCTGTTATGACAGGAAAACATTTATCGTTTAAAAAGAAATTGGAAGAAATATGTCCACATTTATTAACATTTTCATGCCCATGTCATTCCTCCGCATTAGCAGCGCATGCTGCTTGTTCTAAAATGCCTGCATATTGCGAGGAATTTCTAAAAAAAATTGCTACTTATCTCAATAGTAGTCCAAAACGTTCGGCTATTTTTCTTGAATTTTGCGAATGTTTCCAAGAAACAAATCGCAAAATATTGAAATTATGTGATACACGCTGGCTTTCGCACTATTTATGTATCGAAACGCTTCTTGAATCTTGGGATACAATTAAATACTTTCTTACTGAAATGGTTGTGAGTGAAAAAACAAATTCTGGAGAATATCTATTGTCTATGATGAACAACGTAGAGATGAAAGCTTATTTTCTGTTTTTAAAATACGTTTTGAATTTCTTTAATGCATTTAATGCATTTTTTCAAGCATTAGAAACAAGGATTCATTTATTACATCCTAAATCTATAAACTTTCTTTTCCAAATCTGTCGAAATTTTTTTAAAAGAAGAATATTTAAAACCATTTTCTACAAACATTATATTCTCATTAAAAGAAAATCAAAAAACTATGAATGAAATTATTTTGGGAACAGAATGTGAAGAATATCTAAACGAATTAACGCTGAAAGGTCACATAAACATAGTTAATATTGTTCGAGAGAACTGTTTAACATTTTATGTGACTGCTGCAGAAGAAATTCGTAAAAGATTACCTATAAATAACATATTTTTATCAAAGTTACAAGTTTTTCGGCCATACATAAGTTTATTTGATAATAATAGAGAAACATCATTCAATGATGTTTCTTTTATAGCTAAAACTATCGGCGGTTTTGATGAAAATGGTTTAAAAAAAGAATGGATTGCTTTACCATTAGATTTTACAATAGAAGAAAAACAAAGCTTTTCCAAATTAAATTTCGACAGCATGTGGAAAAAAATTTTACAAAATCAACATAATAATTTTGCTAAATATCCCAATTTAAAAAAGGTTATAAGTACTATAAGATCTCTTCCAAATTCAAATGCCGATCCGGAAAGAATGTTTTCTCTTTTGAATAATTTAAAAACGAAAAAACGTAACAGTTTTTCGTCAAATACTGTAAATGCTATTTGTGTATTTAAATCGGCATTAAAAACGAGGGGCGAAACAGCTATAAATATGAAAATTGATAAAAAGCATTTATCTCTTATGTCAGCGGATAAATTATATGCTACCGCTACTAAGAAAAATAAAAGTATTTTAAGATTACATGCTGCAGATATTGACATAGCTGGCCCCTCATCTCATTAATAATAAATTTATTAAAGACATTACGCTTGTATAAAACATCTTGTCTGTCTAACAGACACCATACTTGCAGAAAGCAAGAATATAATAAAACATCTTGTGTGTGTGTGTGTGTGTGTGTGTGTGTGTGTGTGTGTGTGTGTGTGTGTGTGTCTGTCTGTCTGTCTGTCTAACAGACACCATACTTGTAAGAAATAAGAATATAAAAAATATCTTGTCTGTATAACAGACACCATACTTGCAGAAAGCAAGAATATGAAAAACATCTTGTGTGTGTGTGTGTGTGTGTGTGTGTGTGTGTCTGTCTGTCTGTCTAACAGACACCATACTTGTAAGAAGTAAGAATATAAAAAATATCTTGTCTGTATAACAGACACCATACTTGCAGAAAGCAAGAATATGAAAAACATCTTGTGTGTGTGTGTGTGTGTGTGTGTGTGTGTGTGTGTGTGTGTGTGTGTCTGTCTGTCTGTCTGTCTAACAGATACCTGAAAAAAATTAGATTATAAAAAATATCTTGTCTGTATAACAGACACCATACTTAAAATATTACAAAATAATGCAATGTGGTATAATAGGGCTTCAGGCGAAGGTCCACATGAAAAACCTAACGCGCCATTGGTGATACCTCATGGGTGGTGTGGAAAGTCGCCACTTATTTTTTTTTTTTTTTTTTTTTTTAAATATAAAAAAAAATAAAATATATTATATATCACAAAAAGGGTGTGTGTAAAAATATATAAAATAAAAAAAAAAGGTAAAAAAAAAACATTGAGAATATATTAATATATATATATATATATATAAAAATATAAAATTATAATTATTTAGGTATATTGCTTCGACTATATATAGTTGTAAAATTGTTTATAGTTCTTAGTCTATTGTCACTGAGACAGGCTAAATGTTATATGCCAACAACCATTATACATGTTTTCTTAGAACTTTCTAAATATACACATTGGACACTCAAGTTTGTAGGAGTATCAATGTGCATACACTGCAGAGTTTGTTATTATCAACAACTTTCATTTATACTTCCAACTATCCTTATATACAGGAGTATTCTTTAGTTGAACACGCGCGCACTGCGTCGTCGGCGAAAATACGAGTCTGCGCACCGCGTCACAAGCAACGTCACAGCGACCAAGGTGTGCCACCCTAAGGTTGAACACGCGCGCGTTGCGCACAACCATCCAAAATGGTTTGTGCGCAACCATACAATCTTCTGCACTCGGAAGGGAAAAAGTCAATAATTATTAAAATAGTCAATAAACCACTGTGAAATAATGTCAGAGCACAAAACACAGTCTACACAAAGTCATTCAGCCCGGTCTTATACTATCAGTTAATTTATAAATGTCTCACTCGATCTACACTGCCTCCATCAACTCTCACCAAGGAGTGAGAGAGAAGGAAAGCACCACATATTAATTCGTGTAAAATTAACAATTATAAAGTAATTACACAATTGATAGCCACAAGGATTGTCTAATTATCCATGTTTAGCACTCACAAACTGTCATTAATGTATTTAAGTTTCACATTCCACTTAAAACATCTTCATGAATGCTGACACATGACACGTGGCAATTTTTTCCGAGGAAGGATGGAGCAGCAACACCTTTAAATGTTAATAATTATTATTAACGGCCTCCCCGGAAGATGTCCACACAGTATGTTCTGCACTAATATCACTTTTTTAAAAAGTATGTCTCAAACGACTCAGCTTAACTTGAATCACCGAAAAAACTTGGTTTCAAAAAACCCCTCACAAATTCCACATTTAGTGGGAGATAGTCTCTCGCCGAACTCCAACCTAACCTTGCAACCGGAAATAAAAAGCACCCCATCCCCTAGGAGCGAGGAAACAACGGAACCAACGCCAGGAACGTCGGGGATGCAGCAGAAGCCAGAGAGCAGAGAAAAATCGGTGGAACGATACAAATCTGCCGAAAAAGCGACAATCTTGAGCCCTGAGGGAAAACTCATACCCTTCAGAAAACTCAGGAAGGATGAAGGGCAGGAAAACGAGAGTAAACCAGAAACGCCCAAATATAAATATATCTTGTAGAAATTAAGGAAATATATATTGTTCATAACATAAATATTGTAAAAATTATTATAACCTCTAGTTATAAGACGATTATAAAGAAAAGTGCAGAATTTGGCGCGCACTTAAAAGAAAACGGCCAGAAAATGAGAAAAGTGTAAGAAGTGCACATGCAAGGTGCATTCGAGAATAGATTATATAATAGAATAATTAAAATATAAAATTATTATAAACTAACGTATAAAACAGTATCATTATAAGGTAAATAACTGTATAAAACTATATGCGCATGAATTAAGCCAACGCGCAGCTGAAATTAACAAATTAGAGCAAAGAGTGCAAGTAGTTAGTTCGTAAGAACAATTACGCATGCGCAGATCGAAAGACGCATGCGCGAAGCGCCTGCGCACTAGAAAACCGCGAAAACCAATGAAATTCGACTCAACTAACAGCGTGTAGTGTTCACGAACGTATGGGAACGCCCACTTGCGTTGTTGGAAAAGAGTGGGGAAAGGCATATATAAAGGGCTGCAGAGCTCATTCGAGAGCTCTGTCCGAGATGCGATCGTTGTTTTAAAAAGCTCTGTCGATGCTTTATAAATTTCGATACGTAGAAAGGATTGTTCCGCGCGCACAGCGAGAAAGTGTATTGATTAAGCACTAATTATAGTACTAATTAGCGAGCTATTTTCTCGGGCGTCTCATTAGCGCGAAAACCGAAAGAATATTGTCTCGCGGGTACAGTGATAAAGTGCGAACGTTGTAAATCCGTTTTTATTAAAGCGAAACCAGTCATTGTAATCCGAGTTCTTGACATTTTATTAAATATAATATTTTAATAGAAAGTGAACGTTGACGATTATTGTGATAACCAAAACCAAGATCCGTAATTCCGAAATATCTTGAATATCCGGGAGTGATGTGAAAAGGAAATATTTATCAATTAAATATTTCTTAATTATTTGATGACTTACCTGTGGGAATCCAATCCGGTGACGTCATCCATCCAGGGTTGTCCAACGGTGAAATCCAGTGGCGACCTGAAACATAAAGAAGCGTTAGTGAAGGGAATCACGACGAGGAAACGTCGCAGATTTTCTCATTGATGCGCAGTCGGCGGCCATCACGTAACCAGACACGGCGGCGTGACGCAGCAATACGACGCAGTCGGCAGCCATTGCGTAACCAGATACGGTGGCGCGACGCATAAAGGCGAGGCCAAAGGATCTTTTCCAGGGATCTCAGCCTTTTTCAACCGATAGATCCTTGCTTGTTGGCGGATAAACAAGCTGGCGACCGTAATAAATCAAGGTAAGAAACTTACATCCTCGGAGATATTTACCGATTATTTAGTCGTCCGATCACAACCTAACCTTGCGACCGACAGTCACACGTGCGGCCGAGGACCCGGAAGGCGAAGCAGCGGAGCCGAGACCGTCTACCAGTACAGCCAGGCCACCGTGATTGTTGAATATGTAAATAGAACCAATAAGGATTAGTTTTAAGATTATTAGCGTTAGGATCCGGGGAACACATGGAATGCGAACGGGACATCGCGGTAGACGCACGCCAATACTCGTGACGCCGAATAAGCCGAAGATAACGCGGCCGAACATCGGGTGCGCGAATATAAATGAATATGAATTAAGATACAGTATTCCGGCTTATTGGAATGCGCGAGGTAGACGCCGACGACTCGATTCCAGGTAGCGAGACCCACCGAGCAGCGGTTGCAGCGAGACGGCTACATAGGCGGTAAACAACAACTGAATTACGCACACGCAAGCCGCGCGAATTCACCCGGTTAGATTTAGAGTCTAGGATAATAGATAATAATCAAACGACAAATAATAGATTGTAATGTGCATGACTGATATAAGATATAACAGGTTACAAATGGTAGATTTTCGAAAACTGGGATATTATTGTACTACGCTGAACGGAAATTGGCGAGAACGAAAACAGTCTATTTTCTTTTATAGAGCACGAGAACGCGTAAAACATCCGGTTAGATATACAACACGCTGTGACTTGTTATATATTATTGAAGCGAATTTTAAGGTAGATTATAATGTGCGAAAGTCCCGATTAATGATGTGTAGAAATAAAGTATTTAAGTCGATCCAATTAAGGGACATAATGAACATTGAAAAAGTTATAATTTTACTTTACTTAATTAAATCACGAATTAAGAGGATAATCGAAAATATTATTATTTTGCGAGCTGGGATCCGTACATGTATCGCGGTTGTGGATAGCGCGGGATCGCGGGAAATGTATACGTCGATAAAAAAGCGAAGTATTGTCAAGGTCAAAAATATCAGACCTGAATTACACGCGGAAGCGGCAGTACAACGCGACTATGTAAAGTACAGGGTTAATTATAACCAATTAGCAATTAGCGCGAGGAGCGAAGCGACCGTGGGCGCGTCAGCCCGAGAAATGACGCCATTGGTCGGGAGCGTCGCGGCGGGAGCGTCGCGGCGATTGGCAAGATGGCCGATGGTGGGGCGCCCGAGCGAGACCCGAGGGTATAAGAGGCGACGACGCGGGAGCTCGAGAGCTCAGTGCGCGACGAATATTCCATGTTTCAACATCGAAAGATAGTAGTTGCGTGTAAAGATATTGTAGCGTTATCCGCGAGAACCGGTACCGCGAATGCGATACATGATCGTGTGATAGTGCGCGAGAGATTGAAGCTCACCTTATTTCATTGTATCGCACATGGTGATTAAAGAGTTATTTTATCAGATAATTCTGTGTCAAAATTATTGTGCGTGAAAACCCTTGTTCTCTTCCTCATCACATTCCCGGCGAGTCGGAATTGACCCTGACGCATGCAGAGAGTCGACGACAGACAGCCGGAGATCGAGCGAGACTTGGAAGCCACGCTGAGGACATCCCTGAGGATAAACTGCGTGGACCGGCGAGAACGGGATCCGGACTTGATAGGAAGGAGGCCTGTCCCCGGAGGACTGTAGTCCAGCACCTTGTTGTTAGCAGAGGTCAAAACAACTGGCGACCGTAAGCGGAAATCGTCGCAGCCTGCAAAACGGTAAGTCCGACAGCTTTCTAAGGCGTGTACGGACTCTGTCCGGTTACAACCTAACCAGCCACCTTCCGGGGAACTGCTGGCGCATGACCTCCCAGAGGGCGGCAGTCCTAAATAACATCCTCCGTAATCCGCCTCACTCACCCTCGCCCCCTCCGGGCTACAGTAAAATTAAGTATTTTAATGTATATATATATATAATTTATAGGGATGAAACATACATGTACTAATGATCAAAACAACAAAATGAAAGAATAAACCAATCAACCAATCAATCAATTAATTAATTAATCAATCAATCAATCAATTCCCCCCTCTTTCCCCCCTCTTTTTTCTCTCCCCCTTTTTTTCTCCCCTCCCCTTCCCTGAAGTTTGCATTTATACAACAAATGCAACCCAGGTAATGCGAATCAAATTAAGAAGATAGAAAAGAAAAAACCCGATAACATAAAAGAATAATACGAGCTCCAATGAATCACGTTACTTCAATAACGCCACGGAGCCATCGACCACAAAGGGAGCGAGAGTAAGCATTTGGTACCATCTACCAACATAGTAAAACACCGCGAATGCAAACATACCAGTAAATACATTATATTCACTATGCAGCTACAACCGCGACATCTATGGACACGAATGAGTCCACGGCACAAGCCTAATGTACCCGAACGAAACATTACCGCGAGCAATTCACCCGCACTCTTTCCACGTGCGCATAGTATGATTAATGATTGTGCAAAGTACGTGAATGAACGAACCAATGCATGAATAAAAGTGGGAATGAAAATAGCTATAATGAATGAACAAATGAGTGAATAGATGGATTAATAATGCATGAATGTATGAGACTTAATATTAGATAAAATAAATGAATATATACATATGTCATACGTGGCACATGTCGGTGTGATATCCACGCTGTCACGTCATCCTGGATCGGAGCGAAGAGAAGGGAGGGAGAGATCCCTTCCCATTTCTCGTCGTCTTTCTTCCTCCTCCTTCTTACTCATGACGTCCTCCGCAAACGCTGAGAAGGCCGTCCACGATTCCTTTGCGATGATTATAGCATCGACTATTTCGCCGAGGCTGAAGTCCACACCAAGTCCAAGCTTCAGCCTTAGTCGCTCTCTTTGCGGGTTTCACATGTTACAAATCTTGAGCGTATGTGCTGCGTCATCCTCCTCAACGTCGCAAAAGTCACAAGCCGCCGAGTCCCTTTTTCCGATCTTCCAAAGAAATCTATTAAAACACCCGTGTCCAGTCATCAACTGAGTTAGGTGAAAAGACATACTCCCAGTATTACGCGCCAACCAAACGTTCATCTGGGGAACAATAGCGAGCTTTGTGTATTCTCCAGGTGTATTTGGCCTTTCCAACTGGGCACGCCACAGGTCACACATTCTGGAGAATTCCTCATCTTTTATCATATTTTTCGCTCTAGTATATTCTCCTCTATCTTTCAACTCCTTACAGCGTTCGTATATGCGTTTCCGCGCAGGAGCTAGAAAACGTAGTGGAGGCAATCTAGCCAATAGTAATGCCGCGTTGCTCGATACAGTTCTGTATGCAGATATGACTCGCTGTGCCACGGAGCATTCAAGCCTCCTCAGAGCGTATCGCGCTCGACTCGTCGAAAGTACATCTCCCCAAAACGGGGCACCGTATAAGATCACCGAATACACTACGTTCGCAAAAAGTCTTCTACGCCTTTCGTCAGGGCCTCTTAAATTAGGCATTAGTCTGTTTAAAGCTCTGATAACTCCATCTGCTTTGTTCTCAACATATTTGAGATGTTCTTTAAAAGCCCATTTTGAGTCGATCATTATACCTAAATATTTTATACTAGTTGCAAACTTAATTAAGGTATTGTTTACCACAATAAAATCAGAGGTCATATTTATTGTGTTCGCTCGAAAAACAATGGCCTCTGTTTTCTCTATAGCTACAGACAATCCTAATCTATTGATATGATTGACTACGCGAGTTAAAAATACACTAGCTCTTAAAAGTGTTTGTTCCATGTCCTTTCCGTCGATTATGACAAGGGTATCGTCCGCGTAACAGATAATTTCGCAGAATTCCTCGTCATCCGCAATTCTTAACACGCTATCAAACGCAATATTCCAGAGCACAGGGCCCAGCACAGAGCCCTGAGGAACACCAGCCTCCATCGGTCTAACATATTGATTACCGTCATTACCAATATAGCAGATATTTCTATCCGCCAGATAAGAATCTAAGATTCTCTGCAAATATTCAGGATAGCCTCTGTGCCTCAGGGCCCTACGTATCTTGGGCCAGGGGATACTATTAAAAGCGTTACGTATATCTAGACTCACGACGATCGCGAGACCACCTCCACTCGTTGCTTGTACAGTGACGTCCTTAAGTTTCTTCAGTGCATCGCAAGTGGATCTGAACTTGCGAAATCCAAACTGATTTGGTGCTAAGCTTGACTCTTCGTGGTTCTCCTGCCATTCGTGTATACGCTCGGCCAGTATTCGCCCAAAGGCTTTACCGACTTCGTCCAGAAGACAGATCGGCCTAACCTTAGGGACTCTGGGTTCACTAGTCCCCGGTTTACCGGCCTTAGGAATCAAGACAAGCCCAGCCATTTTCCATTTCTTCGGAAAGACCCCATCTATCAGGCACCTATCATAGATGTGTCTCATTCTTTCTAGAATTTCATGCGTGACCAGCTTCCAGGTGACAGCCTTAAATCCATCCGGGCCGGGAGCTTTGGATGACGGTACCGTTCTTTTCTTAACGACCCTTGCAACCTCGCCAGGTGAAACCGACCGAAGTCCTCATACCACTCGAAATTTCTCCTATCTACGAGTATTTCCCTCCCGGAACTCCTAGGGAACAGAGAATCCAGCAGCTCCGAGAATCTCAGGCTCCAGAATCTCCATTAATGCCGATGTGGGAGACTTCAGCTTCCCGAGAACTAACTTATACGGAAGTCCCCAGGGATCTTCCTCTATAGTATTAATCAGCTCTTGCCACGCTGATGATTTGGCGCTGTTGATCTCGACACGCAGTTTCTTCCTCGCGGACTTGTATACCTCTCCCAATTCATGCACCTGATCTTCTGGGCGCCTTCTCCTTCTTGCCCTCTGCCACATTCTTCGAGCTCGAACGCAATCGTGACGTAAGGAGGCCGCGTTTGCGTTCCACCAATATGTCTGACGCTTTGGCTTCTTAGGACCCACTCTCGGAGCAGCAGCGTCACAAGCTTCCTCCATAATCTTGTCCAACCAAGACGTCATTCCTTCTAGGTTAAAGTGATGTTCCTCGATGGTATCTTTCCCATGCCAATTAAGTGTAGCTAGAAAGTGATCCGCACTAAATTTCTTAAGATTCCATCTTCTTGCCTTATTTCTGGAGGAAGGAGGAACCTGCCGAGCTGTTTCCACGGAAAAGAATACGTAATTGTGATCCGAAAGTGTTTCCGTTTCATTCATCACGCGCCACTCTCTTATAAACGGTATCAAGTCCGGAGACGACCAGGCTAAATCGACAATAGAAGACCCCTGAGGTCTAATACAAGTGGGGGTATTACCTTCATTTATTATTCGGAGGTCCCTCTCTGCCGCCCAGCTGGATAGTAGAAAACCCCTACCATCGGTTATGCCAGAACCCCATAAACGAGCCTTGGCATTAAAATCGCCACATAGAATGACTTTATTGAGTCTATTTGCTAACATAGCCGTTAGTTCATCTAGGAGAGTATTATATTCGCGGAGTCCTACATTCGGGGAGATATACCAACAAATATGGTCCGCATTTAACTGCAACATATTTATTGCCACTATGCATTAGTGTACACCTTAATTTAATAAAGTTGGAGTCTACAAAAATTGCGGCACTGCGATCCAGGCTCAAGAACCAGTTAGGAGTATCTGGAACATTACTAGGCTCCGAGATCGCAAGTAGTCCAGCTCTCATTTCTTTTGCTTGTTGTAATAATAAATCTAGCGCAGGCATACTCCTGTTTATGTTGGCTTGTATAATATTAATTTGGATCATTCACTATAACCAAACCTTGCGACCGACAGTCACACGTGCGGCCGAGGACCCGGAAAGCGAAGCAGCGGAGTCGAGACCGTCTACCAGCACAGCCAGGCCACCGTGATTGTTGAATATGTAAATAGTTAGAACCGATTAGGATTAGTCTTAAGATAATTAGCGTTAGGATCCGGGGAACACATGAAATGCGAATGGGGCATCGCGGCAGCCGTACGCCAATACTCGTAACACCGAATAAGTCGAAGGTCACGCGGCCGAACATCGGGTGCGCGAATAAAGATTGATATAAATTGAGATACGATATCCCGGCTTATTGGAATGCGCGAGGCAGACGCCGACGACTCGTTTCCAGGTATCGAGAACCACCGAGCAGCGGATGCAGCGAGACGACTACATAGGCGGCCAACAACAACTGAATTACGCATACAGAAACCGCGCGAGTCCACCCGGTTAGAGTCTAGGATAATATATGATAACCAAACAGCGAATAATAGATTATGATGTGCATGACTAATTTAAGATATAACGAGTTACAAATTCTACAGTTTTGCGAAAACTGGAATATTATTATATTATGCTGAGCGGAAATTGGCGAGAACGAAAACATTTTATTTTCTTTTACAAAGCACTAGAATGCGTACACGTCATGCCTTGTTATATAATATCGAGTTGAATGTTAAGTTAGTTTATAATGTGCGAAGAATGATGTGTAGAAATAAAGTAATTAGGTTGAGCCAATTAATGGATATAATGAACGTTGAAAAAGTTATAATTTTACTTTACTTAATGAAGTCACGTATTAAGAGGATAATCGAAAACATTATTATTTTGCGAGCTGGAATCCGTACATGTATCGCGGTTATGGATAGCGCGGGGTCGCGGGAAACGTATATGTCGATAAAAAAGCGAAGTATTGTCAAGGTCAAAAATATCAAACTTGAATTACACGCGGAACCGGCAGTACAACGCGACTATGTAAATCACAGAGTTAATTATAACCGATTAGCAATTAGCGCGAGGAGCGAAGCGACCGTGGGCGCGTCAGCCCGAGAAATGACGCCATTGGTCGAGAGCGTCGCGGCGGGAGCGTCGCGGCGATTGGCAAGATGGCCGATGGTGGGGCGCCCGAGCGAGACCAGAGGGTATAAGAGGCGGCGACGCGGGAGCTCGAGAGCTTAGTGCGCGACGAAAATTCCATGTTTCAACATCGAAAGAAAGTAGTTGCGAGAAAAGATATAGTAGCGTTATCCGCGAGAACCGGTACCGCGAATGCGATACATGATCGTGTGATAGTGCGCGAGAGATTGAAGCTCACCTTATTTCATTGTATCGCACATAGTGATTAAAGAGTTATATTTTATCAGATAATTCTGTGTCAAAATTATTGTGCGTGAAAACCCTTGTTCTCTTCCTCATCACATTCCCGGCGAGTCGGAATTGACCCTGACGCATGCAGAGAGTCGACGACAGACAGCCGGAGATCGAGCGAGACTTGGAAGCCACGCTGAGGACATCCCTGAGGATAAACTGCGTGGACCGGCGAGAACGGGATCCCGACTGGATAGGAAGGAAGCCTGTCCCCGGAGGACTGTAGTTCAGCACCTTGTTAGCAGAGGTCAAAACAACTGGCGACCGTAAGCGGAAATCGTCGCAGCCTGCAAAACGGTAAGTCCGACAGCTTTCTAAGGCGTGTACGGACTCTGTCCGGTTACAGTAAGAAGCGCGGCGATAGTACGCTCGTCACGCGTCGCGTAATAACAGAATACACAAAAATTCTGGCGACCGTGACAGGACCGCCCCGTCGCATAAAGAAAATAAAAATTATCCGCGGCGCGGGTGAAGAGCCCGATACCGGGACGAAGTGTTAACCCGTCATTTCGAAAGAAGTGTTAGAATTCGCGGCGTAAAAGCGCGGGCGGAAAGTGCCGACGTAACAGCGAAATTCGAAACGGGCGAGCCGATATCCGAGACCGCGCGACAAAGTGGAATTTACCGACGCGAAGGTAAGACGCGGCGAGTCTTCGAGACACGGGAAATAGGCGAATTATCGGTAGTAAAACCGTAAATCCGTTAAAGACGGGTCAAGTTAGAACGTGAACGCGCAGAAAAAGTAGCTGACGCAACCGCGAAACCCGACACGGACCAGCCGTAACCCGACACCGCGCGACGCAGTGGAAATTTCCAGCGCGCAGTAAAGCGTATTAAGCGTGAAACGTCCGGAAAAAAGGCAAATTTTTTTTTAAAATAACCCACACAAACGACTGTTGAACGTGAATAGTGGAAAAAAATTCGAAAGAATTTAAAAAAATTTTTTTTTTTTTTTTAAATCCGTTATTCCGTAAAGGATAAAGAGGCGATAACGCGAAAAACGCAACATTAGAATCGACGTAACTGCGTAGACCTAAACGGATAAATCGGGAAACCGATATTGCGCGGGAAGATAAGATTTTAATTTTATTATTCGGACCGACGCATAAATAAAACACGATAAGTGTTAAAAATCAGAAGGTTCAAAATCCGCTAATTCAGAAAAGATAAAAAGATTTACGAAGCGTCAGCGCGACAAAGAGATTCGACGCGACCGCGTAATCCGAGACGGACGAGCCGAAACCTGATACCGCGCGATAACGGAAGAAATTCTAACGCGCAAATACGACGCATCAAGCGCCGACAAATCGCAATAAACGATTTTAAATATTTCAATACGAAATAAGTCTCGATTAACCAAACGGTTGACGGACGAAAAAACAGACAAAATGTCAATCGAGGCCGGCATGTCAAAAACCGCAAAGGTGGTCCATTCACCACCGTCGACACTGCGTTCCGGAAAAATTCGAGAAATTTCGGAATCGCAACCGAACCTTAACGCGGAGAACCGAGCCCGAACAGAACGCGACGAGAGATTCGAGATCCTCGAGCGAAAAATGGAAGCGATCATTGCGGCGATAAGCGAGCTCAGAACAAAGAGAATAAGCCGCGATAGCTCGCCCAGATCGGAAGCTTCCGAAGAAGCGAGAAATAGCATAAGACAAAACCGCACAGCGCGCGAAACTCGCTATTCTTCAGATGACAATCATGCGCGCGAAGCGAACATGCAATTAGCAACCATAGGTGGAATGCGTTTTCCACGAGGGGGCTGGATAAAAAGCCCGTTCGATGAATTAAAATTCGTCGGAAGAAATGACAAAACGAACCCAATTAGGTTCTTAAAAAGGTTCAACGAGATAGCAGAGTACGAAAATATCGACGAAGTCGAACAATTATACTTTTTCGGGAAATGCCTCAAGGACCAAGCGGCAACGTGGTTCGAGATTCAAGATTTCGCGTGCGTATACGACGCGAAAAACGAATTCACAAAACATTTCTGGGGGGAAAACCAGCAAGCGAAATTTCGCGAAAGAATATACCTCGGAAAATATAAATCGAACAAAGGCGCGAGAATGGCGGACTACGCGTTAGACCTCGCGAGACAAGCTAAATTGCTCAACCCGCCCATGGGGGACGCGGAAATAATTCGATGCGTTAAACGACATTTCGATAAAGAAATAGTACGTGAGATTAAAATAACGACAATAAAAACGATCGCAGACTTAATGAGCATCTTGGACGAAGTGCAAGATGAAAAAGAAATAAATATAAAAAGTCGCGAGAATCAAAAGCCAGACGCTAAATCGTTCGGGAACGCACAAAAAACGACAGCTTCGGGATACCGAAATAACGCGTATAAATGGCGCGGCGGAAAATCCGGAAAGAAATCTGATCGTACGACAACGGGACGCGGAAACGCGAATAAAAATCGCGGCGCGAGTAAACAAAACGAACCGATTGTCGAATTCCCATCTAGCGAAAGCGAAAGGGAACGTAAAGATAGTGCGAAAAAGGTCGAACCAAGATCCACCAATGAAAAAACCAACGAGCGGGGCAAGAAAAAAGGAAAGAATATAAACGTCATCGAAAGCGAAGCTAGGCAGAAAACTCGTAAAGGCAACAACGCAGCGTCGTCAAGCAAAATGGACACGAAGCCACGCGTCGAACAAAGAAAAACAAGATCCGCGAAACGCCGACAAAGGAAGCGGAAAACATTAAACGCGATAGAAAGGAACATATACCCTTCAAGCGAATCCGAAGATAGCCATCGGGAAACCGATGAGAGCGATCAAGAATGCAGCACAAATGAAAGCGCATACGAGACGGCGATGGACGAAAGCCGCTCACCGTCGGAAGATAACAATAGCGAAACAAGCGATGAATCTGAAGACGAAACGTCAGGATACGAAGGGAAATATCGTGGAACGCGACTTAGCGCAATAAAACACGAAAAAACAAAGAGAATGCGAACGCCGCAAAGTAGCAATGATGAATCATCGTTAAGCGAAAATACGAGCGAAGAATCCGGAGACGATACGTCGGAATACGAGGACTTCCAAGAGAAATCGCAAAGCGAATCGTCGAGCGAGGAATCCGAAGACGAAACGTCGGAAGACGAAGAGGATTTCCAAGAAAAAAACTCGAGACAATAAAGCGCGAAAAGCAAAAGAATAAAAGAAATGCGAGAAGCGATAGCGACGGAACATCGCAAGATGAAACAAGCGGAGAATCCGAAAACAACACGTCAGGAGACGATGAGGACTTCCAAGAAAAATCGCAAAACGAAGCATCGAGCGAGGAATCCATAGACGAAACGTCGGAATATGAAAAGGATATCCAAAGAAAACGACTCGAAATAAAAAAGCGCAAAAAACGAAATAACAAAACAGATTCGAGAAGCGAAAGCGACGAAATGTCGCAGAATAAAACAAATGAGGAATCCGAAGGCGATACGTCAGAATACGAAGAAAACTATCGGAGGATAAAATTACAAGCGATAAAGCGCAAGAGAAGAAAAAACAAGACAAAACCGCAGAGCAGCAATGACGAAAAATCATCAAGCGAAGAAGCGAGCGGAAAGTCTGATAACGAAACGTCAGAAGATGACGGAAAATATCGAAAAATAAAATTACAAGCGATAAAACGCGAAAGAAATAGAAAAAAGAAAAAGCCACAAAGCAGCGATGACGAAACAGCATCCAGCAAAGAGGCGAGCGAAAAATCCGATAATGAGACGTCAGAAGATGACGGAAAATATCAAAAAATAAAATTACAAGCGATAAAACGCAAGAAAAGTAGAAAAAGAAAAAAGCCGCAAAGCAGCGATGACGAAGCAGCGTCCAGCAAAGGAGCGAGCGAAAAATACGGTAATGGAAAGTCAGAAAATGACGGGAAATACCAAAAGATGAAATTGCAAGCGAGAAATCGCGAAAAGCAAAGAAACGGAAAAAGGTCGCAAAGCAACAAAGACGAAACGTTATCAAGCAGAAAAGCGAGCAAAAAATCTAAAAGAAAAACGTCAGAGAATGACGAAAAATATCGAAAGACGAAGTCACAAGCGATAAAGCGCAAGAAACAAGACAAGAAAAAGACGCAAAGCAACAGTGACGAAACGTCATCGAACGGGGAAGCGACCGAAAAATCCGGAAACGAAACGTCAGAATACGACGCGAACCATCGAAGAATAAAACTTCAAGCGATAGAACGAAGAAAGAAGAGAAACGAAGAAGAGCCGCAGAACAGCAGTGACGAAGCGTCACCAAGCAAGAAAGCGAGCGAGGAATCCGGAAGTGAAACGTCGGAATACGACAAAAATATCAAGAAAAAACGCCAAGCGTTAAAACGCAAAAAGCGAAAAAACAGGAAGAAGCCGTACAGCGACGATGACGAAAGGTCGTCGAGCGAGAAAACGAGCGAGGAATCCGAAAACGAAACGTCGGAGAACGACGAAAATCATCAAACAGAAAAATCCCAAGCAGTCGAAGAAGAGCCGAATAGCAGCAACGACGAAAAAGCGTCAAGCGAAGAAACGAGCCAGGGAGCCGAAGAAGAATCATCCGGAAAAGAATTACAAAGCGAAGATGATAAACCATCGAAAAACGCAAAAACAAACAACGAGAAGAGAAATAGAATATCCGGATACAAAGTAAACGATTGCAGAGATCAGCCCGACACGATGCATCGTGAGAAACGGGAACAAAAATATAAGCCGCGAAACAATAACGGCAAATTATCGTCAAATAAAAGGACGAGCGGAAAACAATCCGAAGATAAAAAAGCTCACAAGAGATCGAACCGCAAACAATGCGATAAAAATAAACCATCGACGGACGACCAATCGAAATACGAACCGTTCGAAAGTGATAGCGATGAAAAAATGGATATAACCCATCTAGCGATAGTCCGAACAAAGCAAATAATACAGGTCATCGAAGATAACGAAAATGACTCGGAAGAAGAGGAGATAGAAATGAAACCAATAATTCCAGTTATAATAGGAAAAACCGTAGTCGAAACACTAATAGACTCGGAATCTGAAACGTCAATAATGACGCGAGAAACATTCGAAAGGCTAATCAAGGCCGAGGAAAAATTCGGTAAAATACCGATTAGAAGATGCAAACTAGTAGGAGCATTCGGGGAGAGAGGCCAAACGGAACCGCACAAGATACAAGTCAAAATGCTAATCACGGATAGCGAAATGACGCATGAATTCTACGTGACGGAAAAATTAACTCACCCGATGATAATAGGAAACGACGCCTTCGTTAAACACAGAGCAGCACTGTTATATACCGACGAAGGGTTCAAGTTCGCATTCGGAAAGCATGCAAAGGCGAAGAAAAAACCGATCGACAACGAACCACCGAAGAAAACAACGGACGAAAGTCAAAATAAAAATGATAAAATTGTTGCGAATCTCAAAAAACACAGCGAACCCAGTAAAATAGAAGGGGGCGTCGTTACGAAAGGAAAACCGACGATCAATAACGTCTCCGCGAAAATAGAAGGGGGCGTCGTCACAAAAAGAAAACCGAAAATGAAAAACGCTTCCGCGAAAATAGAAGGGGGCGTCGAATTAACGGAACGAGAAGGGGGCGTTCGTCTTGAAGAAATCTTAAAAAGACACGAACAAGCATTCGTCGAAGAGATCGGAAGAATAAACAACTATAAGCATCATATTGAGATGATCGACGATACAGCGTTCAAGAAAAAGACATACCCCGTTCCGGATATACATAAAGAGAAGGTTAAAAAATTAATTCAAGACTGGGAGAAACAAGGAATCGTGAGGAAAACGGCAACCCAGTACATAAGTCCGTTAGTCACGGTAGTTAAAAAATCTGGTGACATAAGACTATGCCTCGACGCCAGAGAATTGAATAAAAGAATGAAAAACGACCATGCGCAACCGCCAACGATCGATGAAATATTCAACAAAATCGGAAATAGAAAATTTTTCACCACACTCGATGTGACACAGGCCTTCTGGCAGATACCGCTAGACAAGGAGAGCCAAAAATATACCGGTTTCATGTTTAATAATCACACATATGTGTTTAAAAGATTACCATTCGGTCTTAAAACGGCGGGAGCGTCATTTACGCGCGCAATGAATAGAACATTACACGACGAGTCACTCGACTTCGTAATAGTGTATCTCGACGACATATTAATAGCGTCGAATTCGTTAAACGAACACCTAGAACACATCGACATTGTGTTAAATAAATTAAAGAAAGCGGGTTTTAAGTTAAACAAGGATAAATGCGAATTCGTAAAGAGAGAGGTTAAATTTCTCGGACATACGTTCGACGAGATAACAGCCAGCATAAACGACGAGACTAGATGCGCGATTAAAAGTTTCCCGAGACCAAAAAACATAAAAGCGCTTCAGGCGTTTCTGGGCCTAGCGAACTGGGACAGACGCTTTATAAAAAACTTAGCAAGATTAACAAAACCGCTGGAGCGGTTGTTAAAGAAAAATGTAAAATTCGAATGGAAAGAGGAAGAACAAAAACCGTTTAACGCCATCAAACAAGCATTCGAACAAGCACCAACGCTATATTTAATAAAGGCGAACATGTATTTCGGAATCGACGTCGACGCGTCGAAAACGGGAATAGGAGCGAGATTATTCCAGTACAACGATAGCAAACCGACAAAAAAATATACGATCGGATACGCGAGCCGAAGCCTGAAAAACGCGGAAAAAAATTATACAATCACAGAACTCGAGTGCCTAGCGCTGATTTTCGCGCTAAAAAAATGGCACACTTTATTAATGGGAAGAAAAATTAAAATCAACACAGATCACCGAGCACTGCAATTCGTAAGCTCATGCGCCAACGCCAGTGAAAGGATAGCAAGATGGATGTCGTTCATGCAAGAGTTCAACCTACGAATCCAACACATCCCAGGGAAAGAGAATACGACGGCAGACGCGCTATCGAGAGAATTCGACGGAAAAACGAGCAAAACGAAAAAGGAAAACGTGTTCGAAGTCTGTCCAATGTTACAAAACGAAGAAAAGCACAACTCCCACGAATGGTTCGAAATAATAAAAAATGCGCAAGAAACCGACGACCGTATAAAACGAAAATTAGAAGATCCCGAAACGGGATATCGCGAACGCGACGGACTCGTGAGAAATATAACGAGAAACGAGGAGAAAGTAATAGTACCCGATAAGGTTGCGTGGGAACTAGTTCAATCGATTCACAAATTCCTACTGCACTTCGGGACAGACAAGGTCGTAAACTTCGCAAAAAGATACTTCGATATCAATAACATAGATAGAATAACAAGAGACGTTGTCGCATCGTGCGAAACATGTATCGCGACTAAATACTATACAAGACCAACAAGAGGCGCCGAATACTACGAACTGCCAAACGACAAGGACAAAACGATATCGTTAGATATTTTCGGCCCATTACCAAGGACACAAAGCAGCAACAGATATATTATCGTAATGATGGACCAGTTTTCAAAACTGATAAGCTGCTACCCGGTAACGAATCAAAAGTTACAAACAATAACCGAAACAATAGAAACGGAATACTTGGAAGAAATGCCAATTCCGGAAACAATCCTAACAGACAACGGCGGACAATTCTTAACAGAAGAATGGAAAAGATTCGCAGAGAGAAAAGGATTTCAAGTAAGAAAAACATCCCCGTACAATCCACAATCCAATCCAGTGGAGAGGGTGATGAGAGAATTAGGAAGAGTAATAAGAGCCTACTACCATGATAGACATACACAGTGGGACACAATTATCGACAGATTTGTCGAAACGGTTAACAACACACAACACTTCAGTACGGGAGAAACACCGACAGAGTTATACCCGGAAAGAGAGAATAGATTGCAAATAGACGAGAGAATAATCCCCGTAACACGTCACGTGAAGAACAGGCGAGAAGCAATCGACGAGATAAGAGAACATCTCAAAAGAAAAGCCGCCGATAGGAAAAAACAAACGGACAAACACGGAGAAGCAAAGGAATACTCAAACGGTGATTTAGTATGGGTCAGACTCCACAGAAGATCCGACGCCAGCCGAAGAGTAACAAAGAAGATTCATCTCGTATACCAAGGACCGTATAGAATCAGAGAAATAATTAGAAGAAACGCATACCTAATTGAAGACTTAGACGGCCAAACGATAGGAACATACAATTCGAGACAATTACGTCCGCATTGCGAACCAAAATTGAAAATAAACCGCGAGAACACACGCGAACAGCCGATAGAACGACGAATTCAGGTCATAAGATTAAAACCAATCGAATGGCTGAAACGCGAACAAATAAACGAATCCGCGAGTAATCAATCAGAAGTAAACAAAAAGATATCCGAAAATAATGAAAACGATATCGAAATAAAGAAAGAAATCGCGAGCGACGAAGAAACCGAAAGGAAAAAACAATACGCACTCGAAAGATGCGACGAGAGACTAATTGAAATAAACGGTATGTCCTCGGCGTACAATTACGACAAACGAAAAATAAGAATAATTCAAGCCGAACACGCAAACGGCGAAGAAGAAGAAACGAATAAGAAGAGGTCACCGCGATGGATTACACACGTACAACCCATCCTACCGTCGTATTTCCTACACGATAAAAAACCAAAAATAAATTACATTATAAACGAAGACGGACAAACCGCGAATAAACAAATAGTTATACTTAATAACACGAGCCGGTTAAGAGAAACGGAAGAACGCGATGCATACGAAACGGATGAAAACACGCCGAAAGATCGAATAAAGAAAAACGCACGCGAAAAAAATAAGACGAAAAACCGACAAGAAAGTGGTAACAGCAGGAGTGGGGATAACGAGCGCCACGCGGCAACGAGAACAAAGCGCGAGCACAGTCCAGTCAGTGACGCGGAAGAAACCGAACGAGTGACACGCGCGAAGAAACATAGCGATAGCAAAAAGACCCGCGAGAAAAGTGGAATACCAGCGGGAACAACAAAGCCAAACATAAAAAAGAGAAAAACGACGAACCATCATAACGAGGTCGACAACGACACGAAGATGGAGGAAAAGCTAAGAGAACTCAGCGACAAAGAAGAACAACTAAGAGAAGAAGCGAGACAACTAATGGACGTTAAAAAGAAAACGTGCCAGAGCATCGCGAGGAAAAGAAATCGAATAAGAGAGTTAGAAGGCCTGATCCGGATGCTAAAGGAAGCACCGACAATCGACGAAGATAGTGACGGTGACGAACAACTCATCGGACTGATGAGAACGGTTAATCAATTACCGAAAGAAACGGAACACGTCGCCGAAAAATACATAGTAGTCGATGAAGAAACCGGAATGCTAATGACAATCAATACGTCAACAGCAATTAGTTCGAACATCCCGATGCAATTGAGGGACGAAAAACACGTAGTGATAAAACATAAAAAAGAACATCATCGAAAGAATAATAGAAGCGGATTGGGCAACGAAAATAATAAGATGCGAAATGTCAAAAGACAACAGAGAGGTTCCAGGCACAAGACAAATACTTCCAGTTTTAAAAATAAACACAAAAGGACCGGACAACCCAACACCGAGAGAACAACCGGACGAGGAAGAAATGAACGGACTGTCGACGGAACCGGAAAATGAAAATGACAATACCGAGTCAAAGAATGAATCTACAGATAATGAAGTTTCGAAAAATAAAACAACGAATGATTCATACAAAGGAACACAAGAGAATCTACGAATTACATCGAAAGACGAAAAGAATTCCGATAAACCAAAAATGCAGGAACGCAAAGATGACATCTGTAATAAAACACAAGACAAGAACGAAACAACTGGAAAAACAAAGTTGCACGAGATAAAACTAAAAGAAATGAAAATAATTAAAACAATACCAAAAGAATTAAAACAATTAATCGACTCAGCCAATAACGAGACGATTATTCAAGAAAAGACTAGGCGTACGAAAACAAAAAAATCATACGCCGAATCATCGTCGGACAAATCAGACGACGAAATATGCAGATTCCGAAAACTTTCCAGAAGAAAACACTGGAATAAGGGTTCTGCAAAGAGACCAAAATCATCAACAACGACCGACACACCAGCACGACCAGATTCGGAATCGTTGGAAATCACGATTCCCGACACTCCCGAAGAAGGGGGTATGCGACCGACAGTCACACGTGCGGCCGAGGACCCGGAAGGCGAAGCAGCGGAGCCGAGACCGTCTACCAGCACAGCCAGGCCACCGTGATTGTTGAATATGTAAATAGTTAGAACCGATTAGGATTAGTCTTAAGATAATTAGCGTTAGGATCTGGGGAACACATGTAATGCGAATGGGGCATCGCGGCAGCCGTACGCCACTCGTAACACCGAATAAGTCGAAGGTCACGCGGCCGAACATCGGGTGCGCGAATAAAGATTGATATAAATTGAGATACGATATCCCGGCTTATTGGAATGCGCGAGGCAGACGCCGACGACTCGTTTCCAGGTAGCGAGAACCACCGAGCAGCGGATGCAGCGAGACGACCACATAGGCGGCCAACAACAACTGAATTACGCATACAGAAGCCGCGCGAGTCCACCCGGTTAGAGTCTAGGATAATATATAATAACCAAACAGCGAATAATAGATTATGATGTGCATGACTAATTTAAGATATAACGAGTTACAAATTGTACAGTTTTGCGAAAACTGGAATATTAGTATATTATGCTGAGCGGAAATTGGCGAGAACGAAAACATTTTATTTTCTTTTATAAAGCACTAGAATGCGTACACATCATGTCTTGTTATATAATATCAAGTTGAATGTTAAGTTAGTTTATAATGTGCGAAGAATGATGTGTAGAAATAAAGTAATTAGGTTGAGCCAATTAATGGATATAATGAACGTTGAAAAAGTTATAATTTTACTTTACTTAATTAAATCACGTATTAAGAGAATAATCGAAAACATTATTATTTTGCGAGATGGAATCCGTACATGTATCGCGGTTATGGATAGCGCGGGATCGCGGGAAACGTATATGTCGATAAAAAAGCGAAGTATTGTCAAGGTCAAAAATATCAAACTTGAATTACACGCGGAAGCGGCAGTACAACGCGACTATGTAAACCACAGAGTTAATTATAACCGATTAGCAATTAGCGCGAGGAGCGAAGCGACCGTGGGCGTGTCAGCCCGAGAAATGACGCCATTGGTCGAGAGCGTCGCGGCGGGAGCGTCGCGGCGATTGGCAAGATGGCCGATGGTGGGGCGCCCGAGCGAGACCAGAGGGTATAAGAGGCGGCGACGCGGGAGCTCGAGAGCTTAGTGCGCGACGAAAATTCCATGTTTCAACATCGAAAGAAAGTAGTTGCGAGAAAAGATATAGTAGCGTTATCCGCGAGAACCGGTACCGCGAATGCGATACATGATCGTGTGATAGTGCGCGAGAGATTGAAACTCACCTTATTTCATTGTATCGCACATAGTGATTAAAGAGTTATTTTATCAGATAATTCTGTGTCAAAATTATTGTGCGTGAAAACCCTTGTTCTCTTCCTCATCATATTCCCGGCGAGTCGGAATTGACCCTGGCGCGTGCAGAGAGTCGACGACAGACAGCCGGAGATCGAGCGAGACTTGGAAGCCACGCCGAGGACATCCCTGAGGATAATCCGCGTGGACCGGCGAGAACGGGATCCGTACCTGATAGGGAGGAAGCCTGTCCCCGGAGGACTGTAGTCCAACACCTTGTTGTTAGCAGAGGTCAAAACAACTGGCGACCGTAAGCGGAAATCATCGCATCCTGCAAAACGGTAAGTCCGACAGCTTTCTAAGGCGTGTACGGACTCTGTCCGGTTACAACCTAACCTTGAAACCGGCAGAAAACCAAACTGTAACTCCCAAGGACGAGGGGACGAGAGAACCATCGCCAGGGACGTCGGGATCATCAAAGGACATCGAAAAATACAGATCCACCGGAAAGGCAATGATCTTGAGCCCGGAAGGGAAACTAATCCCTTTCCGAATGCTGGACAGGGTGCCAAAAAGCAACGAAGATAAAAAAGAGGAGGAAAAGACTGCTAATCCTAATAAATACAAATATATTCTGTAAAAAGAGAGAAAATATATATAATATTATATAGTAACCATGTAAAACTATTGTATGCGTATTATTATAATAACCTATAATTAAAATTTACAAGCGAATAGTGTTAATTTGGCAAAACACTTTAAAAGATAGAGCCAAAAGAGCAAAGGTGTAGAAAGTGTACAAAGAGTGCACTATAACCTTAGTAAAATAGATAAATATGTAATAATTATATCAAATATATTTAGAATAAGATATAAACTAATCAAATAACATATATTATATAAAAACAAGTGGAAAACATCAATTGCGCATAAATAATGGTAACGCGCAGGCAAAAATTAAAGTTAGAACACGAAAAGTGCAAATGCGCACCTAAATGAGTGCAGAGAACCGACTGCGCATGTGTACGACGCCTGCACAGATGAGAACTGGAACTGCGCATGCGCACTAAAAAATCGCGCAAACCAATCGTAAATCGACGGGAATAAATGCGCGTAGCACTGGTGAACTCACCGGAACGCCCATAAGGCATGATGGTGGGGATAACCAAGAGTGGGGAGACTCATATAAAACGAGCGGCAGAGCTCATTCGAGAGCTTCTTTCCCGGGCGTCTCATAAGCGTTTAAACCGAGAAATATATGTTCCGCGAACACAGCGATAAAGTGTATAGATTGAGCTTCTTTCCCGAATGCGTTCGTTGGCTTTAAAACTACGAAACATCGAGAATAATTGTTTCGCGAACACAGCGATAAAGTGTATAATAGAGCTTCTTTCCCGGGCGTCTCATAAGCGTTTAAACCGAGAAATATATGTTCCGCGAACACAGCGATATAGTGTATAGATTGAGCTTCTTTCCCGGGCGTCTCATTAGCGTTTAAACCGAGAAATATATGTTCCGCGAGTACAGCGAAATAGTGCGTTATATCAACCGTTTTTCTAAAAGCGAAATTATTGTAACCCGAGTTCTTTTAGCTGTATTTTATTGAATATATTAATTTAATACAAAATCGAACATAGACGGTTATCTTCTTTTATCATAAAGATAAAACCAAAGATCCTAAATCCCGGTAGTGACTCGTCCATCCGGAAGTGATCTAAAACAATAAATAAATATTTGTGAAACAAATATTAAAACTAATTGGTGACTTACCTGTGGGAATCCAATCCGGTGACGTCATCAATCCAGGGTTGTCCAACGGTGATATCCAGCGGCGACCTGAAACATAGAGAAGCGTTAGTGAAGGGAATCACGACGAGGAAACGTCGCAGATTTTCTCATTGATGCGCAGTCGGCGGCCATCACGTAACCAGATACGGCGGCGTGACGCAGCAGTACGACGCAGTCGGCAGCCATTGTGTAACCTAATACGGTGGCGTGACGCAGTAAGGCGAGGCCAGAGGATCTTTTCCAGGGATCTCAGCTTTCTGCGAACCAAATATCCTTGCTTGTTGGCGGATAAACAAGCTGGCGACCGTAATAATTAAAGGTAAGAAACTTACATCCTCGGATCTTATCAAACAAATATTAGTCGTCCGATTACAACCTAACCTTGAAACCGGCAGAAATCCACATCGAAACTCCCAAGGACGAGGGGACGAGAGAACCATCGCCAGGGACGTCGGGATCAGCAAAGGACGCCGAAAAATACAAATCAAAAATAAAAGCTATGATTCTGAGCCCGGAAGGGAAGCTAATCCCCTTTCGAAAGCTGGACAAGATACCAGAAAGCAAAGAAGATCAAAAAGAGGAGGAAAAGACTGATAATCCTAATAAATACAAATATATTTTGTAAAAAGAGAAAATATATATATATTATAACCATGTAAAACTATTGTATGCGTATTATTATAATAACCTATAATTAAAATATAAGCAAACGTGTAAAATGGCAAAACACGTGAAAGAAAAGCCATAGAGAGCGAAAGTGCAAATAGTGCACAATAAAAGTGCACTATGGTAGAAATAAGATAACTAAAACACATATATATAATAAAATAATAGTAAACTTATGTATTAATCTAAGCAAATAAGATAGAAAAACACTGTATGCGCATAAATTAGATAACTGCGCATGCTAAATAACATTAAAACGCGAAAAGTGCAAACGCGCACAGCACTCGAGTGCAGGAGACCGACTGCGCATGTATACGACGCCTGCGCAGCCGAAAACTTGTACCGCGCATGCGCAACGCGCCTGCGCAATAGAAAATCGAGAAAACCAATGGGAAAACGGCTCTGTTAGCAGCGCGTAGCATCTACGAACGCGCGGAAACGCCCACTGGCGTTGATGGTGGGGATGAAACGAGTGGGGAGACCCATATATAAGGAGCTGCAGAGCTCATTCTTGAGCTTTTTCCCGGACGCGTGCGATACATTAAAAAATCGTTACGAAACCGAGAATCATTGTTCCGCGAACACGGCGATAAAGTGTTAATTGAGCTTTTTCCCGGACGCGTGCGATATCTAAAAATTCGACGCGTAGAGAGATAATTGTTCCGCGAACACAGCGATAAAGTGTTAATTGAGCTTTTTCCCGGACGCGTGCGATATCTAAAAAATCGTAACGACGAGGATAATTGTTCCGCGAACACGGCGATAAAGTGTTAATTGAGCTTCTTTCCCGGATGCGTTCGATACATTAAAAAATCGTAACGACGAGAATTATTGTTCCGCGAACACAGCGATAAAGTGTTAATTGAGCTTCTTTCCCGGATGCATTCGAAGTATAAAAAACTTACGAAACCGAGATTATTGTTCCGCGAACACAGCGATAAAGTGTGAAAATTGCGTTTTATTTCGAGGGCGTCTCATTAGCGTGTAAACCGAGAAATATACGTATCGCGAGTACGGCGAAACAGTGCATTTTGTAAAACCGTTTTTCTGAAGACGAAACATTTATAACCCGAGTTCTTTTAATTGTGTTTATTAAATATACTTATTAAATACTAAAATTGAACATTGACGGTTAATTTATTTTATCCCAGCGATAAAATTAAAGATCCTAAATCCCGGTAGTGATTAGTCCGTCCGGAAGTGATCTAAAATAATAAATAAATATTTGTAAAACAAATATTAAAACTTGTTGGTGACTAACCTGTGGGAATCCAATCCGGTGACGTCATCAATCCAGGGCTGTCCAACGGTGATATCCAGCGGCGACCTGAAACAGAGAAAAACATTAGTGAAGGGAATCACGACGAGGAAACATCGCAGATTTCCTCATTGATGCGCAGTCGGCGGCCATCACGTAACCAGATACGGCGGCGTGACGCAGCAGTATGACGCAGTCGGCAGCCATTGTGTAACTTGATACGGTGGCGCGACGCAGTAAGGCAAGGCCAGAGGATCTTTTCCAGGGATCTCAGCTTTCTGCAAACCAAATATCCTTGCTTGTTGGTGGATAAACAAGCTGGCGACCGTAATAATTAAAGGTAAGAAACTTACATCCTCGGATCTTATCGAACAAGTATCAGTCGCCCGATTACAACCTAACCTAGCACACAATGCATAATTTGTACAGAAATGTACCAATCAGAATCTTTTATTTTATCTTCACTTCTTATTCTGAAAATTCTGATTGGCTTATGTATTCCTTCCTTATGTTTTATGCATTATTCGTTATGAAAAAGTCTGTGGTCCTGGCTTTATTCTGTAGAAAATTTTTTTATAAAAACGGCCGCGACGAGAACCCAGGAGCCTTTGCTGCGTTTAGCAGACAAAGCAGTTTTGTAAGGGCGGATTCACACCTTGGTAGAAAAGCAGAAAGCAGAATAGCAGAAGCCAATCAAAATTCGCGTTAGTGGTAAGTTTACTACCCCAAATTTACTAACTAGTAAACTTACCACTAACGCGAATTTTGATTGGCTTCTGCTATTCTGCTTTTCTGCCAAGGTGTGAATCTGCCCTAAAACTGTTGTAAAATTTGTGAATCTGATTGATGCTCTTGATCTTAGCTGAATCTAAGGCCGGGTCTACAATGGGTGCAGCAAGCTCTAAGCCTTAAGAAATTCACTAATCACAGTCAAGAATAAGGGGAATAATCGACTATGATTGATCAATTTCTTAAGGCTTAAAGCTTACTACACCTATTGTAGACCCGGGCTTAGAGTATGCATCAATCAGATTCATAAATTTTACAACAGTTGTAAAACAGCTTTTTTGCTGAACGCAGCCCTTAACTTATACTTTATCGACGAAGGTCTATCCATTTTATGGCCAAAAGTCGCATAAGTGACTGGGTCACAACTAAAGCCACGGTACGATTTTTCGTACTGGATTTGATAAGATTTAGTAAAATACTAAAAATGCACCAATCAGAATGCAGCATTTCTAATATTTTACTAAATCTTATCAAATCCAGTACGAAAAATTGTACCGTGTGCCGTAGGCTTAAGGCTGTGTTTCCACTGAGCGCGTCACGCGTCGCGTCATCTGTCGCGTCAACGAATTAACCAATTAATACATCCTAGGCCGGTATTCATAGTCCGATCTTATATTTAAGGGTGGGGTCCCATGGAGCGTATTACCACAGTATATACAGTAGCGCAACTCTCCCGATTTTGTGTTGGCCAAAATGGAGTGCGCATGCGCGAAATAAAGGAGTTGAATAGTAACGCCATCTAAACTTCTCTCTCGCTTACTCTTTCGTTTTTCGTTCTCTCTCACACATTTAAATACCCAGTTTAAATGCCTACCTAAGTATATCGCGTAATAAATGACTTTTACATGTCGTTCGCGCCAATTTATCATTGTTGATAAAAAGCGATTGAGGAGTTAAAAAGCAAGTGAGAATAATAAAGTGATATAGTGATTGAGAGAGTGATAGTGACAGTGTCAGTGACAAGTTTGAAAGCGAAAAGAAGCATTTTAAGGGAGGATAGTTGATCTGTATAAACATTATACAGATCTTCAATTCTCTTGATAGAAAAGCACTTTGATCTTAGCTTTGTTTCAGGTGGTGACAATCGGAAGCTTGAAAAAAAATAGAGCAAGATGAGTTCAAAGAAATATTGTGCATCTTCGGAGTGCAATATCAAAAATGTAAATTTGGAGAAAAGACATTTTTTTAAATTTCCAAAGGAGCATGACAGGTATGATATCGTTTTAATCAATGTGTTTAACACATACATTCTTAATTATAATATATTCTATTATATAATTTATTATATTTTCTTGTATTGATAAATCTATAATATATATACAGATGGTTGCAATGGGTGAAAGCATGTGGAAGATTGGATCTTGAACCAAAAGGTCCACAATATGCAAGCGAAAATTGTTATTTGTGCCACTTGCACTTTGAAGAAAAGTGGTACAAAATTAATAACATCAGAGCTCGTCTTCACCCAGATGCCATACCAACAAAATTTTGTAGACCATCTCTTAATCAAAAGTGAGTTCAAAAAACTTTTTCCCAGGTAGCAAGGTATCGTCATTATAACGTCATTTTTTAGTTATTGGTTACGTCAAATCCACCTTTAAAATGACGTAAAAGTGACGTTAAAATGACGGTCCTAAGTCACAGACCATTGACGTCATATCTATGACGACAAAATGACGACATTTCTTGAATATAAGATGACGTATTTACAACATATAAAATTGGTGCTTTGACCACTTTTCAAAATTTACCGTTCTTTCAGTAGTACAAATCCATTGTATTTTTAATTCTTTATCAAATAGAATAATAAATATATAATATATATTATAGAATATATTAATGGAATTACAAATACATATATTCCTTATTCTATATAATAGAAATGGATGAAAATAGATAGAAAATCAGTAAATTTTTATAAATGTAATTTTTTTTTATAAATGTAATTTGTTTTCTAAAGGAAATATTAATTATACAAAATAGAAAAATCAATGCTGTTATAAATTTATTAAAAAACAAGGAGAATACAAAAGAAAAAATCACATAACATAAAATATTATAGAGAATAAAATAGTTTCAATTGCTGGAAAACTAAATTTATGTTTCTGATAAAATTCTAGAACAGATTGATTTAATTTTTAAATAATTATTCTATTAATTTATTTACTTATTATTTTTATATTTAATACTAATTATTGCAAACTTTATTGCACATTGTAGTAAAATATAATATAAATAAAATTCATAACAAAGAAATTAAAATAATATTTTTTTATTTTCTCACTTAACTGATTCTCTTTTGTGTCAAACTGCTTTTTTATTTAAATAAAGAAAAAACTTCTTTATATATATAAAACTAATTGCAAATATCATTATTACACAAGTTGTAAGACATCATAAAATAAAACTTGCAATAAAAAATAAAAAAAAATAGAAAATTAAAATAATATATAAACAGTAGCAATATATATCGTATATTGTATTATATCAGTTAAGAATTGCTATGAATAATCGGAAAGCACACACATTTATTTTCTAAAGGTAATATTATAATTTTAGCCATAATGCTGTCAATTGACCAAACCTCTAAATTTAATGATAATCTATTTAAAACAAATATTTAACAATTTTGAATCTATTGGGTAATTATAGAAGGAATTATAAGATTGGAATTGCTTTCCTAGCAGAAATGTTTCATTTTCTGAGTTTATAATGATATTGTCAATTCGAATAACTTTATTTTCTTTTGTAAGTAAATATGCATCTGGCAAAGAATAACTACTTATACAAAATATACATTTTTTATAAACTAATTTTTTATATTGTTTACAAATTCTTAATCCAGAAAGCAAAGGACCTGTCGTATGTTGCATAAAATGTATTAACGATCTTTCTCTATTTAGATGTACATCAGAAAATGAAATTTCATGTAGTCTGCGACAAATTTGCTGAAGTGGTTTATGTGGTGACCTAACTAAAGCTTTAATTTCACCAAAATAATTTTCAAACGGAAATGCCGAAAAGGAATCCAAAGGACCATATTTCTCGACTTCATCAGATAAATGACAGAGTGTATGCACATTATATACAACAAATTCGACACCATACATTTTTTTACTATGACTTATAAAGATATTTAATAAATTTCGTGTAAAATCAAGACCAATTTTTGTAATAAGTTTTTTTAGATAAAAGTATTGTTATTGCACAATTCAATAATAAAAAATGTTCATATACAGCTAAATCAAGTATATCTTTCAAAATAAGTGGACCTAAGTATACTAAAAAAGTCCTAAATTCTGTAGCTTTCCAACGTTGTATTTCAAGTAAACCACGAGGTTTTCTGTTAAATTCTACAGTTACAAATGGCCTTAACGAAATTAAATGATCTGACATTAAATTTTTAAAACGACTGTGCAATTTTACTTTAATGTTAGCATTTTGATTAATTCCCACCCACAAATATAACATTTTTCTTACAACTCCTAAGCATACATTATGCATGTAATCAATTGGAAAAAGAGAAATCATTCCAATTTCTAACTTTAATAATGGTGAAGTATCTATGTGATGTTCTTCATCTTCTTGAAGAAGAAAAGACGTATCTGTTCGACGTCTTGCATTTGTTCCTGGATATGTTACTCGACCATGAAATTCACCATTTTCTGTACATTTATCACATGCACGGTATCCTCCGTGTGATTTAATACATTTTACATATGCTCTTGCCGGAGCATCACATATAAAACTGTGAATTTTAATTATGTATATTTTATTATTAAAGTTAAACCCATTTTGTAATAAATCAGAAATTTCATCAACAAAGTTACTTAAGTATTCATCAAGAGGTTTCGGTTTAGCAGTTCCACAAAATAAACCTACAATAAATTGTTTGCTTTCAAAATTTTTCACCAAACATGAAATTGGCCAGAACTGGATATTACTACTAGAAAATAAAGGTACACCGTCAACATTAAAACTTAACTCAACTATGTCATTTAAAAAACATCTTGTTGGAGAAATGACATTTTTTAATCCAGATTTTATACCGATATGACAATATTCACCATTTTCTAATTTTTTAATAGCTATAGAAATTGGTGTTTTTAGTAAAGTTCTACTATCTAAAGGCAACTCAGGATGTAATGGAGTAAGAATTTGTAAAAGATTATTGACAGCAACATGAGGTATTTGAAACTTTAAAATCCATTGTGCTAATGATGTTTTTAAATCTAAAATGTGTGTGCTTTCAGATTTTGAATTATCTGTTATAGATTGAAAATTTACGTTAAAATCAACAGAACATTCGTCGGATATAATAACTGAGTTATCAGACATATAATCATTATTATTATCAAATGTATTCCCTACATCTAGAAGTATATTAACATCACTGTTATCATGTGAAAAAACTTCTGTAATATTTTTCGATTTTTGAGAATCTACATCACAATTGTGAGTATCACATGAAATAGCTTCTTTAATGTTTGAGACATTCTGACTTTGCTTTTTATCATTACAAACGAACACTTCATTTAGAACAGTTTGAACATTACATGCTACACGTCGGTAGAATTGGCGTTTCCCTACTTTTTCTTTTCTTTTTAACATTTTAACAGTGATATTAAAGTACTATATATTTTTTAAATAAGTTTAAAAATTAATTTCAGGTTTTTTTAAGATTATTTAGACAGTCTCTCTTCTATTTTTCATTCGTTGTGGAGCATGTTTAAGCCATATTTTTATAGCATCTTCAACTTGCTTTTCCGAAGATTCTGTATCACAAAGTTTAGTAGCTTCTAAAAAAGATTATATTTATGATGAAACACTTAACATTTAATATTAAAGACTTAACACTTAATATTAAAGACTTAGCACTTAATATTAAAGACAGCACTTAATATTAAATAATATAACAAGTTTTTTATTTTTAACAAGTATTTTGATTTCTAAATATCTTTTTAAAAAACTATCAATAATTTGAAATTAACAAAAAAAATTTAGAAAAAATGTAAACACAAATTTAATATATAAATTTAATATATTTGATATACCCCTGGCATATTTCAATGATATTGAGAAAGAGAGAGAGAGAGAGAGAGAGAGTGTGTGTGTGTGTGTGCGCGCGCGCACGCAAAGCCTTAAATATTTTTAATACTAACTAAAAAACTATTTCTTTAGAAGTAGTCTTTTACAAAAACAATTACATATTTTTAAACTTAAACTATGTTAGAGAAAAAATTATGATTTAAAAATTATGATTTAATAGATTTAATAGAATTACAATTTATAATATATCTAAAAAATTGTGTAGCACGAAATAATAGTAGTAATAGTAAGATAATTTTTAAAATTTTCTAATTTTTAATTTTTGCGAAAAATTTTAATAGAGCTATTAAACAAAAAATTTAGAATCATTGAAAAAGCTTTTAGAGAAAATGTCAAGTTTTTACAGTAATTTGATACACTAAAAATTCAACAATTTATTCTCGTAAAATTCTAAGCCAAGAAATTTTAGACCAATAATCTGATGCCATATAGAATTAATCTTCAAACATATAAAACATTATAAGAAAGAAAAATCATTAAATTTAATGGCTTTCAAAAAATAAATTTGTTTCCAATATGCAAAAATACTTACTTATAATACATTTACACAACTGCAATTTACTAAATGCAAGTTTTTGTCGTCTAGAACCCAAAAAGTTATATTGAGATGCGAGATCATTGGTAAAGAGAAGCTTTAACATTCGATTTGTTCGGGAAGATATATTATTGCCTCCTAAAGACGCTAAATAGGAACTCTAAAAAAATATATATATTTATAAAATGCAATTAAAGAAATTAATAGCAAAATGGTTTAAGTAACTTTCAATGAGAATTACTACTTATATAATTTTAACTCAGCTAATTATCATTAAGGTGTTATGGTATCAAAAATATGTAGCGCTTATTATATAAATCATGTATATGTATATCAAATATATATAGCTGTGTATATGTGTGTATATATACATACACACACACACACATATATATATATATATATATATATATATATACACGTATATATGTATATATATACAAATAAAAAGTATATTCTGTTTAACTTACCAAAGCTGACAAATTATTATTGTTTTCTAAATATTCTTCTAATGTTGTAACATCATTATTTGTTTTTAATGGCAACTGTATTGGTAGATCTTCTGATATACATGTGTTTATTTGTTGAGTGTATTTTTTATTAAGTATTGTAAGTAACTCTTTATTTTGCTGTTTAATAATCATTAGCTGCTGTAATATTTTTTTATTAAAAGCTAAAAATATAAATTTTTTTATATATTATTTTTTTATATATAAAAATTTTTTAAATATAAAATATGTAAAATATAAATGCATGATGAAAACAGCAAAATAATTTAATCAAAACTTTCACTATTGAACTATGGAAAAATCAAAAATAATCGTAGTGAAATAGTGAATACTAAAGTTTAATAATAGGAATGCATAAAGAAATCATTTATAAAAAAATAACGAATGTATAAATTAAATATCATGAAACTTACCAAACTGATTAAAATTAGAAGTCAGACTCTGAGGTGTATCAGCATTTGAATCTATTTCATTTATTGGTGTACTTCTTGGTGTACTTCTTGGTGTAATTTTTGGTGTATTAATATTAATATTATCATTGTCAGTAATATCAGTATTATTGCTGTTATCACTATTATTAGCATCTAAAAATTGCATTCATAAAAAATCAAACTAGTTTTATAAATTATTTGTCAATAAAATATTCTTACCAAAAATTGTAATATGTTGTGACTGTTGACAATGTCGAACATTTCGATTATTCTTCTCTCTCGATTCTTTAATTTTGTCAAAATCTTTTTCTAGAAAAGCAAAATAAAAAATTTATATATATATACTTTTCTATTTCAAATTATACAAACATAAGAGAATTTTCAGTTCAATAATATGCTTATACCAAACAAAGATATATTTAATTTTCTACTTTTATATAATAATACTAAAAAAAAATTATTTGGAATATTTTGAGCACAATATCGAACTGGTTGTAACTAAAATCTAAAAATATTTTATAAAAACTTGAAAAATTTCAAAAATAATTTTTAATATAAAGAATTTTATCTTAGAATACGCAATGAATTAAAAAAAAATTCTTTTTTAAGTTCTGAAATTGCCAATACAAATACTTAATGATCATATTAATGACATTTACCTAATGTCTTTACAGTGATTTTTGGTGGGCGCTTAAATCTACATTCTATGTCTTCTTCACTCTCTTCATCCCTATGTAATCGTTTTGGTCTTCTAATTCTTTTTTGAGGTTGTAAATTTTCCTCTGGTTCAGTATTAAGGTCACTTGTAATTTCTGCCAAGGAAAGTTTGCGTTTGGCTTTATCTAAATCATCTAAAATTATTTTTAAAAAATTACATTCTTAGATTATTTTTCTGATAGTCAAAATGCTTAATAATTTAATTTCTTTTATTTATGTTTTTAAATTCTATATTATTAAATGCAATTGAGCTAAAAATGTAAAATTAATCATTCAATTTATAAGTATATCTAAAATATTTTAATTAAAAGACATTGTAAGTCCAGCATCCAAATATCACTTAACATTTTGAAATAGTAAAAGGCTTTTAATTTAATCGAATGCAAAATTGAATTATGTAATTCAAAATATCTCATGAATGATAAAATGATATTTAGTTTTATGCTTCTAATGATTATAATTATAATGATTATAATGATTGTTCTATAAATTTGATACTTCTCAGATTTTTAATTCTGTTCTAATAAGCACCAGTTTAATTAAATTATTCATTTGAGATTTTTCAAGTGAGGTTCGTTTTTATATACTAAACTAAAAATAAGTTTTAAATAACAAAATTAGTTATCAGGTTTAGATATTTACCAGTCTCATAGAAACTGCGATCTATTCCATAAATATGCCAAGTCTTTTCATTGACTTCTTCTCCCTTTTTTAACGCTCGCTTAAAAATCCCTGAATCTTTATAAGGAGGCCAAAATACTTCTTTTTTGCGCGGAGTGAGCCATTTAGCATGCACAATTGCTAGGCCACCTCCTGCTGCCTGGTCGAACTCGATAATGTTATACGTGTATACATGTATGATACTCTCTTCTTTTAAGAAGACACTAAAGTTTTACAAATTGTCTAAAGTAAGACACTAGACAAATAGACTTCTCTTGCAAGTTAATGATAAATTATATACATATATACATATATTACAAATTATATACACATGTACATATATTACAAGACCGAACACGATCACCGGCACCGAGAGAGACCACGCGTTTCACTTATCTATTGTAAGATTAGGTTAGGTTAGGTTAAGGTTCGTTTCATATGACGATCGCAACGCTCGCGAGCATCATTTGTCTTTGTTTAACTTTGAGTGTGCAATTTAATAACAATTAAATTATTCCACAAATGTTCCAATTGCCAAATGAAACGTAGTCTAAGTTAATTTAGGAAAGGGAAAATAATTGAATCGATAAAACACAGAACACTAAATTGGCAGGAGCTTTTTAATAGGCCAGTTTTCAATATAGGTTTTACAATTTTCGCGTTTCATATTGATATTTCTTATCGATTTTGCAAATATAAACACAATTAACGAATGATTAGATATATTAGGAAATAATGCAACCGTTGAATGATAATTACCTATGATTCAATTTAGTATAATAGTTATTTAAATCTCAATATTTTTAAATACTGATTATGCCAATTGTTATTTTTTGAGTACAATTTTCAAAAAAAATGTTTAAATTTATTTATTTTATAAAATGTTTTCAAAAAATACTAAATTTATAGATTATTATTCTGGAAATTATATCAAAAATTAAAAAAGTGGACAGCAATACCGTATTTTTAAAGGTTTTGAATAGAAAGTCATATAAACTTTATAAGTATCATAAAATATTTGTTATTTTCTTTATCTAAATACGTTAATTTTAATATTGACATATTAATTAACAACATTAATAAATTGATAAGTAAATAACCTTAAAAAGACGATTAAATGACGTTATTTCTATGACGATAATATGTCGTCAAAAATATCACGTCTGTGTTACGTCATTATTTAGTCGACTGACGTTATATGACGAGAAATGACCTTAAAATGATGTCATAATAACGTCATGTTGCTACCTGGGTTAAATATTAGATTACTTATTACCTGTATAAATATTTGAAATGTTCGTTTTCCATTGCATAATACAATAGAATACAATATTTCATATATAAAAATAAAATAATTATTTTACAGTGATGCAGTTCATATGTCAAGTATGAAGGCAAATACTTCGACTGCAACTGCTATACAAGGAATTCAAGAAATTGAAATAACAAAAAATAAGGCAGAGCAGCAAAAAGATGAAGAAATACAAGAACAAGAAGAAGTACAGAGAATTGAGACAGATATTCAACAAGAAAAAAGAAATGAGTAAGCTTCATATATTTATATAAGATTTTTTATGTATATTGAATCTTTTTCTATAATACTAATGTCATATTATTTTACAAAATATTTCTTACAGATAAATGTATGTGCAGGTAATTCAATCTTTATCAGTACAAGGAAAATGAAAACAAATTATAAAAAATTATTAGAAGACTATTATATACTACATATAATAGAAAAGACATAATAATTTTGTCTTTTTAGAACATTATAATAAACTATTATATAATAATAGATAAAAAAACATTGTAATATACTATTATATATAGTAATAAATAAAAAATAATAGCAAGATAATAGACTATTATAATAGCCTTTTATCTTGCTATTGTTTTTATACTGATAGAGATTGAATTTTTTATGTGCACACATATTTCTTTAAAATATTATGGTCAGTATTCAGAACGCGCTTACAAAAATGTTAGCATATTCTGTTTTTTATATTTAATACAGGTTCTTTTATTGAATAATAATGTGCTAACATTTTATTATGTAACTATAATTATAATAATTGATTTTTTCTATTTCTTTTTATTGTTCTTAATATCTAATATATTTGGGAATATTGTAGGAGCACATCAAGTAAATCGTCAATCCAGCTGATGGAAAATAGTCCTCGAAAAAGAAAATTGCGCATGAAGATAATGAAATTGAAAGCGCAAAACAAAACGCTGCGAGAAACGATTAGAAGAATGAAGAAAAAGAAGCAGGCAAGAAATGCAGTAAAAAAAGAAGAGGACGAACATGAAACTTTACGGGAATTAGGCTGTGTTATTACCTACAAATTTTGCAAAACTATTGTCTGCACAAATTGATAAGCAAATCAAAAGCAAACGTGGAATAAGATATGATCCCGAATTTAAAAAATTTGCGTTGTCTTTTTATTTTTCAAGTCCACGAAATTATAGACAGTTAAAAGAATCAATTGCCTTGCCTTCTGTTCGTTCTTTACAATTATTTACAAATACGTGGAATATTGTGCCCGGTATAAATAACAAAGTTTTTGACGCTCTTGCGATAAAAATGAATTCGTTACCATTAATAGAGCGCTATTGCATACTATGTTCAGATGAAATGAGTTTAAAATCTCATTTATTTTATAATGTATCACGGGATGAGATAATAGGATTTGAAGATATGGGAAATAATAAATCATTCATCCCTGCAAAAAATGTTTTAGTTTTAATGGCCCGTAGTATTGCAGGTGATTGGAAAATTCCCGTTTGCTATTGTTTTGTTGAAACTGCATGCTCAAGTAAAATTTTGAAAGATTTAATTTTTGATGTTATAATTAAGTTAAGAAATTCTGGTGCTATGGTGCTTGCATTCGTAACAGACATGGGATCGAATTTCATGCAACTATCTCGCGAATTAGGCATTTCTACAGAAAATTCTATATTTTCGGTTAAAGAAGAAAAAATTGTTTATTTTTTTGATACTCCACATTTAATAAAAGCATTGAGAAATATGCTATTGCTACATAACTTTGTATTTAATAATAAAATAGATTCATGGGCTGATATTGTGGAGTTTTATAACAGAGACAGCAAACAATGGATAAAAACTGCTCCTAAATTATCTTATTGTCATATTCAACCTAATAATTTTTTGAGAATGAAAGTTAAATATGCTGTCCAAATATTTAGTAATCGTGTAGCTGCAGGTATGTGCACACAAATGTCTTCCGGTTTCCTTCCAAGTAAAGCAATTGGAACTATAGATTTAATTGATCATTTCGACAAATTATTTGATATGTTCAATTCTTCATCTTTAGTTACGCCTAAGGAGCATGCAAAAGTTTTTACTGGAAGCAAAAAACAAATAGAATTTTTAGAAGAAATGTCACATTTTATAAAATCTATAAAAGTTGTTAAGGAAAACGGTTCTAATGTAAAAGTTAAATGCCTTGATTGCTGGCAGATCACAATTAAAAGTACAATAGAACTTTGGAAAATATTAAAGGATCTTAATTTTCCTTATCTCCGAACGCGTCGATTAAATCAAGATTGCCTTGAAAATTTCTTTGGTTCTGTTCGACAACAAGGTGGAAATTCTTTAAATCCGACACCAATACAATTTTCACGCGCTTTTAAAAAACTTTTTAGTTTAAGGTATTTTAAACATTCAGATACACAAAACTGTGCAGAAGATAAAGATGAAATGCTTAATATATTACAAACGTCATGCAATAATGAACCTATATCGGAGTTTGTTCCATCGCCGACGAATAAAGTTATTTTAGATATTCCAGTACATGATTATCGTTCAATGGATCTGCCAGAAGAAAACGCATTTAAATATGTATGTGGATACTTAATTAAAAAATGTACAGAAATACATTCGTGTGATGTGTGTATAAAATATGTAAATGAAAATAAGACTGTTTTAGATGATTCTACATTATATAGTTCTTTTCGAGCCTATGACAATGAAGCAAGTAATTTTGGAAATTTAAATGTACCTAGTAATAATTTTTGTTCTTTTATACATCAGTTAGAAGAAATATTCGTCAAAAATTTTGAAAATAATTGTTTTCAGAAAGGAATCGGTGGTTATTTATTTAAACTTGCGCAAGATGTAACTTTTGAATCACCGTGTCCAAATTTCCCTAAAATATTTCTTATAAAACTGTTTTTTCGTATGCGTGTCTATTACACATTGTCGGAACATAATAAAGCGTGTAAAGGAATTTCAAGAAGAAATAGGAAACTTCTCAATGTTTCACACTTATAAAACTTTTGTTCGGGTATTTTCTTTTACTATTACAGTCTTATTTTTATACGCACTTAATAATTTATGCATGTTTACTAAAATGTTTTACTAATTAGAGTGCTTCACTAATCAAAGTGTTTTACTAATCAGAGTGTTTTATAATTGTGTGATTTTCTATTTAACTTTATCTGTTTTCTTACGCATGTTTGATATATAATTCTGAATGTTTGATATATAATTCTGAATGTTTTCGGTTAACCAAGCGTGATTTTCTTTTTGTAATGTTATTGCATGTTTCTATTTGCATTTTATAATAAAATAGTTTGCGTTATTTTACATGGCGAGATAAATATATATTTTTAAATTTCTAGCGTCTTCTATTTATATATATTTGTGTTTTATATATTTATTTATTAAGAAAATTTTATTATGTGTGTCACAATGTTTTTATTACATATATAATGTGCATGTATATATATTTATAATAAGAGTAAGTGTGCTGAGATAAGTAAAACTGTGTTGTACAGAGTTACTTATATTTTATTTTATTTATTTTTTATTTAGATTCATCTGTCCATGATAGAGATGACATTCGATAGCAGCAGCATTAGAGCAGGATAAACTAATTATATAAATTATAAATGTAAAAACTTATAAAAAAATTATAAAGAATCATCAGTGACAATGGACAATAATATGGACAATAATATGGAAAATAATATGGACAAATTTAATATTTTTGGCATATGTATTTTATAATTATTATTATATTTTATAATTATTATATTATAATTATTAGATGATGACTCTCTTCCTCTTACTTCTTATTCTTATTTGTACCGAGGTGGATCGAGTAGCTGAGAAACTAATAAGTATAGAAGTTAAGAGGAAAAGAGAAAATATTTATTAGTATATAATTCATATATATAATAATTTATAGATGTAAGTTTATTATAATATATGTATCAAATTATATTAATAAATATATCATTTCATATATTTAAAAAAAATTTTTATTTTAAAATAATTCTTTTTCAACTTTCAGCTGCGGAATATTTGTATTTATCTACATACTTATATACATTATTTATCTTATAATTATTACAAACATACGTATATGTATATTATGTATACATAAAACATATATATGTATATAAACATATATTCTTTTTGCTCTATTTTATTATAAATATTAATAATATTGTATATAATTAATTATATATTTATCTTTTATATTTTTTATTTTTATATTCTTTTTGCTTTTTGAATATATTATAACAATTTATCTCTATATATATCATTAAAATATATTATTTTGAGTTCTAACATCATTATATCGACGCTGTTTGCATTAACAGCGTCTCTTTCTGAACCCATGTTTGTATCAATGAGTTTGAAAGAGAAAAATGAGAGAGTAAGCGAGAAAGAAGTTTAGATGGCGTTACTATCAACTCCCTTATTTCGCGCATGCGCACTCCGTTTTGGCCAACACTGACATCAAAGGTGCCGACAGGGAGTTACGCTACTGTATATACTGTGGTATTACGATACGCGCGTATCGAGCGTAATACGCTCCATGGGACCCCACCCTAAGATCGTCTTAAGTCCGAGCTTAAGACGCCACGGAGCCATTTAATTGGTTGAACAGGATCTTATGTGTATGTTTACACGGTACCAGTGTTGCCAGATACTGGAGGAAGAAGTGTAGTACCAACTTAAAGAAATAGTAGTATATCTGTCGTACCAGTTTGACAAATAGTAGTACAAATAGTCGTACTATATAATTTTTAATTTTTTTTTAAGAGAAGCATGCTTTTAAATTAGAAGCATAATTTTAAATGTCATATATTGAAACAAAACAATAATATATAACAATTTCTGAATTTTTATAACATATATAATACAAAAAATAAAATTTAATAAAAAAATTTAATAAAAATAGGATTTAATAAAAAAATCCTTTATTATTTAAAAATTAGTTGAATTTTGATAATAAATTATTTTCATAGTGTTTTTTTTTATTTTAATTTGATAATTATTCTATTAATAAAGGTATAATTATAAGGTATAATTATAAATAATGAGAATAATATATGTAACATTTATTGGAATTAAATAAAAAAAACTAAAATATATTTATATATTATAGAAATTAAAAAGAAATATCATAGAGAAATATTATACGTACTAGTAAATACTTGAATTCAATATATGAAAATTACTTGTTAATTTATGTATAAATAATCTTTAGGATATAATACGTTGTTATAATAAAATTGAAATAAATACACAATTAAATTTTAAAAATTTATTAAATTATTATATTACATTATAGAGTAATTATTGCATATATTATATTTAAAATTGCATATATTATATTTAAAAAAATAAACAACAAAAATTATTACATAATAATTAACATAAATATTCTTTTCTTTTAGGAATCCCTATTTAATATTACATATAACAGTTTAATATATTGTTTATGTATATATTAGTCTTATATATATCTAGTCTTATATATATCCAGTCTTATATATATTATTGTAAATAATAACAAATCTGTTTTTATCTAAATCTAACGTTTACCACATTTCTATATCTTCACTATCTTCATCTTGTAAATTATTTTTTTTATTTTTAGGCGGATATATAGTACTCGATGTCATTCTTTCTAACATTCTTTTTGTTGGCTGAAATGAAATACAACCAAATTTTTCTTTTTCTTGTGACCTTTTCACACATTCTGCAGCTAGTAATGCTCCATTGACTGTTTCAATTTTTAATTTGTTTCTACAACTTGTCTTTATTAAGTTCACCTGAAACATATAAAATGAAATGGATTTAAATGATTGCCTTTATATTATATATGACAAAAAGATATTAGATAATCAGAATTATTTATTTTTTATTCAGATTTATTTTTAATTCAATGCATATTTACATACTTGACTAAAAATTCTTTCACAATCTGCATTTGAATGTGGTAAACTTAGTACTCCGAGAGCAAATGTAGCCAATTCTTTAAATTGAAGTTTTCCTGTGACATCTTTGCTGTCTAAAATATTATTCCAAAAATTATCTGCATGTGTTTCTTCAATATCTTTAGGCAGAAGAGCAGCAAAAAGAGGAAGACGACGCCATTGATCATCTATTATTTGCATAGTTTTATTACAATTGTCATCATCTATATCAAAAATTCTCGGAACTACTTTCATTAAAGTCATCAGTGTTGGAGTCGTATCTTGATATGATAATGATACAGCATTTTTTGGACGCAAAGCTGCAAGTTTGTTTAAAACAGGATCTTGCATGTTATAGCGATGTAATATTTGCAATGCTGATACCTAAAAAGATTAATAATAACTATTTATTATAATTAATAACTTAATGTAAAAATATATGATATAATAAAAGTATGTAATATATATAATTAAAAATTTGATAAAGATTAAAAGAGATAAATAAATATTACATTTTTTATATTAATGTAAATGTATTGAGAAATACCTTTAGAAATTCTCTACAACGCCAGAGAAATTCATCTTTATCCTTTTTTTGAATAACAATATTTGGATCATTAATAATCTGGAGAACTTTTATATCCAGATACATTTGTGAATATGGAATAAATTCTTCTTCTTTACAAGGATTAATATCAGCAAGTGCAGTTTTCATAATATAATTTCTGTTCATATAACACAGGAGAATTTCTTGATAAAGATTCACTATTTTATCGTGAAGTTCAATGACAACTGCTGCATTCGTTTGAAAAAAACGATTAAAATCTATAAACTTTGGTAAAATCCACTCAAGAAAGAAAAAATATAGTTTTGTTACTGGATTATTAAGCTCTTGGAAAATTTGCTCTGTTGCTTGCAACCGTTCCAATAACCATCTATCAGTGAAAAATAATCTCAAAGCTTCCCATTTTTCGATAATGCGTTCTACAACTATCATTAAAGAGAGCCAACGTGTTTGAGATGGATGTAATATTTTGTGTGGTACTACATTAACAAATTCTTGAAATGCATAGAATTGACATTGTCTCTTTGCGCTTGATTTAAAAAAATTATAAATATTTCTTGCTAAATCTTCAACTGATCTCGGAAGGCTTTTACAAGCTTCATTTGCGCATAAATGAGCAGAATGGCATACACATTTTAAAATGAATATACCAGGACATTTTTCTTTAAATCTACTAGCTACTGAATTATGCTGGCCCATCATTGCACTGCATCCATCTGCAGCAAATCCAATCATATTCGAAAGAGGTATTGAGTTATCTTCCAGAGATTTAATTATTCCTTTAAATAAATTTTCTGCTGTAGCACCTTCATTAGCGTTGGTTGAATCAAAAATTTTATATAATTCCCAAAATTCACTGACAATTTTTTTCAAAGTAGTATCATTAAATCTTACTACTACACAAGCAGTTTTGATACATGTTATGTCAGTTGATTCATCTGTGAGAAGACTGAATTTAGTATTTTGTAATATTTCAGCCAGCTTCTCCTTATGAGAAGCACCAATAACATTTACTGCAATACTAGTTGCTTTAGTTCTTTTCATTGTAATATTCTTCACTACAGGGTGATCATGACAAATGTCTTTCAATAATTCCACTAAATGATCAATCAAACGAAATGGCAAATTGTGTTCTGTCAAGAAGCCAACTAATTTTATTTCACTAGACATGAGAGTTTTGTCTACACATTGTTTTTTATCAGTAAACCATGAAATAGATCGTTGTTTCATAGTTGCCGCTTGCATTTTTTGTATATGCCTTGCACTTTGTCCATGTCGTTTAATAACTATTAAATCTGCATTCATTGAATAACAACAATACATGCATTTTGCTTTATATTTATCATTTTTATCATGACTTAACCAAGCACTAAATTCTGGTTGAGAGAGCCATTTTTCTGTAAATTTTTGTTTTCGATGCTTCTTTTTTAATGGTTTGTTTTCTTTTTCTAATGTTGTATTCACGTTCGAATTAATGATATTATGAGAGCTAAAGAAAAAATATTTCAAAAATTTAAAAATGTTTAAAAATTAAAAAAACGGTTATTAAACAATAAAAACAATATTATTAATATTAAATTCAAGAAAAAAATATAAAGAGATTAAATAAAATATTAAATAGAAATATATATTTTTAAATAAACATAAGTATTATGATAAATTATTAGGCGAATTATTTAATATAATATATAATGAAAAATAAGTGGCATATGAAGAAACTATTTTAAACTATTTTAAAACTATTTTTTTATATAATAAAAAAGAATTTTTCATGATTGTTCATCATTGTTATCAAAAATTGAAAATGTATTTTAATAGTAAAAATTTCAAAGTATTTATTTAATATTCTAATATATTTGTTAGTTTAATATTTATTATTACATTTTAATTATAGAAAAGTATCAGTGAATAGCACATTAGAAGTATTACATATTGAACAAAATAAATTAGGATAAGAAATATTATTACTCAAATTTATATGTATATATACATATAATATATATATATATATATATATATATATATATATACATATATATATATTTCAAAAATCACTTAAATATAAGTTTCTTCGATTTTTGTAGTTACATTACAGTTAAAAACATCATAACTGAATGTAACTACAGAAATCGAAGTGATCTTTGAAATATATATATATATATATATATATATATATATATATATAAATTTGAATAATATTTTTCTTATCTTAATTTATTTTTTTCAATATATAATACTTCTAATGTGCTATTCACTGATACTTTTCTAATTAAAATATAATAATAAATATTAAATTAATAAATATATTAGAATATTAAATAAATATTTTGAAATTGTTACTATTAAAATACATTTTCCATTTTTGTTAACTAAGATATTAAAAAAGATAAATAAAATATTTAAAAAATATTTAAAATTGTTCAAAATACAAATAAATACATATTTAACAAACAAAGTAATACATATTTTGTTCTAAATATTGCATAATAAATATTTTATACATACCTCACTTGGTTTTTAATTCTCTCTCGTTTTTTTCTATTGAGATCTGATGTATACCTGTAAAGCACAAAATAATTTAAGAATAATCATATTAGTTTCTTTCTCTTGAAAAAGTACCTAATTCTTTTAATTACAATTAAATATATATACCTTTAATTAAATATATAATACCTTTTTTTTGTGGAGATATGTCTTCAGCTGCCAAAGGTTCATCCACATCACTATCATTAATCAAATTTATCTAAAATTTTAAGTAATATTAATGCATTAACATATGTTTTCATCATTTTATATTAATTTTCGAGGAAAATTTTACTCGATAGCCGACGGAACCAATTCGACTCGAAAACGTTCGAAGAGATTTCGGAATAGCTATAAGATAAAATTTTCTTTGGAGAGGACGTTTTGGATATAACCTTGATTTCAAGGTTACATGTCAAAATGTTCTCTCCAAAAAAAATTTTATTCTATACCTGTTTGGAAATTTTTTCGAACGTTTCCGAAACTATCGAGTAAAATTTTCCACGAAGATAACATTTTGAAACATAACCCAAATATTTAGAAAAATTATTTTTGTTATCTTTCTTTTAATGAGTAACTGATTCTGTTAAGATTTAATCATCCATCATTATATTATTGTTTTAATTTCGTGCATTTCAAATAATACATATTAAAATAAACTAACTTACCATTATGTTTTTAAAATAATAATATATTAAATAATATATATTAATTTTAGCAAGTACATTAGCGGTACTTTCCGATTCACGCATGATGCGCATGAAGTGACAGAAAATGTATAATATGCGTGACATGAACTATACATTTTCTGTCACTTCATGCGCATCATGCGTGAATCGGAAAGTACCCTAGCAAGGTATCACGATGGCTATATATCTACGGTCGGGGAGACGCTCTGGATGCTTTGAACGCTCTTGAAGCGTTTGGTTAACCAATCAAGTTAAAAAATTCTTTACTACTTTTGTCCTGATTGATCAATCAAACGCTTCAAAGCATCTAGAACATCTTGCTGACTGCAGCCAATATTATTGCGTTCTGAAATTCATTACCATTCGTATAGAAAAAACGCGGAAACGCATGCGCACAAGATAGTCAATCAACTTATCACTTTCCATAAAAACAAGAAGTTGATTGGATGTCGCATGATCTCTTGTCGCACGTCACATCTCGCGCATGAGTCGCAGGATCCTATCAAAAATTGCTATTAAGCCCTAATAGTAGTATAAATAGTCGTATATCGTTGAATAGTAGTATAAAACAGCATACGACATCCTTTCGGGTCGTATCTGAGAAAAAATATGAAATAGTCGTATAAATACGACTATAGTCGTACGTCTGGCAACACTGCACGGTACCCTTAATCGGGTTTAATAACATCCGTAGTTATAAAACTGGCCAACCATAAGTAGGTATACTAGGCCGGTTCTAACCCTGGGATCTCAGGGGGGTGAGGGGCGGAGGGAACCGGGGGAGAGGGGTAATGACGTCACGCGGGGGGGGTGATGACGTCACGCGGGGGGAGAGGGGTAATGACGTCACGCGGGGGAGAGGGTAATGACGTCACGCGGGGGGAGGGTAATGACGTCACGCGGGGGAGAGGGGTGATGACGTCACGCGGGGGAGAGGGGTAATGACGTCACGCGGGGGAGAGGGGTGATGACGTCACGCGGGGGGAGAGGGGTGATGACGTCACGCGGGGGAGAGGGTGATGACGTTACGCGGGGTGTGATGACGTCACGCGGGAGGGGGGTGTGATGACGTCACGCGGGGGGAGAGGGTGATGACGTCACGCGGGGGAGAGGGTAATGACGTCACGCGGGGGAGAGGGTGATGACGTCACGCGGGGGAGAGTGGTAATGACGTCACGCGGGGACCTCCCGGTACCCCCCTCACCCCCTTACCCTGTACAAGTAACATCTCTCACGGTACCCCTCACCCCTCACCCCCTCATCCCAAATCGCAAGTAATATTATATTACATACCCGGTTATCGCAATGATAAGTAAATTTATCGCAATGATAAGAGTAATATTATATTACATGTCCGGTTATCGCAATGATAAGAGTAATATTATATTATATTACCCGGTTATCGCAATGATAAATAATGTTATCGCAATGGTAAGTAATATTATATTACATACCCTAACGCGTATCAGCGCCGATGTTCGGCTGCTTCGCGCCTTTGTTTTAACGATAAGAAAGGACTAGATGAAATATATACCCGGTTATCGCAATGATAAGAGTAATATTATATTACATGTCCGGTTATCGCAATGATAAGAGTAATATTATATTATATTACCCGGTTATCGCAATGATAAGTAATATTATATTACATACCCTAACGCGTATCAGCGCCGATGTTCGGCTGCTTCGCGCCTTTGTTTTAACGATAAGAAAGGACTAGATGAAATATATACCCGGTTATCGCAATGATAAGAGTAATATTATATTATATTACCCGGTTATCGCAATGATAAGTAATGTTATCGCAATGATAAGAGTAATATTATATTACATACCCTAACGCGTATCAGCGCCGATGTTCGGCTGCTTCGCGCCTTTGTTTTAACGATAAGAAAGGACTAGATGAAATATATACCCGGTTATCGCAATGATAAGAGTAATATTATATTACATACCCTAACGCGTCGGGACATGTTTTCGCGAACAAAATAGCTCTCCCCGGTACACCCCCTGACCCCCCTCTCCCCCTCACCTCCCCCCTCCTCACACCCCCTCACCTCCAATATAATGCATTACGGTGAGCGCCGATACTCGGCCGCTAGAATTTATAAACAATATAAACAGCGGTATTTCTTTGAAGAGGATTAGATTTTGAGGCTGACTAACGCGTCGGGACATGTTTCTTCGTGGATATTGCATTACGGTGAGCGCCGATGTCCGGCTGCTGGAATTTATAAACAGATAACTAATACTACGATATCTTTTATCTTAGGGTTGCTAAGATTATCTTTTCTTTGGCGGTACCACCCCCATACGCGGAATTACGAGCGCCGATACTCGGCCGCTGGAATTTATAAACAGATATCTAATACTACGATAGATATTTCGAAGAATTATCTGAGGGATGGGAAGAGTTGGACGAAATATATATTGAGGACTGCTACCGTGTTGAACCATAGTACGAATTGAGAGCGCATAGATCGGTCGAAAAGAGCAGTTACTTGTTACAAGTGCTCCGTAGAAAACTGTGACGTAGTGTTTTAAAAGTGTGAAAAAAAGACAGGAAGAAATGGAAAACATCGAGCAGACTAAACGCGAACTGGTGGAGCAGTCCCGCCAAATTGCCACCTTGGGCGAGTATTTTGCATGGCTGCAGCGTTGCGAGGAATTTATCAAACAGCTCGAAGAACGTAGCCGTGTCAAGCGTCCGCGACTCTCGATCGGAAGTAGACAGTCTCTGGTGGCTAAAATCGCGCGACTGGAAGGTGCAAAGACTCGATTGCAGAGGCGATTTATACCCAGCGGTGGTGATTACAGCGGCGACAATAACGCGGAAAGACTCGTTTGGCGAGAGATCGATACCGCGTTCGATAGTCGTATTCTGACCGGTGCTGTGATTAACGCAAACTATATCGAACCTCGTCAATTTCTCGAGGATGCCAAAGACATAGTGCTCCAGCAAGTGCAAGACGTTATAAAAACACACAACAGTGTAAAAGTGAATACAATATTCAACGGTGAATTTGTGTCGGGTGATAAACGCGCGAATAAAAGTATCAACACGAGAAACTGTGAACTCTTTCGCACGTCCGATTTACACGAGTGGTACGAGCGTCGCGTTATCGAGCCCACCCTAGCATCGTTGGAAGAATTTCAGGAACGCGATAGTGGTTGGGCATTGTCGCGAATACAGAATTTGACTGTTAATGTAAATAAATATAATTCTATGCGCGCGGGATGTTATATTAAATTACCGCGAGAAATTACGGCGAAGAAAGCAGTGGTTAACGTGCAATCCAGAGACAATGCGTGTTTCGCGTGGGCAGTGGTGGCCGCACTATACCCCGCTGAAAGAAAGATGGAACGGGAATCATCGTACCCGCATTACGCGACAGTGTTAAATGTACAAAATATTGAGTTTCCGATGACGTTGAACCAACTAAAAAAATTTGAACTTGCAAACAATATCTCGATCAACGTGTACAGCATCGAGAAGGAGAACAGCATTGTGCCGATACGTCTTTCGGAACACAAGAAAGACAAACATGTGAACTTGTTGTACGTGGAAGACGGTAACAGCGTCGGACATTTCGCGTGCATCAAAAATCTCTCCCGACTTGTCAGTTCACAGTTGAGTAAAAAGGATCACAAGAAATATATCTGTGATCGGTACGTATAATTTAAATAGTTTATGTAATTATAAAATATAATGCATTGCCGAAATCTTTAATTTAAATATTCTTTTACAGATGCTTGCACTATTTTGGATCGGAGGACAAATTGCTGTCACATATGGTCGACTGCGGGGAGATGAACGACTGCGCTATCCGATTGCCGAGCGACAATGACAAGTGGCTCGAGTTCAACAACTACACGAGGAAAGAGCGGCTTCCATTTGTGATTTATGCCGATTTGGAATGTACGTTGACAAAGACTGAGGAAGAAAAAAATTATCAGCATCATAAGGTGTATAGTATAGCTTATTATATACACTGTTCGCACGATAACTCGTTATCCGTTTATAATTCTCGCCGCAGCGCCGATTGTATCGCGTGGTTCACCGAAGAACTTAAAAATTTAGCGTTACGTGTACAGACTATTTTAACAACAAATGTCCCCATGGTAGATTTAACATCCGAAGAGTGGGAAAAATTTCATAGTGCAACGCATTGTCATATATGCGAAAAATTGTTTACACAAGAAGACGATACGCGTGTACGCGATCATTGTCATTTGACTGGGCGATATAGGGGTCCCGCGCACTCAAATTGCAATCTAAATTACAAAGAATCTTTTTACATTCCCATAGTCTTTCACAATTTATCCGGTTACGACGCGCATTTCATTATCAAGGATATAGCCACGGCGTTCGAAGGGGAAATCGAATTACTTCCGATAACTAAGGAAAAATATATTTCGTTTACGAAAAATGTTGATTGTAAGGAAGACAAAAGAAAATCACGGAAAAATCATGTAAAATTACGCTTCATCGATTCGTATAAATTTCTTACGGCAAGTCTCGACAAATTGGCATCTTATCTGGACAAAGATAAACTCAAAATTTTACATTCACAATTTCCAAATTTATCCGCAGAAAATTTCAGTTTTTTAACACGGAAAGGCGTCTTTCCGTACGAATATGTCGACTCTGTAGATAGGTTGCAAGATACATGTTTACCAACGCGCGAATCATTCTACAGTTCCTTGACCGGTGAAACTATATCCGAGAGCGATTACGCGCACGCCGAGAACATCTGGACGCGATTCTCCATTCGAACGCTAGGCGAATATAGCGATTTGTACCTGAAAATCGACGTCTTGTTATTAGCTGATATTTTTGAAAATTTTCGCGATAGTTGCATTAAAAGTTACGGACTCGACCCCGCGTATTACTATACTCTCCCCGGATACACGTGGGATGCCATGTTGAAGCATACAAAGATTACGTTCGAATTGCTTACCGACATCGACATGGTCATGTTTATCGAACGCGGTATACGCGGTGGTCTGAGCCAATGTTCCAACAGATACGCGCGTGCTAATAACAAGTACATGCAATCGTACGATCCATCGAAATCATCGTCGTACTTGATGTATTTTGACGTTAATAATTTATACGGATAGGCAATGTGTCAACCGTTGCCCTATGCCGATTTTCGATGGGTCGACGACGACGTGTCGAATTTTGACGTAGCATCGATCGCGTTAGATTCGCCTACGGGTTATATCCTCGAAGTCGATCTCGAGTACCCGCAACATCTTCACGATACGCACACTGACCTACCGTTTTGTCCGACACGCGACAAGCCGCCCGGCAAGCGGCAAGACAAACTCCTCGCAACGCTATACGATAAGAAGCGTTACGTCATACACTATCGTAATCTACAGCAGTGTACGCGACACGGCCTTCGCGTTACAAAAATACATCGCGTATTACAATTTACACAATCTCCGTGGCTTCGCAATTATATCGAATTAAATACACAGTTTAGAACACTCGCGAAAAACGATTTTGAAAAAAATTTATATAAACTGATGAATAACGCGGTATTTGGCAAAACTATGGAAAATGTGCGTAATCGCGTCGATGTAAAATTATTAACAAAGTGGGACGGACGATACGGCGCAGAAGCGATGATCGCCAAACCAAATTTCCACAGTCGAAGCGTTTTTTCGGAAAATTTAATCGCCGTAGAATTGCACAAATTGGAAGTAAAATTTTATAAACCCATTTACGTCGGTATGTGTATACTCGACATTTCTAAAACGTGCTTGTACGAATTTCACCACGAGTACATGTCTCCCCTGTATCGCGACAAATGTAAGATCATGTACACCGACACGGATAGTCTAATATATCACGTCGAGTGCGTTGATGTGTACGAGAACATGAAGCGCGATATCGCTAGATTCGATACGAGCGATTATACCGCGGACAATGCGTACGGTATACCGCTCGTGAATAAAAAAGTGCCGGGCTTGATGAAGGATGAAAATAACGGTGCGATAATGACCGAATTCGTCGGGCTTAGAGTAAAAATGTACGCTTTGCGAGTGGACGGGAAAAAGGATACAAAAAAGGCAAAAGGCGTCAAGAGCAACGTCGTCGCGAGAACGATAACATTCGACGATTACACGCGGTGTTTGCACGATGAGATCGAAATGACGCGACAACAGTCCTGTATAAGATCTAAATTGCACGAAGTATATACCGTCCGCGAGACGAAAATTGCTCTGAGCCCGTACGACGATAAGCGGTATATCGTACCTGAAACTACCGATACTCTACCGTGGGGACATTATAGGATAACTTTATAAAATATAAAATTATTTAACCGTGTACATTTTTGTATCATAGCGCATGCGAGAGAGAGAGAGAGATTACTATACTTATTATATCTAAGTGTGAGAGAGAGAAAGAATAATAAAACATGTCGAAGATATCGCGAGACTTATGATTAACGCGCGAGAGAGAGAGAGCGCAACGAAGATATCGCGAGACTTACAACTAGCGCGCGCGAGAGAGAGAGAGATGTCAAAGGATGGGAGCGCAACGAAAGGTGTATAAATAAATGTTTTTTTCTACAAGTAAAAAATATAAATTTATTATAAATTTATTATAAATGTGTATATGTTAATACATACATTGTGTGTGTGTGTGTGTGTGTGTGTTATACTATTAGATGAAATATTATTTTTTGTATATGTATCTCATATATGTATATGTATTTCATATATTGTATTATATACGATTATTGTGGAAAGGATGCATTAATAAAGAATTTTGTATTTTATATATTTCATGTATATTTTTATATGTTGTACATATTTTTTCTTGAAAATGAAAAATAAATACAGTTTGTATGAATTAAATCACATTGTCCTTATGTATCCAAGAGTTGTGCGAATTGTCAAATCCCAGCCATTTCACGTAAACCTCGTCACCCCTCCTGCGCAGTACTTTCTCCACGAGATATACGTCCGGATAATTCGCGCGATGCAACTCGTGCTCGTAGAACGCTCCGGCGATAGATGTTTTGCGATAGTCCTCGAGTAAATAGCTTACGGGATTAGTATGTTGCACTTTTACAATTTTAAACACCTCGGTTGTCCAATTTGGTGTGTAACCCTTCTCGAAAATTGTCTTGTACTTGCTAACGCGTACCGAGTCACCTACTTTGAATTTCGCCGGACCCGCGATATTTACGCGGTTGTACACCGTAGTCAAGAGTCTTTCAGCGATCGCGGGGGTAACGTCGACGGGTCGCATACCGATCGTTCGATGCTTGCGCGCGTTGTAATCCGATACGAGTTGCGGCAACAAGTGGATCCACTTGTAAGATCCGTTCAGCGTAAACATCTTCCACATGTCGTTTTTCAGCGTGCGATTGAATCGCTCAACGATCGATGCCTTCAATACCGAATACGTAGAATAGTGATTAATGTTATGTTTTCGCAGCCGTTGCACGTCGGCGTTATAAAATTCCTTCCCTTTGTCGGTCTGTATGTTTTTCGGACACCTCTTGTTATCTCGAATTATCTCAGCGATAGCGTCAGCTGTCTCGCTTCCGCTTTTACTCTTGAGTGGCACAGCCCACGCGTGCTTGCTCAACGCATCGATGACTGTGAGTATGTAGTGGTAACCTCTGTTGAAACGAGAATACGGACGCATCTCGACGATGTCGGCTTGCCACAGGTCATCGTATCCCCGCACTATGACGTGTCTTCGGGGGAAATTTTTTCTCGCCGGTGCGTGCAGTTCGTTCACCAACTGCCGTTTCTCTAAACTATGTTGTTTCTTCGCTTCCTCGGTTATTACCGATCGCCGATCCATCGTTGACGTTCGATAGTCGTTCGATAGACGTTCGTTGGCGTTCGATAGACGTGACGACTCCTCGTCGAACGACTCCTTGAGGTGCGCGTAGCCTCGTTCGCAGCTGTTCTTGAATTGTTCGTAGCCTCGTTCGCAGCCGTTTCCTCTTCGATCACTGCCACTCATTGTAGTTTGATAGCCGTTCGATAACCGTTTGTTGACTGCGTTCGATAACCCTTCGTAGATTTTCGATAAGCCTTTGTAGATGCTCAATAATTGTACAATAGCCGCTCCTAAGCCGTTCACTACAGCCGCTCATTACAGGTTGATAGCCGTTTCTGAATTAGTGTTAATCGCACGCCGAAGCTCGTTTATCGCAGTCTGCAAAGCTCGCACGTCCTTCTCGAACGCAGTCAGCTTCTCGTCTGATTCTTTCTGTTGATTCTTCAATGTTTTAACGCATTCTTCCACGTACAGTTTGTTGACTGCATCGGTATCGGCCTCAGGTTGCGCTACACGGCGAATTTTGCGCGACCTCGCGTCATAGTCCGTAGCGACGCGACACAGAGCGTTTTGACGCAAGTAACTCGTCACCACTTTACCCCAACGTTCGCTTGTGTCGATCGCATCATTTCTCCGTTCGAATAATCCAAATTTGTTGATAGGCATTTTTTTTTTCGATGCGAGTGACATCGATCGACTGATAAGTTTTGTCGAGACACCGTTTAATTTATAATAAGACCGGCTTCGCGAAGTTCCTCTAGGATCGACAGGATCTCGTTGTCGTGAGCGTTGTGGCCAGCTCGGCGCGAAGCGTCGAGCAATCGTAGCCGATCCACTAGCTCGTTAGGGTCGTCCCAGTGCACGTAATCGATCTTATTGTCGGTTAGCGTCATCGCGCGAGGCATGAATACTCCCGTTCCAGATTTATTTTTTTTCGATTCGATCGACATCAACGGCGCGATAATTTGTTTATACTTGTATCCCTTGTTGCTATTTAATCGATCTTGCGCATCATATTTGCGTTTATGCGCACTCGTCGCCATTAATATGCTCTTATATTTTTGCATATCGTCCTCAGTGTATACGACGTCATCGGGAATTCTCTTGAAGATCAACTCGTATAATCCAGGTGTACCGATATACCTCACTTTGTCAATGATTATAGAGTCATTTCTATCAATGTCGAATCGTTTGTTACCGAGACGCATTTCATTCTCGTCGAAATAGACACCGTACACGTGATCGATCTTGTTTTTTTCGTCGCCACTAAGCAGAGCGCTCATGTACTTTTGTCCCAATGGTCCCAAGTGCTCTCGTAACACTTCTTGACCTTCCGACGTTTGTAACCTGTTTCGAACGGATGTTTCGAGCGGGTTGCCCGTGGTTTCGAAAACATTTTCGATTGCGAGTGATTCAGGGTTGATCGTGGGTTGTACGATTCTCGTTGTCGCTGACGGTGTAGAGGTTATCGGCGGTTCATCCAGTAAAGCATCCGATAAATCGGATGCACGCGGTGTCGATAACAAACGATTCGCCTTCAATCGTTTCCTCTTTTTCGGTGTTGCATCCACCACCTCCTTCTCCTCCTCCTCTTCCTTCTTGTACCGCTTGATGGGTAACGTTTTAATCTTCGCGTCAGCGTTACTCTCCGGCTCGTTTTTCACCGCGATTGAGCTAGAGCACCGGCGATCTTTTGCAGTGGCTTGATAATGGGCCCAAAATGGGTCTTGACCGCGATATCGTCGTCGATCTTACCGGTCTTCAAAGCGCGATGTTTCTTGCGGATCGATTCGCTCGTTTTCTCAATCTGCTTCGCAAGCTTTTCACGCTCGCGAATATTATCGCTTCCAGCCATGTCGACGGAGTGTCTCGAGCGTTTCACCCCTCTCGACGGAATGTCAGCAGCGACTAATCGTTTCGCGGTATCGCGAACGCGTTAAATCCTTTTCTGTATCGCCCGTTCGTAAGCGAGCTGTCCTTATCTATCACTAGGAATCCATACTTTTGCTGCCAACAAGTACGACATAATTCATTGAAATCCTCGTACGACATGTCGGTATTCACGTGATCGTTGTACACGTGTTTCAAGTTGGTACCGTCCTGTTTAAACAAGATCAGCAGGTTCGCGTTGTCGCGTATAAGATGTTTTGGTATTCTCGCGTACGTTTGACAGAGATAGAAGCAGTCGACGTTCGAGTGACGACCCATCGCAAAGTACTCTCTTATCGTATCTTGCTTGTCGCACGCCACATCATCGAAGACGAAAATCGAGTTTGGACGTGCCTCGCTCGGTGGAATGACGTCACTGTTATTCGAGAACGTAAAGTAGCCGATTTCGTCGATCGGCGTCAACAAATTCTCCAGATATCGATATTTAGGCTGTTGCAGCGACTTCGAGTACACGTACACGTTCTCGAAACGTACACCGTGCTGACTTTCCAGTAGACTTATCAGAACGTTGGTTTTACCGCAATTCGAGGGGCCGCAAACGATCGCGCGTATAGTAGTCGGTAGCATCGTACCGTGTCTGCGCATCCGCGTTGTCTCCCATTGATCGTAATCTATCATCGCAATTCGTCACGCGTATCGTCAAAGGTTGTCGTACGAACCGCATGTTTTCTCTTTCGAATCAATTTTGCGAATGATCGCGAGGGGGGGGACCTATTTATAGAGGTGTCTCGACGCGAAACCGCTCAGTATCCAAAATGTTTCTCCTTCTGTCGGATGAAAGAGACATTTTCCGGCTTACCGCCGAACAACTGCAGTACATCCCAAAGATTGTTTTACTGCAAAATTTTGGTGATTACGTGGAACGATTGTGGGACAAGCTTCCAGAACATATAAAGGCTGATTCGGAGGTTCAACAATATCGTTCGTGCATGCAACATTACAATCAGCCGTGGCAGCGAACGCACATCGACGGTCCGCTACCGTTAATAAAAGATTGCTACGTATGTCAGCGAGAATTGTGAGAGGCAGCGGTCTCTTAAATCGTGCGATAAACGCGCTTCCGATCGAATTCCATATTCCCGGCTATCAGTTTTGCGGTCCAGGCACGCGGTTGCAGAAGCGATTAGCCAGAGGCGATCGAGGTATCAATCCATTGGACGCGGCGTGTCGTGAACACGATATAGCATACTCTCGGAGCAACGATCTCACCGAGAGACACACGGCGGATAGGATACTCGCCGAGAAAGCGCGAAATCGCATCGGTGCGGGAGATTCGACTCTCCGTGAGAGAGCCGCCGCCACAGCTGTCTGGGCAGCGATGAAAGCCAAGACGAAGCTCGGTATGTGTCTGAAGAGGAGGAGGACAAAGACGAAGACGAAGAAAAAAACGGCGAAGAAACGAATACTTCCGGTAGCGAAACGCGGCGGCGTGTTGCCGATTCTACCAATGTTGGGTGCGCTCGGATCCATGATCCATGATGGAGCGGCGGGTGTAGCGAAGGCGGTGAACGACGGAAAAGCCGCGCAACGTCACTTGCAAGAGATGCTACGTCACAATCGCGCCATGGAAGGTCGCGGATTATATCTCGCTCCTTACAAATACGGACGAGGAGTCTCAACGAAAAGAAAAAAAAAACGTCAAAGAAACGCTAAAAATGCCGCAGGGTGCAACTACCAACGTACAATTGCTACAACTGGCAAGACGTGTGCGAATTCCATATTTTAGAGGTGTTTTCATGCGCGACTCTTTACCGATCGGTGGTATATATCGAAACGAGAGCGGTATCGTAAATTTGGATAGCGTCGAAGGACCGGGTACTCATTGGGTAGCGTACGCAAAGAGGGGAGATCGTGTCGTATATTTCGACAGTTTCGGCAATCTTCGACCACCGAATGAATTGGTGCGATATTTCGGACGAAACGTAACGAAGATACAGTACAATCACACATCTGTTCAAACTTACGATCAGAGCATCTGCGGACAATTGTGCTTGCAGTTTCTTCGAACGGTCGATGCGTGTGAATTTAAAGACTGATATTGCGCTATTTAATTCAGTATTCGTTAAACAGTTTTGCCGACATGTCTATGACATTCACGTTGACTGGGAAGAGTAGCGTTCTCGCGGCAAACTTCTTTCCCGCCGTAGATTTGGGCGACGATGCATACGAGCTCGGTCTAACGGATTTTGAGACTTATCACACGATACCGAATGTGAATTCTTCGAATAATAAATTTTACTTTGGCAAAGACGACGCGGAAATTACGATTCCCGAGGGATCCTACGAGTTGCGAGATATACATGCATTTTTGAAACATGCAATTTCACGGAAACATCGCGATAAGAAACACATTGACGACGGTGACTATGAAGATGGAGAATATCCGATAGTGCTCCGCGCTAATTACAATACGATGAGGAGCGAGATCAAATGCGCATACAGAATAAACTTTAGCAAGCCCGACAACATTGGATCGCTGCTAGGATTCTCGAATCGTATTCTCGAGCCGCGAAAATGGTGCAAATCGAACATGCCGATTAACATTATCAACGTGAATATTATCCGCGTAGATTGTAACGTGACCGCGGGCGCGTACAACAACGGCAAACTCGTTCATACGATACATGAATTTTCACCGAGGGTACCACCGGGATATAAGATATCGGAAACGCCGGCGCAGATCATTTACCTGCCGATCATCGCGCAGAGCATTACGGATTTAACGTTACGCGTTGTCGACCAAAACGGACGATTACTCGATTTTCGAGAAGAGATCACCGTAAGATTACACGTACGACGGCTACGGCGATAATATACGTATGCGACGTATGAGATGCTCGTGTTGAACGGATCGAAAGACGTGAGAGATAACGCAATCTTTACGAGGCCAGCTACAACAACAACAACGTCGACGTTCTCTAATATCCAATCATCCAAGAAAAAGAAACTCAGCGCATCGAACGTTGCGTTTTTACAATCTTTGGGATTCGCGGTGCGAAACAGCTGAACGATGACCGACATCCTCAACATCGGTGACGCGCCAATCTTCGACGATCGTATCGTCAAGATCGAGACCCACACGTACAACCCGTTCGCCAATACAACGTTCGGATACAGTGACGAGATAAGAATACCCATACAACAACAGGATCTGTATACGTTGCCGTATGAGAGTTTCCTATACATCGAGGGAGAACTAACTAAAAAACAGACCACCAGCTGACGGAGGAGGAGCTGATGTGGCGCTGGGAAATAATTGCGTCGCATTCATGTTCGATGAGATTCGATACGAACTCGATGGCGTTGAGATTGATCGCAATAGAAACGTAGGAATAACTACTACGCTCAAAAACTATGTAACGGTATCATCCGATAGAAGCGTTATTATGAGGAACGCCGGCTGGGATGCGTCGACCAATGCGAATGGACACTTCAATTTTTGCGTACCGCTCTACATGTTATTGGGCTTTTGCGAGGATTACAAACGCGTGGTGATTAACCCTCGTCACGAATTGATCTTAATACGATCGCGCAACGACAACAATTGTCTGCTTGGAGATTCGACGCTGGAGCCTGCGATCAACATATTCAAGATACAATGGCGAATGCCACACGTGCTGTTGAGCGAGATCGAAAAACTGTCGATGCTGCGTGCTCTGGAAAGCGGACGATATCTCAGCATGGGTTTTCGCTCGTGGGATCTGTACAGGCCAGTCTACAATGGCAGTAAGATGGATTTTAGAGTAGGTAGTAAACTGTTTTAAGGGCAGTAAAGACCGGGAGTAATAAAATGGCCAATTCCCATTTCATACTCCCTACATCCTTACTGTCTCCCAAGAGGGTGTTAAGGCGCGAAATTAAAAAGTGTGTCGATGTGCTGAAAGTGAACTCTCGTGGACAATTTATTGCGAAATTATTGTGATTTTGATATTATTTATATATATTTTTATATTATAATGGCTGAAGAATATTGTGTAGAAAGCTATGATAACGTGGAATATGATAATTTTGAAAACAAAGAAAATGAAGATATTGAAAATGAAATAATAACTTATCAAAAAGAATTAATTGCTATTGTAAAAGCAAACCCGATACTATGGGACAAAAGACAAAAAGGATATAAGAATGTTCATAATAAAGAATGTGCCTGGGCCTCTGTGAATGCAATGTTAAAAAATATTGCTGGTAAGTATCTATCTAACGGAAACTGAGGTTATGATAGTTGTGAGATTACGATTAAAAACATGATTGATATTTATTTGCAGATTTAGATGCTGAGAAAGAATTTTATAAAATTCGACAAAGGTATGGAAAGGAACGACGAAAAGTTATTATGTCATTAAAAGGAAAATCTGGACAGGGTGCCCAGCTCATATATGTTCCTGGATGGGAATTGTATGAATCATGTGATAGTTTTCTGCGTGACATTATCATACCACGAAAGTATGTTGACTTTCCTCAATTAAAATAAAAAAAGTAAATTTAAAAAAGTACAATTATTTATAAAAAGTTTCAATAATAAAAAAAACAAAATAAAAGACGATATTGTTTGTATTTACAATAATTATTTATATTAATAAAGCAATATTGTGTGCAGAACTTCTAGCAGCTATATCAAAAATACTACACCTGCAACAACGACGTCAAATGAAGTAGCAACTTCCCCTCTCACTCAATTTAAAATAATTGTACCATCACAAAATGTCAAGACTCATCTAGCTAACCATGTCATCACACCTATGCAGATTCCTAATACCAAGTGGATATCAAATTTCAATGAATCATCATCATTATCCAGTATGTATTGCATATTGCATCATATGCTAAATGATTTAACAAATGTGTTACATATTATATATACATATAGTTACAATGAGATGCATTTTTAGGTAATGATACGACATCTGATTCTACCACTTTTGAGTGCACAGAAACATCGGTTCAGTCGTCAATACAGGCACAGTTTCAAACACCATCTCTATCTGTAAGTCAAATCGTACCAGTGTCATCAAGAGACAAAACAAGTGTTGCAAAAGAGATGTTGCAAAAAATGAATCAAGCTACAGTGACGAAAGTTCCTTCACCTGATAATTTTTGTAAGAAGAAAAAGAAAATGGATAATGATCTGACAGAGGCATACATAAAGCAGTCTGATGGATTAAATAATCTGGCTGTGCAAATTTCGCAAGCATTGGTAGCGAAGCAAAATCCAACACTTACTCCTGCAGCAGCTCTAGATCCCATGTTAGGAGCTATTCAAATGGCACTGACAAAAGTAAAGGAAGCAAACAAGTTTCACTGCATGTTAGGTCGTCTACCTAGTATACGAACCGCACGACACTCCAATGAAATGCTATGGGAAAAATTAAAATTAAATAATAGTAATAATAATAATAAAATTTGTAAAAATAGAAAAATAGAAAGAAGTTAAACGAAACTTACTCGTCACATTTCTTCTCAAACGATGGAGTTTTATCACGACTCGGCACGTAATTATTCACCCGTCTTCCGATGCCGCCGCCGCCGCCGCCGCCGCCGCTGCTGCTGCTGCTTCTTTCAACGTAGTACATTTTTCTGGGGGGGTTATGAAAAGTGAACCACCAAGTGAACGGTTAACTGATCGCGACACTGATCGTACAGGAATTAACCGAGTATACGTGACGCTCATCTTCCAAAAGTATAATGAAGTGGGGGATCAATGCTTCTAACACTCTGAAATTTAGGAGAAGGGGGAGGCGGCGCTCGGACAAAAGAATTCTTAGAAACGCAATGAAGGATTAGGGTGGGGAAATAAGAGATAACACATATTAATGTTTACATATTTTATTTTTCTTGCAATTCTTTCTGGCGTTGCGACCACCAGTTAAATATTTTGAATACATTTTGTAATGCACAATTCTTAACATGTTTTCCACATCGCATACTATTGGTAATATCTAATTTATTTAGAGAATCAATATCTTCGTAATCTGCATCCAAGGTTTCAATGATATAGCCGTTTCCCGCATCGTCTAGTATATCGGTCAGCCATTCTCGCTTTTCAAGTCCTTTAACGTACACGACAGACGATTCTTCTTCTTCTTCTTCTTCTTCGTGTATCGTACCAACGACAGCTGTTGTAATTACACGCTGAGCCAAGCCATACGGAACGTTTCCGTCTTCCCATTGTAATCCGTGATGATTTCTAATCAGCCATGAGACTTGACATCGCTCAGATTTTGTAAGCACTCTCCACGGTACGGGACTTGCGAAAAAGTAATGCGAGAGAACATATCCCTTTCTCAGAACCGCAGCTTCCTTCACGACAAAATTTCTCCCGACAATAAATCCTTGCAGATCCACAAACGTTGGTACGGACATGACGAGATCTCTCTCTCGTCGCGAGGAATGACGACACGTTAAAACCAACGCCTCGCAACACTTTGATTTATATATCCTGCTCCTCTTCCCCTCTCTCTCTCTCTTGTGTCGCGAACACTTAGGTGATTTTGCGTACAACGTTGGTCAACGGATTGTACTGGATCACGCGATCGTGTATGATGAGACAGTACGCAGTGGTATTCGTCGGCACGTTCTCCTTACACTCGAATTCCAATCTCACATCCACGGTTGCGCTCTTGACCGATTCGTTTTGTCGAGAACAATCGATAATCACGAACGGACCGTTACGTAGAAACATCGAGACGGTGAGATTCGGCTCAAGATACTCGTATCCGTAATAATTCTTGCAGAAGCGCGTGTACGTGTCGTACAAAATGGACCATCTGTTTTTATCGAAATCCAGGTTCATATCGTCGTACGGATAACATTCCGAGTTCAGATAGAGTTTCACGTTGATCAATTTGCAGTCGTCGAATCGACTCGTATCCTCAGACATAACATTCTTCCGACCTGTTTGCAGAGCGAAGACAACGTAGCGTGGTTTCTCCAGCTGAGTCGCGGTCTTAATGGCCCACGAATGTTTGGTTGTACGCTGCAATAGCGGATACTCTTAAGGCCAGTCTACAATGGCAGTAAGCGGTACAGAGTATGGAGTAAGATTTTTCGAATTACTTCACCTCTGTCTACAATGGCGGTGCAATGCAAGTAATGACTCTACCAATCAACGAACAGACCATCAAATCTAGAGTTGTAGAATAGTGAAGAACATACAAAATGTGCGAGGTTATGAATATTGATACACTGGATATCGCGCTTGTGACATTATTTTTGCTAGCATGGCATAAAATGTTAGGCCTACAATTCCATGTATTAAAACATAAACTGAAATATTCTGGTCGGCGGTGGTGGGTACGCCCCGTCAATCGGCAAAAAAATTCTCAAGGTTTTTATGTTAACCTTGTAAAGGAATTAAAAAAAACGGATCACGAAGAATTTTTTTCATTATTTCGAATGTCACCCGAATATTTTGACATTCTGGTTGATCTGGTCAAACCATACTTAGTAAAGAGAAGTATTCGTTCACCACTTCCAACAGAACTGCGGCTTGCTGTCACATTAATGTGAGTAGTCAAAAATGTATAGATATATTTTATTTCTCTATACCAGAGTTAATGTCATTTATGCTGCTTACAGGTATCTTGCTCAAGGTGATAGTGCCAGGTCGAAACATTTGGAATTTAGACTTGGAAAATCCACTGTGCATTCCATCATTAATGAAACATGCCGAGCACTATGGTTTGCATTAAGTCCTGTTGTGTTGAAACCCGTAAATCGTTTCGGCTGGGAGTTGATCAGTGAAGAATTTATGGCGAATTGGCAATTCCCAAACTGCTTGGGAGCAATAGATGGAAGACATATGCGTATTCAAGCTCCTCGTAACTCAGAATCTACCTTCTATAATTACAAGCAATTTTTTAGTATCGTGTTACTTGCAACATGTGATGCCAAATATAAATTTACTTGGATTGATATTGGCCAGTATGGTAAGTTCATAGAAATTGTAAGGTATTGGGAAGTATATGTAATATCTCCTCCTGTGATGAATTAATGTGGTGATTCACAGGTTCCATCAGCGATGGTGGCGTTTGGGCAAATACAGATTTTGCACAAGATTTACAGAATGGAGCCATTGATCTGCCCATTCCAAGACCACTTCCTGAGAGAGACATACCTTTTCCATTTGTGTTTGTGGCAGATGAGGCGTTTCTTCTAACTACCTATCTTATGCGCCCATATTCACGTAAAAATAGTAGTCACTTCTCAATCGATATACGTATTTTTAATTATAGATTATCTCGTTGTCGCAGAACAATTGAAAATACCTTTGGAATTCTCACGGCACGTTGGCAGATCCTACATAAACCTCTTTGTATGTCTCTAGAGAATAGTGAAATGTTATTTAAAACACTCGTATGTCTGCACAATTTTGTAATGATGGGTGAGGAAAAATTGCCTACGCATATTAGACGTTACTGTCCACCAGACTATGTTGATCGAGAAGAAAATTACGTTGTACAAGAAGGACGTTGGAGAGAGCAACATTCAGCCTACTTTAAGGATTTGGGTAGAGTAGGAGCAAATCGAGCTGGGACTGTCGCAGAAGGTTTACGAAATTATTTGCGAGATTATTTTATCTCTCCTACTGGAGAATCTCAAGTACCTTGGCAATACGAAGCTGCTCTTGGAACTGTACGAATTAATCCACCTGCTCGCTAATTTAGATATAAAGATTTTGTCTTTCGTTTCTTTCATTAAGACTTACAAATTAATATATATATAGAATAGATATAGAATATATAGATAATATATATAGAAAAGATATATAGATAAGAAAAATATAACATAAGACTGATTTATTTGGTATACAGGTTGTGCTCGTTAAATATTATTTATATTCTATATATATGATTTGAATTTACTTTATTAAATATATTTTTTTACATAATATTGCATTTTCTTTATTAAAAAGTAACTCTCATATCTAATTATCTTATATATATAATAAAATACATAAGACTCAGCTATAGTTACAGAAGAAATAACACAAAGAAATACAAAATTGAAAAATTGACAAAGCTCATAATAGAAAAAGAATAGTATATATATAGAAAAGAAATATATTATTTTTTTCTAATGAAACATTACTAAATATAGAAAAAAAATATCATTTTTTAAAATAAAATAAAATATTACTCTTATTCTCATATGCATATATAGAGATAGATTGATACATATCTATATCTAATAATTATAAAATTATGCTTGTTTTTTGGATTATTAGCAATGTATTACAAAAAAAAAGAAACAGTTGTACATATGACTAAAATATTACACACTGCAAATATATTAACATTATAATCTTTGGACATTTCTTATCTTTCAATATATTGCATAAAACTTTGTTGAAGTTTTTTCTTATAGCACATATCACGCGGCACAATGAAATGTAATTGTAATTGTTCAGACTTAAGTGTATGTGTATAAGCACATCTATGCGAAGGTACATATAATAAATTCTATTAGAATATAATTTTAATTTATTATTAAGTCTTTTTTTCATCATCACATATGCATTGCCCTCGGAGAATTTCTATTAAATCTCCTGATTTTGTTCACTAGTCAAAATAGTTCAATAGTCATAATAGAAAAAACGTTTCTCTTTGTATAACAAAAGTTAAAAAAATAATGTTGTAATGTGTAACATAAATAAATCTATTTCTAAATGTGCAAAAATAAATGTAAAAAATGAAACTAATATATATATGAAATAAAACTAATCCCTACTCTTGTGACTCATCAGTCTTTACATAATTGTCATTGATGTATTGCAGAAGACGATACGCATTGACAGCTACGGAATTCAAATTCCTCGAAATTGGTATCAACGTGGGTCCGCCGAGTTACGTGGTGATTGTCATAGGAGATCATCGGGGAAAGGAACTGATATTATCTCTCGAAACGTGGAAGGGACTCTACGAGCAACGTCATAATATTCTAAATCTCCTTCGGAACGGCTCTCAAGACATCTACAATTTTATAAGTGTTGGACCGCTAACAGTGCGAGTTCATACAATTAACGATGCTAAACTCATAAGTCTCGAATCTTCAGATGTACGCATGATGATGATCGAATCGACGTTACACCGTATGTTCGATCTCGATGGTTGCATAGATGTAACTTTTGCTCGATTGGTTAGAGTGACCGAGACAGTTGATGTCAAGTTTACGCTATTCTCCAATATCGCGTCCACTGTAACGGATCCGAAAGAAGTATCGAATGTAATACGCGCGAGTGACGCTTTCAATAAGCATCAACTCGTCGATTGCGAGCTGGTAGCTTTAGTTTTTAATCCACATAGTGTGTAAGAAAAATATGTATAAAAAGAAGAATAAAGAGATTAGATAAGTCTAAATCATGTAATTTCTTCGCACGTATTCCCACCCGCCCAATCCTCTTCAAAGAAATACCGCTGTTTATATTGTTTATAGGGGTGAGGGGAGTGTACCGGGGAAAGCTATTTTGTTCGCGAAAACATGTCCCGACGCGTTAGGGTATGTAATATAATATTACTTATCATTGCGATAAAATTATTTATCATTGCGATAACCGGGTAATATAATATAATATTACTCTTATCATTGCGATAACCGGGTATATATTTCATCTAGTCCTTTCTTATCGTTAAAACAAAGGCGCGAAGCAGCCGAACATCGGCGCTGATACGCGTTAGGGTATGTAATATAATATTACTTACCATTGCGATAACATTATTTATCATTGCGATAACCGGGTAATATAATATAATATTACTCTTATCATTGCGATAACCGGACATGTAATATAATATTACTCTTATCATTGCGATAAAATTACTTATCATTGCGATAACCGGGTATGTAATATAATATTACTTGCGATTTGGGGTGAGGGGGTGAGGGGTGAGGGGTACCGTGAGAGATGTTACTTGTACAGGGTAAGGGGGTGAGGGGGGTACCGGGAAGTCCCCGCGTGACGTCATTACCCCTATCCCCCCGCGTGACGTCATCACCCATCTCCCCCCGCGTGACGTCATCACCCCTCTCCCCCGCGTGACGTCATCACCCTCTCCCCCCGCGTGACGTCATCACACCCCCCTCCCGCGTGACGTCATCACACCCCGCGTGACGTCATCACCCTCTCCCCCGCGTGACGTCATCACCCCCCCGCGAGACGTCATCACCCTTCTCCCCGGTTCCCCCCGCCCCTCACCCCCCCTGAGATCCCAGGGTTAGAACCGGCCTAGTATACCTACTACCATAGCCATTCTCCTGAAGAATGGAACGGACGTGATTGGCTAGTCTTTCAACTACAGATGTTATGAAACCCGATTAAGGCCCGTTTCTACCAACGTCGATTAAATTAAACCTCTGGTTAAAATATATCTTTGTATCTTTTTAAGAACTTATTTGAAAAGAGACAAAGATATAGTTTAACCGGAGGTTTTATTTAATCGACGTTGGTAAAAACAGGCCTAAGGGATTGGTGAATTTCTTAAGGCTTACAGCTTACTACACCTATTGTAGATCCGGCCTCATACTTCATCAATCTCAATCTTTAAAGCCTTGTGTCCACGATGCTAGAAATCGGTCCGAGTTCTCTGACCGAGAAATGTGTAGCCAATAAATATGCAGTTTTTACGGAAAGGCAGCAATTTCATTGGCTACACATTTCTCGGTCCGAGAACTCGGACCGATTTCTACCATCGTGGACACAAGGCTTAAGGCATAAATTACCTATTGTGGACTCGGCCTAATAACATATTAATATTATATTAATATTTTTTAAAATTCTGCATATATATACATCAGTTTATATCTATGAAAACGGATGATGGGACATCGCTGTATTTTATACGACAAATATGAAATTTTCTAACCTTAATATGTAAAAAATGTGTTAATACATGATTAGTTTTATTAATTTCTTATTAATACCCGCGATGTATGTATACATGCAGCGGGTCCAAAAGTATTATTAATTAAAATATTAATAAGCAATTAATTAAATGTTCTGCGTGAGTTTGGATTCTGCGCACAAATGGACGAATTAACTAACCTCACCACCTGTCACTTGGCAACGAATGAAGAGGACTTTCTTCGGATAATAAACAATGAATTTGAGAAAAATTGCAATTAGCATAGTATATATTCTCATAAAATACAGCGATATTCATTTTGATAGATATTTTCTATATATATATATATATATATATATATATATATATAGTATTTTCAACAATATCATAAATATCATTTTAATAAACCAATAAATATTCTGCTTTATTTTCTTCTATATTTTATTCATGGAAATATTTTAGAAAGTTCTTAAATAATTTATAGATTCTGCATTATGTTGTAAGTTCTAATAGATATCTATTACAAACATGCACTCACTCATAAACACACATAAATTTTTAGAATAATTATTTGATAAAAAAATTAGAAAGTATTAAATCGTCTAGTATCGATGGAAAAGAGATCAAATAGCGATTCTACATATGTACACAATCCGAAGAAGCTATAAAAGTAATTGGCATAACTAAACAAGTTTTTTGTGGTAAGAAATTTTATATGAAATTAAGAAAAATGTTTCTATGCTTATATAATCATTTGACCTATATTTTTAACATTTTTTCAAGGATTTGATATATTAATAAACTACGACTTGAAGACAAAGCGTGCACATAATTTTGTTTTGGAGAAAGAGTATTGTAACGTTTTGTACGATTTAAAATGTGTGCTTAGATGTTCGTTTACATGATTTCCTATTACCATGATAGTGATTTATTTAAATTGGGCTACATAGTGATATATAACATTCCTTTTTAAAATTCTTTTTACTTATATTTTCACTACCAGACAAATATACAAATATTACATCTAGTTTATTAGAAAAAAACTTAAAAGTACTGAAAATTTATAATATTTATCAATAAAGCTCTTTTCTCAAAAATATTTTTAATTCTATACAGTAATTATTAATCAGTTGACACATATGAACTAAAAGAATATAGTATATTTTGTTAGTAATGTATTGTGCATTGAAAATTGCATACTGTCAGCAAAAACTATTGATTTTGTTAAAAAAGTGTAAACAGGTATATGAAAACAAATGATAGATTAATTTAAATATGAAATTCAAGTTAATTTTAATCTATAATTTAGCAACCATACATAGAGCTGTTTCATTAAAAAATAATGTTGAGAATTTGTAATGCGTTTAATCAAGAAGTCATAAATATGATTCTATAAAGTTTTATTCAAGTTTTGTATCAAGTTTTGATTCTAAATAATTTTAGAAATTAAGAAGGAAACATTTTTGTATAATAACGAAATAATTTTCTTGTTAATATAATACAATCAGGCGCATTTGCGTACTTGCTATTGGAAGAAATAAGTATTCATTTGATTTTGTAGAAATACAAAATAATATATGAAAACAAGTGTTCAATATTAATCCTAATTTGACATTACATGAATTTTGACATTTTTACAAACATAATGTTTTCCATATAATTTATAACATAACTCTTATAAAACCTGGCCCCAAACACATTTTTAATATCATTCGTAAATCATTATTTCGTAAAATCCTTCGGAATAAGTTTAGATATTACTAAATATACATTTTTACCTTAGTACTGAATTGCACTTTAATAGGTTATTAGATTAGTTATTTATGTTATAATTTATATAAAAAACATTATGTTTGTTAAATATGTTGAAATTAATTTAATATGTCAAGATTTGCTATTAGAATTATTATTAAATATATACTTACTTTCTTATATTATTTCGTATTTCTATTACCAAGTCAAATTTTTCATTTTTCCAATGTGTTGTATAAATACAAATAAGAATGATACATAATATATATATTATTAACCAAGGAACTATTTCATTAATATTGTTATATAAAAAAAACCTATCCATTTTTATTTCTTAATCTACTGGTACAACCATACATTATAAAACTTAAAAGATTAGATTTATGATGACTTTTCCTTATTATACAAATACTGCAAAATTTCAATATAGTTATTTTCTAATGAAATACATATATACTTGTATGTTTGACAAAGAATATGTTTAAATTATATTGTATGTCATATTTGAATTAATCTACTTCCATTTGTTTTCTTATTGTACGTATGTATTTTCTCAACCAAGCAAATTCTTCTTGACTTCAATATACAAATTTGAATTTGACACATTATTAAGAAAAATATTATTTGTTTTATATTAAGTATGCGTTAACTTTAATAAACATGAAAATAATACTGTATCTTTGTGAAGTAATAGAGAAGCATATGTATCTAATAATAGGAAAATCGACATTACTTAATAATAGTAATTTACAACACTAGCTCAAGTAAGAGATTTTTCCTATATGTCTTAGCAATTGCTAAGTAAATTTCGTGCTTTGTGCACAATTATAAGACAGCGAAAAATTAAATTTTGCGGTCTTCTCGTACATACATCCGCGGTCGGCTCTCATAGCCTTTCTATTTCCAATGTTTTTTATAAAATATATTTCCATGAATAAAATATAGAAGTAAGGCCCTGCGCACAATAGGAAAAAATTAAATATTAAATAATTAATATTTAATATTTAATACTTAATATTTTTCCTATTGTACGCAGGGCCTAAAAATGAGAATAAACTATGCCGATTGCAATTTCGTTCAAATTCATTGATAGTTCACGTTGCGTACACTATAATTTTTCAACGCTGGCGCTGGTAGTGAATTTTGGAACACTGCAATTGTTCATTACCTACAGGTTATTTTCATTCGCTACCATATGACGGGCGACGAGGTAAGGTAATTCGTCCCGTTTTGAGCGCAAGATTCCAAATTCATGAAACATTTTATTAATGTCATTAATTTTTCATTAATAATATTCTTGAATCATTTGTATGTACATATACATGATGGATTAACAAATCTAATGATGTATTAAAAAATTTACTATGTATTAAGGTTAGGAAATCAGTCATATCAAAATACAGCGAAATCAATATTTGTTTTAATAGACGTAACCTTATATATTTTATGTGTACGATTTATATATGCAGAGTTTTCAAAGATGTCATTAATATAAAAATAATAGGCCCTTAAGATATTTTACGTATGTTTTGAATCTTGCACACAAAGCAGGGCAAGTTATCTAATCTCATCGCCCGTCACTTCTGAAATGAGAGGAGAAAATTTTCTGCAAGAAGTAAACAATAAATTGGTGAGAAATTGCAATTGAAATAATTTACTTTTAATCTTTCATTTACATCTATATTTTATTCATGGACGCATTCTTAATATAAGTTCTATTGTAATTCATAGATTCTGCATTACCTTGTGAATTCTATTACAAAAGAGTTCTATTAAATCTGTACACACTCACAAACACAAATTTTGATTAATTATTTGATAAAAAAAGGAAAGTGCAATATGTATCAAAAATGTAATATGAAAAGAAGACTGATATCAAACAGTATATATGTATATGTACATAATCTGAAGAAAGTATCAATATAACAGGCGTTTAACTAATCTAGTTTATGGTAAGAAATTTTGTAACAAATTAAGATACATATCTCTGTGCTTAATTATTATTTGTTCTATATTTTTTATATATTTTCAGGATTTGATGCATTAAAAGCTGTGATTTGATGACAAAGTGTGCACATAATTCTTTTTGTTCTGGAAAATATGTTTCGTTAAATATTATAAGATTCAAAATGTGTGCTTAGATCTACATTTACATTGATTGCTATAATTATGATAATGATTCGTTTAATCGAGCTATGTAATGGTATGTAACATTTCATTTTAACATTCTTTGTACCTATGTTTCTATTATTTGGCAAATATATATTAATATCTACTTTATTAAAAAAGAACTGTGCTGCAAATATATAGCTTTCAATACATATTTCTAATCATAAATGTAATGGTTCTATATTTTATACAGTATTATTTATAATATATTTTTCTCCGCTATTATTTATAATAGTGAGTTTGATATATACGTAACATAGAAAACTAGCATATATTGCATGATAATGTGTTATACATTAATATTTGCACATTCTTAATAAAAGTTTTTTTGTAATTTATAGATTCTGCAATGCTTCATGAATTCTATATAAAAATAGAGTTGTATTAGAAATCTGTACTCGCTTACAAACTTCTAAGTTTTGAATAATTATTCGATAAAAACCGGAAAGTGTAAATATGTATAAAAAATGTAGTATCGAAAGAAGACAGATATCAAACAGTCAATGTATATATGTACATAATCTGAAGAAAGTATCAATATAACAGGCGTTTAACTAATCAAGTTTGTGGTAAGAAATTTTGTAAGAAATTAAGATACATATTTCTGTGCTTAATTATTATATGTTTTATATTTTTATTTATTTTCAGGATTTGATGCATTAAAAGCTATGATTTGAAGACAAAATGTGCACATAATTCTTTTTGTTATGGAAAAAATTATCGTAAAATATTATAAGATTCAAAATGTGTGCTTAGATCTACGTTTACATTGCTTGCTATAATTATGATCATGATTCGTTTAATCGAGCTATGTAATGGTATGTAACATTTCTTCTTAACATTCTTTTTACCTATGTTTCTATTACTTAACAAACATACAAATATCTATTTTATTAAAAAAGAACTTTTTGCTGGAAACATAGTTTTCAATACATACCTCTAATCATAAATATAATGATTTTATGTTTATACATTATTATTTATAATACTTGTCTGCTATTATTTATAATAGTGAGTTTGATATACACGTAACATAGAAAGCTAGCATATGTTGATAATATGTTATACATTTACATTTACATACTGAAGATAAGGAGAATTAATTTTAAGAAAACAATACTAACAGGTATAAGCAAATAAGTGGAAAATTACTTAAAATTTGACATACACAATTAAATTTTAACATGATTCTGACAAATTCGCAAGTTAGTAGGCATTCCGTAATAAGTATGAGAATAACTAAGTATTGGCACCTGTTTCTGCAATTAGTAATTCTAGTCATAATTAAACCAAGTTTGTTATATTTGACACAAACGTATATCATTTTTTCCATATAATTTATATCATATATAAACTATTATAACCATATAAACCTATATAACTACCCAGATAGCACTAAACATTTCTATGAACATGCTATGAATATTCTTTAAGAATGTTTGGAATATTCTATAAGACATTCTTATATATTTAGTATATGTATAGTATATTCGAATGGCACTACTTTAAATGTTTTTTGAATGTGAATGGAATAATCTATCGAATATTTTATGTATATTTACAGAATATTCCATTAATGTTCTATAAATAATCTAATAGAATGTTCTATAAATGTGCGTAATATGTAATACAGAATATTTTATACTCATTAAATGGCCTACATTCTGAGTCCTCTTTTATTGATAAAAATGCCTCTAAAAGTAGTTTGTAGCGAATCAAAAGGGTTATAAACCACTTTTAGAGGTACTTTTATCGATGAAAGACTTACCCAGACAGCACAATGACATCTTAAAAACGTATTAAAAATAAACAAATTGGACGTTTCATACGTATTTAAAATATCCAGATTAGAGCCTAAAATATCTTTAGGATGTTTTATGGATATCCAGTGTTACTATTTTGGACATCCCAAAAATGTCCATTTTAAAGACCAAACGGACTAAAATTGGACTTGTTTCGAACATTAAAAAAATATTTTAAAAATAGGTATAAATAATTTTTATACAAAATATTTTAATGAAAAAATTTAAATTTATTATATTAAATTTCTCATTATTTTATATTAAATTCGTTTATTCGCCGGACATTTACTTGTCCGACTTATAAAATCAATTTAATATCTGAAACTCGTGATTTAGATCAGAAATTAAATTGAACAGTATATTTTTAATCTTATTTGTTACCTTTTGCAAACTTTATATAATCACATAACTAAAACTTAAATACGAGAAAGATAGCGCATCGCACGTCGCGTAGCGGTAAACGAACGAACTAACACATCCTTGCGTGCTCGCGCGAAACTTTGATGTCCAAGATCGGACATCTTGTGGACGTCCAAATATTGGCCATTAACGGATGTCTCAAATCGAATGTACGATGGATGTTCATTTCATGTCCATGGACGTGTGGACATAAAATGGATATAAAATGAATATCCATAGGATGTCCTGTGCTGTCTGGGTAGACTATAGACCTATGTATTTTTACATTAGAATAAAATAAATATTCTCTCCATAAACATAAATTATTTTCAAAAACAGCTAAATTTCACCTTTTTTAAGAGAAAAATAAAAAATTAAATAGAAAACAATATAAGTTAAGAATGTTGAAGTATTAATATTTTCTATTTACTGAGAGATATTTCTTAATTTAAAGATTTCTTAATTTAAACTTTCACATTATGAATTTCTATTGTATTTATCTAATTTTTATTCTTATAAAAAGATGAATTTAACTGCTTTTAAAAATGAATTTCATGTTTTTTAGAACTGAAAGAATTATTTGATTATATATGTTAAAGAGGTTTATATTGTGTAATTAATAAATACATAAGTTAAAAAGTGATTTTGAATTCTTTTTATTTTAAAAAAGTCAAACAAGTCATTTTTTTATCTTTGGTAGTTGCATTCAAAATAAAACTTTTATCTGAGAAATGTAATATATATATATAGTATATGCACAACATATTTAGAAATATATTTTTATCTTTGGTAGTTGCATTCAAAATAAAACTATCTTTTGTTTGTAAATCTTACGAATTTTTTTCTTTCGTTGACTGCTTCTCTCGTTCGATAGATTTTACAAGCCAATATTTTATTACAGCCTCTATCATCGCTTCGGAACAGCCATGCGTTTTTTGTGTAGCAGTTAATATTGCTGAGCAAGTTCGAAGATTAGAAAAATTACGTTTTCCTTTAAAACCTATCCAACTATAAGTCTTAGACAAATCATTAGACATTATTCTTGTTAAAACGCGTTTCACCATCTGTTTGTAAGATGTTCCTCCAATTTTTATAATTTCCGTTACCTAAAAAATACAAATTTATAAATTTATATAAATTGTAAATACAATAAAAAATGCATCAGTAAATAAATTTACTTACAAACTTTTTGAAGTTATTGTCCTCGATTAGAAAATCTTCTAGCGCTTCTAATTGTTCTACTTCTTTTAAAGGAAAATTATAATTTTTAAATATAGAATCTTCATTTGTTATAATTGGTTCATCTTTTTCAGAATTTGCTTTCGTCAATAAAACGCTCAGATCCTCTGAAATTTGTTGTTGTCTTAGATTAATTATTTGCAATTGTCGTAATACTTGTCTTTTGAAATTATTATCTGAAACGAAGTATTTTTATAAACATACATTTTTTACAATTGGTAATGTTCATTTTTAGATATAATAAACATTAGTGCAAATTATTGATCATTTTAATGTACATTAAAGAAAGAATACACTATCTAGCAAATATTTTTTAGTAAAAATAAAAATAGAATGTAATATATAATATTACCAGATAGATTATCAGATGGTTTTGCAGTTTCAAATGAAGATTTGTAAGCAGATGTAGAGGGTAGTTCACGATGTAAAGTGTTTTCTTTTTCATGATGTTTTCTTACTGTAATTGATTCGATCACAGGTTTATTTGTAACTGTAGGTTGTAATGATTTTATACCAACTGTAAAAGTTAAAATTATATTTTTCTTATTAAAGTTTAAAACTATAGAACAAAGCTCACGAAACACAATTAATGTTAAATATATGCTAAAACATACGTTTAGATGGTGAAGAAGGCATTGTTGTATTCGATAGTATATCGTGTTCAGAATAGTCAGAACTTGAATCTTCAGAAATATTGTTGTTTAATTTATATCCTATAATTAGACGAAACATTCTATTTATCGTCAAATTAAAATATTATATAACAAAGTAAAAAATGGATAGTCTTACTTTTTTGTGAGGTACATAACGAAATGTTATGTCGGGGGGTAGAATCACTATCAAATTGAGCAACATCGTCTCCAGAACTTTTTTCATCAAAAAATCGTTTCGTTTTAATCTGTCTTTTAGTTTCCAAATCTGAATTGAGATCGGACGAATGTTCTGCTTTTGCGGACTTTGCTTTAGCTTCCAGCAAATTATCTTAAACAAACATATATCAAATTAATAATTTAATAAGTTAATAAATTGAAACAAAATATTCGATATAATAAAATGTAATAAAAAAATTATTCCAAATACAACATTCTATAAAATTACCATATGTTTGTCCATTTGCTAATTGTCGTATTTTACATATATTCCATTCACCAAATATTGGCGATATACACGATGATATGGCTCGTGTTAATTTTGACCCTTTATAAGGTGGCCAATAACAAATGTCATCGAACACTCAAGCAGATGGTACAGCCTCATCAACATTATCATTTAGGAAATGAATTATTTTCCATTCCATGATCTTTACAGTTTTATTAAGATCGAATCTTATGATGCAATTTCATTATTGTTTTGCTAAACAAATTATATTTTCATTTATGTAAATAAAAACATTTAATTAAAAAAATTGTATATTCATTGGTTTTATAAATTCAAAAGCCATTGTTAAATTAAAAATGTGCAGAATCAATTTTGTGTAGGCAATATTTAAACATGAAGAAGAGGAAAAACGACGAAATCATTATTATTTGGAAAAATAACAAGTTTGTTAATAATATCATTTACTAACCAAAATGAAGTAGAGCCAAGAGTATTTACAGAATAAATATTTAATCACGAAGACTGACATGGCTTATTAAAAAAATTACAAACATTTTCAAACTTTCTACCGATAATATAATAATTATTGTTGCGTATAGCGAAATTATCAATAAGTACTATAAGCTTATTTTTAAGTAAACAACAATTGTTTCCAATGTTTGTACCCAATTTAAAATGTTTGAATGTACAATTCTTATATTCTTTTGCAAAATCATTTGACGGTAAAGGTCCTTCATTATGCTCTGTGCTGATTAATATTTCATTTTCCATTGTATAACATATTGATATTGTATAATTTTTTTCATGTAAACGACGTACAATTTGAGCTAATGGTTGATTTGGCTTTCTTACCAATTTCTTCAAAACTTGTAAAGAATTTTCAAACGGAAACGCACTGAATGAATCTAATGTTCCATAGATCTTAGTGTCTACCACTATATGTGCTAATCCATGCACATTATGAGAAATATATTCATAACCATAAATAATTTTTACTTGATCAATGAAGTACAGCAATAAACTATTTGCAAAATCACTATATATTTTGTATAAATCTTTAGAGATCAAAATTCTAATTGCAATATGTAAATTGAGAAAATGTAAATATTTATCGTATGATATTACATTCTGTAAAACTAATGGTCCGCTATATAGCAAAAGAAATCTAAATTCTGTTGCTTTCCAACGCCTTACTTCATCCAATGAACGCGTTTTTCTAACAAATTCAATTGAAACGTAACTTCTTATCGATAAAAGTAAATCAGATATTTTTTTTATACATTCATTTAATAATTTATGTGAAGGTTTCCCGCATAACCATATATTTAAAAGAAGTTTCTTTACAACGCCTAAACAAATCAGGTGCATATATTCCAAAGGAAAATTAGTTGCCATATCAAGATTAGGTATATCTTCTAAAATAGATATTCCATTATGATATTCTGGGTGCAATTTATGGTGTGGGATTCTGATCGAATTTGCTGCCAATCTGCTGCCAACCTGCTAACATTTTGCTTACTGGGCTCTGATTAAAACGATTTTAGGCACATGCATGGAGAGCACTTTTCCACAGTATATCTTTTCCAAAACCGCTCACGAATATGGCCGTCTAAAGGCTTGTTCATGGTGCGTACAGTCTTAAGGGTCCTTTTACACTTAACCTAATTCGAATTAATATATTACTACACATGTGCAATAAAATGTGCAATGAATAAACTCAACGAATATTCTAAAAATGTTCTTCTCTAGTAGAAATATATGATTTCCATTCTACGTACATTCATATAATATTCAATTCGAATATTCCAAAATTAAGAACATTCGTACTTTATAAGAATATTCATAGAATATTGTGTGCTATCTGGGTATATAAACCTAAAGCATATTTTAAATATCTTTGTGAAAATATCTTATATTATTATCTATAACTTTTGAAAAGTTTTACAAAAATAACATACAATGCTGCACTATAATTATTTTGATTTAACTTATTCAGACTTTTTTTATAGATTCTTATACTTTGTAGATTCTATATTATCCTGAATACAACAGAATAATTCTAAACCTAACCTAAACCTATTTCTCGAAGGTATTCAGAATGATTAATTAAAGAAGAGTGGAAGTAGAATGTACTACATCTCATTTTTTAGAAGAAAATAATTCTACTCATAATTAATGTCATGAATTTGATATAACGCAACTCATTATTTATGTTTATGCTTTTACAAAGTATTATTTGCAATATAGTGCACATATTAATAAAAAAATTGGATATTTAAAGAATACATTTAACATTTGACTCAGTTTAAAAACAAAAGATTGTAGCAAAACAAATAGAAAACCCACACAGAAGAAAATATCTAATGGATATCTACTGGATATCTACATATCCATTTAATGTCCATATCCACTATGGATAACCAATAGATATCTAATAGATGTCTAAAATGTTTATATCTCCTGAATAACCAATGATGATATCCATTGAATATCCATATAAAATCCCTATATCCATATCTACTGAAAATCTATCAAAGATATCCACTGGACATCCATATAAAATCCACATATCCATATCTACTGAAAATCTACCAAAGATATCCATTGAACATCCATATATTGTCCACATATCCATGTCCACTGAACATCTACCAAGGATATCCATTAGACATCCATATAATGTCTACATATCCATGTCCACTGAAAATCTATCAAGGATATCCATTGGACATCCATATAAAATCCACATATCCATATCTACTGAAAATCTACCAAAGATATCCAATGGATATTCATATACTTCCACGAGCTTCATGCCTCGCCGCTAGGTGGCGAAAAGGAAAACGCCTAACCCGAAAGTGGGATCCATCTAAGACAGTATATAAGGCCGCAGCACAGGTCCCACGAGTCACGGCTTATCGGTCAAAGAACGCAGACTATTATAGCCGCATGTCCTCTAGCTTTTGCGAGGAGCTCTAGAGCTCCATATAATTAACCGCAGACGGTTAATTTTTTTTTAAATTCCATTATATATGGTATCTATATGTATCTATATATAATAAATATCCACTGAATATTGTATAGATATTTACAGGATATTGGTTTACATATCCTGTAGATATTTATGGAACATTGAATAAATATCCACGCAGAAATCTGATGAATATCGAGTATACATGCAATGGATATCTACAGAAATATCCACTAAATATTGTATGAATATCTAATGGATATTTATGTAGATATCCTATGGATATTTATGAGATCTCGAATGGCGGACATCTGGATATCTAAAGCACGTCTAATAAATGTTTCCTATATATTCGTGGATATCCCTAATGCCCATTGAGAATATCTAATAGATATCTAATAGATATTATTTTCTATGTGGGAATTAATTTGAATTAGATTGTTTGTTCTTTTTAAGTTGATTATGTAACCATGTTTTTACTTGCGATGATGATCTGTGTTTTATGCATGGATTTTGTTTAATAACCTCATGAATTTCCTGTAAAGAAGGTAGTTTGCCATTCTTTATGACTTGACCAATCGCTGTTAGCACGACTTTTTTTTCATCTTCACTCCTTCGTTTTCGTTTTGTGTGACCGTATGGAGAACCTACAAAAAGATATTCTTTATTTCCCACAATATTATTAGAATTTCCATACCATATTAACTAAATATGTCTAGAGTCAAATTTATTGCGAGAAATTATAGAGTTGATTAATTTCAATTATTTAATGTAACAAAAAAATATGTACATGTAAACTTAAGACTATCTCATGGATTAATCAGTTATCAAATTACAAATGTCATCTTTATAATTTGTCACAATAATAGTCATTAATACATGATAGTCTGGAGTAGAGTATTTGTATAATAGAGCTTGCAACTCTCTCTCTCTCTCTCTCTCTCTCTCTCTCATTCATAACTCATAACATAACCATTATTAATATAATTAATAATGTAATAATGTGTACCTTCATTTATAGCTGTTTCTATATTTTCATTTCTAATATCTTCGTTATTATTGCCATCTTCACTAGAACTTTCCTCTGTACTTTGAGAATCACATCCATGAGCTGCTTCTAAATGTTGTGTAATATTCAAAATATCACGACTAATAATGGGTTGTCTATACACTTCTCTATGAATTTTTTCCGCGTGCCCCATGAAATTTGCAAGGTCAGATACTTCAATGTCAGCAAGCTCCATACTTGCACAAAATGTAGCAATGTGTTTCCTTAACTTAGTGCCACGTAATAAATGTGCAACTTTTGCATTACAATTTTCAGAAAATTTCCTCATGAGAACACAAGCTCTCAAATATTTAAAACGTTTTCGATTATAACTTGGAAGACCAAAAATGTATGGATTTTCTGCAGGAACTTTAGCTTTTTCGCGAAAATGTAGTATTAATTTTACACATTCTAACAAATTAGAATTTAATATCACAGGTACTGTGCGACCAAGTTTGCCTCTAATCACAAATCGTACGTATTTTTTTGCTGCTTCTTGTGCCTTCAATGAAATTTTCTTAAAGAGACCATTAGTTGTGTCTTGATCAATATCTCTGTACTGTTCAAAATCAGCAATCAAAATGCGTTCAATTTCACCAACTTACGATTGAACAATTGTACTGAAATTAACGTACATCCTGCTCAACTAAGAGCTTTCTGTCGTTTACATTTTAAATACATGTACAATTTACCTATGTCGTCCAATGATGGAAGATAATCACTTTATTATCTTTGATGTTGTAAGCGTGATGTTCCATAACTATTTTGTTAACACTGGTACCGTAATCTTCTGTTATAATAAAATAGATATAATATTTGTATATTTGTTTAATAATGGAAACATAGGTAAAAAGAATGTTAAGAAGAAATGTTACATACCATTACATAGCTCCATTAAATAAATCAATTATTATATATGTTATAATTATAGCAAGCAATGTAAACCGTAATCTTCTGTTAATAACTCTAAAAAATCTTTGACTAAAGCTTTTTTTCATCATCCTGACGTTTTATACATTCCGTAATAAGTATGTGACCAACTTTTTTTATTAATGTTCCTAACAATGCTGCTGTAGTAGGTTCAGAATAAATTCCTACTTCATCGTCTAAACCTGCTACTTTGTTAACTGTACTAATAACGTCTTTATAAAATTTTGGATGATATATAGATTCAAAATCAATTATATTTTTATTATTTTCTTCAATAGTTAATAAAAGACGACCTCTCGACGACGAACAATCTTAAATGCGCGCAAATCATATCATGTTGGTGTTGAAGTTTATACTTTATAGATAATTTGTTACCATGTAAAATATTAAGCTTATCATATTTTATTACGCAACTATAAGTTATTACAACAAACTTCATTATCTCTTAGACAGGTAATATTACAGATCGTAATTTTTTATTAGCCGCGTATGAACACCTAAAATTGAACGTCTCAAAATTGTTACTGCTTTAGCATGTTTGCTACTACGACCAGTGCAGCGATAAAAATGTTGACGAAATGAAATTTTTGAAAAAATTCCATAACATTTTGCGCAGGGTAAATAATCTTTAGCTTCTTTATTTTTCTAATCTTGTGGTCTTCGACAGACGATTAAATCACATTTGCCAACGTTTTTTGTCAGCGTTGTACTAAAAATTTACTTTGCGTTTAATTGTATCTATTATTTTTAATCTCTCTGTGCATTTTTTAGGTAGTAAACTGAATTTCTTAACTTCATTCAAATTAATGGTCTCTAAATGACGTGCTATTTTTGTATATAACCTTTTACAAAAGAGGCAGCAGTTTCTTTTTTATCTTTACTACTTTTAGATGAATTTTCAATGTATAAATCTTTATCATCAAACGTTCCTGCTGCTGGTACTTCTACAGATATAATTTCCAGAGATGTATTTGATTTAATAGGTGGTTTTGTATATATTTTGTATATAACTTTGTATATAACTTTTATATAACTTTGTATATAACTGTATATAACTTTTGTATATAACTATTGTATATAACTTTGTATATAACTTTCACAAAAGAGGCAGCAGTTTCTTTCTCTATCTTTACTTTTAGATGACATTGATGAGTATGCAAAGGCAAATAATTGTGGTATAATATTAACAACAAAAAATTATTTCTTTATTATAAAAAAAATAATTTTTATTCCTTTGAACTTTTTATTACATTAAAACTTGTAGCATCATAGTGATGGTGATTTTTCTTTATCAGAAGCATTATTATATTTTAAGCAGTTATTTTTTAATGAAATACTTCTATGGTTGTTTAATGATAAGTCAAAATTAAAAATTTAAATTAATCTTTCATTGGTTTTCATATACATGTGTGCATTTCCATATCAAAGCCATTATTATCCTTATTAGTCAGTATGCAGTTGTAAATGTGCAATACATTACTAGAACTATACTATATTCTTTTAGTTACATATGCGTTTACTCACTAATATAAATACCATACTGTGTAGACTGTGTACTGTTTCAGCACTTTTAAATTCTTTTTCTAACAAACTAGATATAATATTTCTCAAGTAATGGTAACATAAGTAAAAAGAATATTAAAAAGGAATGTTACATATCACTAACTCAATTTAAATGAATCATTATTATGATTATAGAAAAAAACAGTAAACAAACATCTAAGCAAACATTTTGAATCGTATAAAATTATTTTAATATATCAAATTAGAATTAATTTTGAATATGCGTACTTGTTTTCTTATGATGTTTTGAATTTCAACAGTCAAATTTTTGTTTCTTCCAACGACAAGTATACAAATACGAATGATTGTGGTATTATATTAATCAAGGAATTTTTGTTGTTATTGTTCAAAATGTTTTTTTGGATCACTATCACAAACCATAAAACTTGAAGAATCATATTTATACACTTATTTATGAAAAACATAATAAATTGTAAACAGTTATTTTGTAATGAAACAACTATATAATTGTATTGTTACTAAATGATATGTCAAAATAAAACTATATCATATTTAAATTAATCTATCATTTGTTTTCATATATGCCTCTTTACGTTTCCTTAACAAAACCAATAATTTTAGCTGCCAGTATGTAATTTTAACCCCTAGCTGGCACATGGGGTTAAAAGTACCCCAGTGTTTTTGAACTTAAATTTTTCATAGTTGCGCGCCAAATTTGGTTTTGTGGCGTCACCTACTATTAGTCGAGGCTTGACCCAAATGTGTTAATTTTCATATTTTTTTATACATTTTATTTTTTTTCAATATCTTAAAAATAATTTTGGGCTTCATAAGCAGTTTAATCCTTTAGCAGAGACTTCAAAGAACATATATAAAAATTTTCAAATAAAAATATTGATAAATAAAAAAATTATACACATTTTTTCTTGCTGGGGTCCAAAATACCCCCTATAGCACGTACGTTATTATTTTGAGGTGTGTCAGCTAAGGGTTAAATGCACATTACATTACTGACAAAATAAACGATATTCTTTTAGTTCCATATGCGTCAACTTATTTATATGAATGTATTACTATGTAGATGTAATTAAAAATTAAACATTTTTTTTGTTCTTAACAAAATCATTTGGTTCACGCTTTGTTTCTATATGTACTTTAATTGTGGAAAAGCATTTATTATTTTAATTAACTAATTAAAAGAAAAGAATGCGGAAATATGTTTTTATCGATAAAAACGTTTGGGAACTCCTTAAAGAGATGCTGGAGTGACGGCCGAACTCCGATAGGTTAGCACCACACATATCCAAACATATGCACGTATACACATACACACGATAGGTTAGCACCACACATATCCAAACATATGCACGTATACGCATATACACACACATATGCACGAAAATTTTCTGCACCGTTTTCTTATTTATTAGGTTTCTAAACTTATATCTAAAAGTTCACTAATACTTCTTCATTCAATTTCTAGTAGAAACCTATCTTATTTTGTACGTACAAACAGCAGAACTTTTATATTAAACAATTATTTGTTTGATCTGACGACAGAAGCCGTCTCTCTGCCGATAAGAAAATTATAGTTTTTTAATTTTTTCTTGTTTTTTACATAAAATCGATAGGTTCCCACTTTGTTTCTGTACGTAATTTAATTGTGGAAAAGCATTTATTATTTTATTAAATTAATAAAAAGCTTTCGGTGCAGAAAGATCTATAATCATCCGATCGATAAAATAGACCTTCCGGCATCCCCTTAAGGGGATGCTGACCAGGTCTGTTTTATCGACAAATATTTTTATTTAATTCTTTATTGACTTTACAGAATGAAAAATCCTTTACTATAATTAAAGTATTGATAATAATAAATCTGGACTACTATATGTGTATTTAAAAAGAAATCAAGAAAATTAAATCATTACAGTTTTCTTATCGTTTAGGTTTAGGTTAGGTTGACCCAATGCAAAAGACCGATAGAAAAACTGTAATTATTTAGCTTTCTTGTTTTTTTATGTACATTTGTAGTAGCCCAGATTTGTTATTATGAATACTTTAATTCTAGTAAAGGATTTTTTATTCTGTATCGCCAATAAAGAGTTAAATGAAAATCATGTTTGTCGATAAAACAGACCTAATTAGCATCCCCTTAAGGGGATGCCGGATTAGTTATATTTTATCGATCGAAAAGTGAGGTTAGATTCGACTATAAATCAAGTTATTATGGTTATACAGATTTATTACCTGAAATTATAAGTTAACAGTTTGTTAAAATTAATACTTTAATTGTGAAAAAGGATTTATCAATCTGTATAGCCAATCAAAAAATATAAATAAAAAATAAAAATATTTTAATATAATACTAAAATATTTTAATTTTTAAAAAATATTTTAATTTTTAAAATTTATATTTTGATTGGCTATACAGATTGATAAATCCTTTTCCACAATTAAAGTATTAATATTAATAAACCGCGTTAGCTTATAATTTCAGGTAATAAACAATCCGTATAGCCAATAAATAGATTTATAATCAAATCTAACCTCACTTTTTGATGGATAACAAAACTACTCCGGCATCCTTTTAAACCTGTATCAGACCACGTATTGAAGATCGAATTAAAAGATTGAAGATGGAAATTTGTCAAGGTATCAGTCAAGACAAGAACATTTTATTGCATTTTATTTTAATTAGTTAAATTCCAATCTTTAATCTTCTATTTTCAATTTTCAATGTATTCTGATATAAACTTTACGATTACGACTAAAATTTATTTTTTAAAATAATATTCCATTCATCTAAGCCACTTAATTATTGCGATAGTAATTCGTCGGTGTCTTTATTGAGGACCTCAAAATACATATTTTACTAAAAATGTTATTGAGGACACTTGGTGTCCTCCATAGTAACAATGTAACATATTTCACTAAAAATGTTATTGAGGACATTTTGGTGTTCTCAATAGTAACAATGTAACATATTTCACTAAAAATGTTATTGAGGACATTTTGGTGTCCTCAATAATAACAATGTAACATATTTGATTAAAAATGTTATTGAAGACATTTTGGTGTCCTCAATAGTAACAATGTAACATATTTTACTAAAAATGTTATTGAGGACATTTTGGTGTCCCCAATAGTAACAATGTAACATATTTTACTAAAAATGTTATTGAGGACATTTTGATGTCCTCAGTAGTAACATTTTACTAAATATGTTATTGAGGACATTTTGGTGTTCTCAATAGTAACAATGTATGGTTGTGATTACCAACGAGGACAGTCCTCGAAAACGTCTATGTATATGTACATAAACGAGGACGGTCCTCAATGAATACAAATGTCCTCAAAAACTATAATTTTTCATAAGAAATGTCCTCGGAACCATCGATTAATATATATATATATATATATACAGGGTAATTCTAAATAACTTTATGCTTTTGCAAAAATATAATCTTGACCGAATTCTAAGACGATTTTTCCTTTGGCAAAATTTCGTTTGAAGCTTAGTTTATGAATTATTAAAGGAAGTAGTTAACGTATGACGGATCGAATACAAGAGACAGGCAAGGGTGGCGCGATTCACCGTCAGACGCTGGTGCTTACGCGGGGCGCCTGCTGCGATCAGCTGGTCGCTATACACATACAGACACACATGCGAACACATACATTCTCTCTCTGTCTGTCTGTCTGTCTGTCTCTCTCTCTCTCTCTCTCATTTGCTCACTCACCTGTATTTTTTTTTTTTTTTTTTTTTACGAAAGAGGGGAAAATGCATTTTATGCATACCCACCGGTCGATCCAGTGAGTTATGTGGGACTCGAGTACCAACTCGAATTACCAACTCGGTACTCCCTACCCACTAAAAACCCCTCTCTTTTCACGAATTTCCTTTGACACACTGTCCCTCTGACTTCCCGAGATCTGTTTTCACATAACGTCAAAAAATAGTTATTATTACCTTGTTCGATGACTTTTGATGTATTGCTGTAATTGCTTGAAGGAGAAATGAATTTTCCGATAGATCGTACGTTCTCAAATTGAACGTAGATATCACGTTGCAAAAGACAAGAAATCCACACTAAATTATTAACTGAAAGTTTTTCTTCTTTCATGAACTGTATTCTTTTATAAACTTTAACGTAATCACATTTATTTACTCACTCGATGAGACGAGAAATTTACTAATGACTCTATCACTAATCATTATTAATCACTGTCGAATAATAACTGTTGGCGATTAAAAATCACTCGATGAAAGAAACACGCGCGGACACGTTACTACACGACGCGACGACGCGACAATGCGACGATAATTACTCGGCGACTGCAAGCAGTTTTTTGTCATGGTAGGTTGCGGTAGGTTAAGGTATTACTGGCGCTATCGAACGCGATCATGTGTTCGATTGAAGAATGCGGTAAACATAATAAACATTTAACATATTAATATTATTATTATCATGAATGTGTGTGATATCCATACATCGTCCTAACCTACCATGACAAAAAACTGCTTGCAGTCGCCGAGTAATTATCGTCGCATTGTCGCGTCGTCGCGTCGTGTAGTAACGTGTCCGCGCGTGTTTCTTTCATCGAGTGATTTTTAATCGCCAACAGTTATTATTCGACAGTGATTAATAATGATTAGTGATAGAGTCATTAGTAAATTTCTCGTCTCATCGAGTGAGTAAATAAATGTGATTACGTTAAAGTTTATAAAAGAATACAGTTCATGAAAGAAGAAAAACTTTCAGTTAATAATTTAGTGTGGATTTCTTGTCTTTTGCAACGTGATATCTACGTTCAATTTGAGAACGTACGATCTATCGGAAAATTCATTTCTCCTTCAAGCAATTACAGCAATACATCAAAAGTCATCGAACAAGGTAATAATAACTATTTTTTGACGTTATGTGAAAACAGATCTCGGGAAGTCAGAGGGACAGTGTGTCAAAGGAAATTCGTGAAAAGAGAGAGGTTTTTAGTGGGTAGGGAGTACCGAGTTGGTAATTCGAGTTGGTACTCGAGTCCCACATAACTCACTGGATCGACCGGTGGGTATGCATAAAATGCATTTTCCCCTCTCTCGTAAAAAAAAAAAAAAAAAAATACAGGTGAGTGAGCAAATGAGAGAGAGAGAGAGAGACAGACAGACAGACAGACAGACAGACAGACAGAGAGAGAATGTATGTGTTCGCATGTGTGTCTGTATGTGTATAGCGACCAGCTGATCGCAGCAGGCGCCCCGCGTAAGCACCAGCGTCTGACGGTGAATCGCGCCACCCTTGCCTGTCTCTTGTATTCGACCCGTCATACGTTAACTACTTCCTTTAATAATTCAAAAACTAAGCTTCAAACGAAATTTTGCCAAAGGAAAAATCGTCTTAGAATTCGGTCAAGATTATGTTTTTGCAAAAGCATAAAGTTATTTAGAATCACCCTGTATATATATATATATATATATATATATATATATATATATATATATATATATATATAAATATTAAATTTATACAATAAAGCTGCAGTTTTTGCTCATAATGATATTTTAAATGTGTTCTAGAATAAAATAGAATAAAAATTTTAATATGAAAATACAGAGGCTATAATATAGATACACTTAATTTTATTTTGTCGTTTCTTATGTACATATGTATTACTTATATCATACATTACGGTAAGTAATTAATATTAATAAATTATAAATAATATTGAAAATATTTAGTTCTCTTATAAGTAAAAATTTAACTAAAAATTCTTTTCGAGAGAGAGAGAGAGAGAGAGGAATAATCGAAGAAAAGGAAGAGAAAGAGGATAATTAGCGAACAACCGATGATTTTAAGATAATTTGCATATATATATATATATATATATATATATATATATATATATACATAGAAAAACATGAGCATTAAATATATCCTAATAAAGTCATATAAAGATAGGGATCTAGAAAAGATAGGGATTTATGTGGGAGGAGGTCGGACGTGTTTATATGCCCATTTGATCAACGAGCGACAGAATCCATTCGTAGCAATGGCATCGACGCATATCCTGTGGAGAGAGCATAAAGTTTCGATTGCTTGAAGCTCCATGGAATCCCTGCCTAGAGTGCCAGTTGCATGAGCTTCTAGGTAAGAGCTCAAGAGGCGAAACGTTACATTCTTTGTAAAATTCTTCCAATAATATTTTTTGTTTATCTAATTTTCGGAAACGGTGCGGTTGGGCCCGTTCGGAGGGGTTCGGGTTGCGCGCCGAACTCGGGTTTTCGCCGGTTGGCGGTTCGGGCCACGTCGGCTATGATCGGCGGTATTCGGCCGATTTAATATTAACGGATTAAAAAGGTGGGCGCACCGCGCCCCTGCCTCTGCCCGGCGGGTGTTCTGCCGGGCGGCAGCTTCCGGCGGATGGAATTGCCGGGAATCGTAACGATGCACTGGGATGCATCGTTACATCACCCCCCATTTACAATAAATGCCCGAACTGGGGGCATTCGCTCGGTCGGTCGGTCGGCTAGTTTTTTTTTCTCGGGCTTTCGCGTTTTTCCCCTTTATTGGAGGCGACGGCAGTAGCGGATTCTTCCGTCGCGGGTAAAACGGACGATCCAGCGTCTGTTGGCCGTACGTGGTTTATATCTGCGGGATACATAAACCGCGAAATGCGGAATCTCCACGATGACTCCCGGCTCTACCTCTACGGGAATCGGTGGTGGAGGTAATGGCCCCATGGGTCGCAGGATGGTCGGCAGGATGGCTCGGTCTTGTTGGCCTCTGGTTGTGCTGGCCGAGGTGGCCTCTCGTATGGGCGAGGTGCCCTTCTCTTCGGCGGTGGTGGCGGTGGTGCGAGGAGAACCTCCTGTTTTCGCCGATTTACGTGGTCGGATCGTTGTATGACAGATTGGACCTTCGGTGGCCGCGGCGGTGGTGGTGGTGCGGCGGTGCTTGGCGGCGCGAGTTGTTCGACCCGGGCCGTGTTGGCGGCTCCTGCTTCATACTCCTGAAGCAGGGCGGTGATCTCGTCTATGATTTCTCTTTGCTCCATCTTGCTCGACGGTTCGCTCGGTTGTGTGCGCTCTGTATTGCTGCCACCTCATGCTCGTGGTCGGTGTCGTCCTCGGGGGGGAGAAGGTTGTTACTGTTGTTGTTTATTTGAGCGGCCTTCATGTCTTGTATGTGAACATGCCTTATCCATTTTCCCCTCTTGCTTCTGAGATCCATTATAACGGATGATACGATTCGTCGGATCTCATATGGCCCGCTGAATTTGGGCACCAATTTGGCGTTATACGCTTCGCTTTTCTTTGACAGAGGGTGGTCGCGCTTCCACACCCATTCGCCGATGCTTGGTTTCCATGGCCGGCGGCGGAGATCGTAATGGCGTTTTTGGCGGTGAAACGCCTGTGCGAGCTGTACTCTTACGAGCTCGTATGCCTCCGTGAGCTTTTTCCGAAGGTCATCAGGAGCGTCGCGCTCCGCGGTCAACTGGTCGGTGTCCCCAGGCCCTGGTAGCTAGCGCCCGTAATTCAAGAAAACGGGCGTGTATCCGGTGGCGTCGTGGAGAGCCGTGTTGAAAGCGAACTGGAATGCGGGGATATGCTCGTCCCAGGCCCGATGATCCTTTTCTACGTATTGCGTGATCATCGTTTTAATCGTGCGGTTGGTTCTCTCTACTGGATTACACTGGGGAGAGTACGCTGGCGTGGTGACGTGCCGTACGTTCCATGCCCGCAAGCGTTCTTCCAGCTGCTTGGACTTTAGTTGCGTCCCATTGTCTGATAATACCGTGTCCGGTCGGCCGTGTCGCAGAAAGATGCGCTCGGTCAGTGCCTTAGTGACGGCGTTGGCCGTGGCCCGTCGTAGCGGCACGAGCTCTACCCACTTCGTGAACCGATCCTGTAGCACGAAGAGCCACGTGTGTCCCTGATGCGAACGTGGCAAAGGTCCGACCAGATCCAACGTCACCTGTTCCCAGGGTCGGCCGATGTACGTTGAATGGAGTGTTCCGGCCGGTCGTTGCTGCGAGGCCTTGTGTGTCTGACAATTCTCGCAGGCTCGCACATAGTTCGCTATGTCGCGAAACATCCCCGGCCAGTAGTGTTTCTCGGCAATGCGGACGATCGTCTTGGCGATACCCATGTGCCCGGCGGTGGGAGCATCGTGGTATCCACGTAGTATCTCCTTCCGAGCCTCCTTAGGTACGCAGCATTTCCATTGCTCCTCTGCTGCGGTATCCTTGAAGTGCAGGCTGTGGTATATAAGACGGTACAGCTTCCCGTCTTCTATGCGGTAGTCGGGGTGCGCAGCGGGGTTGTGCTGTACCCCTTCGTAGATTCGGCGGTACCAGGAACATTCCTGACGTTTCGCAGCGCAAGTCGCCGGGTGACGCGATAGCGCGTCCGCGACGCGATTGAGTACCCCGCGGCGGTACTTCACGTCAAAATCATATTGCTGGAGCTCGAATACCCAGCGTCCGAGGCGTCCGGTCGGTGATTCCGATTTCTGGAGTCATCGCAGGGCCTGATGGTCGGTTATGACGGTAAAGGAGTAACCTTCGAGATAACTCTTCATACGTCGGATGCCCCATACGATGGCTAGGCATTCGAGTTGCACTGTAATTGCGCTCGGCCGCATTTAAAGTGCGGCTGGCGTAGGCGATCACGCGCTCGCCCGCATTTAAAGTGCGGCTGGCGTAGGCGATCACGCGCTCGCCTTCCTCAAAATTTTGTGTTAACACGGCGCCGAGTCCGGTCGTGCTAGCGTCGGTTTGGAGGAAAAAACGGCGCGTGAAATCTGGACACGCCAGAACCGGGGCGGAAATGAGAGCGCGTTTTAGTTGCTCGAACGCGGTCAATTCCTCCGCGCCCCATTTCCAACGGGCGTGTTTCTTAGTTAATTGTGTGAGCGGGGCCGCGATCGTGGAAAAACTCGGAATAAAACGGCGGTACCACGAGGCCATCCCCAATTGACGTATCTGTTTCACAGACTGAGGTTCCGGCCAATTGGCTACGGCTTGGATTTTCCCGGGGTCGGTGCGGATTCCCTCGCGGTCGATGACGTGTCCGAGGTGTGTTAGACGGTCAACGCAGAAACGGCATTTCTCCGGGTTCAGACGGAGGCGCGCGTTACGAAGGCGGCAGAAAGTTTCCTTAAGCAGCTCGAGATGCTTTTCGAAAGTCCGGCTAATGATAATGATATCGTCAAGGTAGACAAAGACGTGCGGTTCTAATTTGGGCCCGAGAACCGAGTCCAGTAACCGCTGGAACGTGGCCGGAGCGGAGTGTAGCCCGAACGGCATGACTCTGAATTGATAGAGTCCTTTGCCGCGTATGGTGAACGCGGTGATTGGTCGACTTTCTGAGGCTATCGGCACCTGCCAATAACCGTCCTTTAAATCCAGCGTGGATAAATACCGGGCTCCCCTTAATTTGTCCAGCGTCGCGGTGATTTGCGGCAATGGGTACGCACCTTATGAGTCACGTCGTTCACCCGTCGGAAGTCGATGCAGAAACGCTGCCGGCCGTCTTTTTAACGACCATGATGGGCAAACTCCAAGGGCTGTGCGAGGGCTCTATAATTCCTCGAGCGAGCATCTCGTCCACCTCGGTATCAATGATCGCTTGCATCGCCGGGTTGCGCGGGCGATACCTCTGATGGGTGTGGCGTCTTTTAATCGAATGCGGTGTTGCGTCTGACCAGTGGGCCCTCTTACTCCCTCGAACTCCGCGAGCTCGTCGCGCAAAAATTCTCGTAAGCGTTCGTCCTTTTCGGGGGTTTTTCCGTCCAGACCTCCGGTGGTGCAGCAATGCATGGCCGTTCGGAGCACATGCAGAGGCGGGGCTGGTACACTCAGCCGTAACTTCGCCTGGAGGTCCACCCCTATGAAGACCTCGCCGGAGAGGTGCGGTAATATCCCGAACGTATGGATGGCGGTTCGACCGGCCACCTCGACCGGCACCGTGATTGCCCCTGCGCTGGCGGCTTCCTGGTCATCGGCCAGTTGGACCCGGCCTTCCCCGGTGGTGATCTCGAAACCCTGCCGTCCTAAGATCTCGGCAACCTCGGCGTTGATCAGGGATGTCTCGGATCCCGAGTCTATCAGGGCTTCGAAAGTGAAGTTCCCGATCGTAAGCGCGGTGTGCGGTCGCGGTTTGAATTCTATGCGGGGCTGGGAGCGGTAGTTGCGACCGTAGCCTCTCCAGCCCCGGCGTCTTTCCCCGCCGGCGGGTGACACTGCGAGGTGAGCACCCCGTCCCGTCCGCATTGGGAACAGAACTTTTTCGCCGGGCGCTTGCACTGACGGCGGGTGTGCCCGCGTTGTTTGCATCGCCAGCAACATTCAGTTCTACTGTACGCAGCGGCAACGGCAGGCTTTGTTTCGGCCTTCTCCCTTTTTATGGCTTCCTGCCGTTCCTTTACCAGATCCTCGTGTTCGCGGGCGCGTGCTTGCAACTCGGCGATACTGCCGAAATCGCTGCTTCGGATATAAAATTTGTATTCCGGGTGCATGTGATTATATAAGCACTTGAGCTGCTCGAAAGGTGAAAATCCGCCCGCCCGACGCATAAGCGTCATCATGACCGTGGAGTATTGCGCGAACGTCTCGTTGGCCTTCTGGTGCCGATTCTCGATCTCGCGGCGCAAGGAGGCGTCGTATCGGTGCGGCAGGAATTGCAATCGGAATGCCGCCTCGAAATCCCGCCAAGAGAACCAGCTGACCCGATGGTTTCGATACCACAGGAGGGCGTCCCCCCGTAAAAGCTCCGACAATCCGCGTAAAATTTGTTCCGCCGTGATTTGATAATTGTCACGGAGTTCGGCAAGGCGTTCTAGGAACGCGGCGAGATTGCGGCCGTCGAAATGGCAGCCGCTCTTTCGTAACTGATTCATCACCCGGCTATCGGGCATAGCCGGGGCTGCACCGTCGAGGGGTGCATCGCGCGCGGTAGGTGAGGGGTCCGTCACCATTACTTGCGGACACACGAAGGACGGTTCCCCGTGTTCGCGCGGGTCGGTCGCGAATTCATCCGGATGGGCGTCCGCATACTCCCGCATGCGTCGGCAAATTTCGTCGAGAGTGCTGGTGCTCTCTAATCCATATCCCGCGGCTAGCACGGCCAATTGTTCTTTCGGAAGCGAGTACAACCACGTCTTCATGACGGCGTCGCTGCAACACCCACAACACACGAAAGCAAAAGAAAGAAAAAAAAACTATCTGTGGTCTCGCGCTTACAAGAAACAAAACGGTCCCTGTTCGGGCGCCAATGTAACGGTATTTTCGGTCGTTTTCGCTGCTGCGGATAGATCGTCGGTGCAAGGTTCTTGATAAGAAAATACGCGATGTGTGTAACTGAATGTATGTATTTGTAATAATGTATAAATGTAATGTATAAATGTACAGAGTGTGTGTGTGTGTGTGTGTGTGTGTGTTAATTGCGCTGAATTACAATTCACGCGATAAAAGATAAACGTCGCGAATGCAATTTCGATCGAAATACGGTCTCGGTTTCGCGCACGTGTTCGTGTTTACAGTGCGCGAGCCTGCACGCGTTTTTGCGACGTTTTTTCGCGAGGAATCCCGGTGTTCCAAGAATCCTCAGTTTCTCGGGATCGACGGTCGCTTTCGTGGGAATATTTGTTCCCAGATGTTCAGCTTAAAGCCGGCGTTCGATTTACTGTAGGCGGTGCGCTTTAACGGCGGCGGCGGAGTCCGCGATAAGTGAATGCGCGTTAACGGCGGCGGCGGAGGCCGCGACAAATGAATGCGCTTTAACGGCGGCGGCGGAGGCCGCGATAAATGACTGCGCGATGCGCTTTAACGACAGCGGCGAAGGCCGTGATAACGGAATGCGCGATGCGCTTGCGGTAGTTCTGGTGCGCGCAACAGGATCTCGTCGCAAAGGATGGGATTCGCGTTGCAGCTGGGTCGAGAGCACTCGACTCGGGGCGGCTCTGAGCTCCACCTTCCGTGATGGTTTAGCTGCAGGATTAGGCGGATGCACCTGTACCTTGGAATCGAGATCACTCGGCCAAGACGGAGTTCTCTTCACCTTTCGTCCGTGGTAGTTGGTGCTCGGTCGGAATTCTCAGGATTTGCTTCTGTAGCGTACAGCTAAGAGCGGATCAGGAGAATGGTGATTAGACGCCGAAATGTGCCCTTTTTATACCGGCTAATTGCCTGCGTCGGCGCGCGCGGCGGCATAACCCCTTCCGAACGGTTTTTCAAAAACGGTGCGGTCGGGCCCGTTCGGAGGGGGTTCGGGTTTTCGCCGGTCGGCAGGTTCGGGCCACGTCGGCTATGATCGGCGGTATTCGGCCGATTTAATATTAACGGATTAAAAAGGTGGGCGCACTGCGCCCCTGCCTCTGCCCGGCGGGTGTTCTGCCGGGCGGCAGCTTCCGGCGGATGGAATTGCCGGGAATCGTAACGATGCACTGGGATGCATCGTTACAATCTAATGATGGAAAAGTAATTCCTTCTTCTTTAAAACCATCGCAGTTGGTTTTACCATAAACAAAAGTCGCATCGAATCTTCTTGCATCCTTTGCTTTTTGCAGATACACTACTGCAGCCGCATCTCTACGCATGTAATCGACACCTTCTTTATCGTAAGGTTTACAGTAGCCATCGCCGGATAAAATTCCTAAAATAATATCAATAATTTATTTCGATTAAATATAAAAAATGAAATTTAATTTTTTATTTTCGGTTTCTTAATTAATATATCAAATATTTGAAAAATTTGATAAATATGTAAAATAAGCGAATAATTTATAATTTGGCGAAAATTTTGAGAAATATGTAAAATATTTAAAATATTTGAAAACTGATAAGTATATTAAGTAGGCGAATCAGTTATATTGATATATTTTGAAAAGAGAAACTATTAGATCAAATATAGATCAAATATTGTGTTAATTAATGCATCGATAAATAAATTATACCGTTTAACAATCTCGAATACAACATCTTTGAACATAATATTATTTTTCACATACCCAAACGATAAAACTGGTAAGTCACAAAAGGATGAATGCACAAATTGATATTAGCGACAATAGCCGCGTCGCAAATTCCAGATCGAATCAAATTGTAAGCTTCCACCATAGCGAAATGGGTCGAGCTACATGCAGTATCGATGTTATACGATGGTCCAATAACATTGAGCCAGTTAGAAATTCTATTTGCCAACATATTTTTACTGTAACCAAGTATATGGATAATCCAGCAACCTAATTACGATAGTTTTTATATTAAAAATATTTTTTTTACAATATCCTTGTATTAATATGTTCATACAGTTTTAAAAGTGCATGTTTTTCTTATTGATTTTAAATTTAGTTAAATTATTGACATAGATGAGTCTGGTATAGTAAAATTATTAACAAACATGAGTCTTTTCGAATGTTATGTCGAGAAATGTATCACAAGTTGACATTGCTATGACAACTCTCGTCTTTGTTCCCTGACATGACCAGTGTAATCATAATGCGCAGGCGCCGAGCTCACACGTACGCTTACATTCGCATGTCCGCTCAGCTGTAGTTGCGTGCTGCTGGCGTATGCACTCTGGCAACAGCCTGCGAGAGCTCAAACGGTTTTAGTAAAAATCTTGTGTTCCCGTAGTAAATTAATAGTGAAAATGAAGTGTACTCTGCAGGAATATACGGATATGATTGTGGCATACGAGTTAGCGGGAGAAAATACTTATCGCGCGGCCGTAATTTACGTGGAATGATTTTCCGGGCGTGCACGAAGGCCAAGTGAACGTACAGTTTTACGAGTTGTGCAATAATTATGTGAAACTGGGTATCGTGCATAATCGGGATAACCGGTCCAGCAGTGCGTCTTCGTGTACGAGATGAAGAAAGGATTCTTGAAGCATTTTATGAAAATCCTGGAACTAGCGTGCGTCATGTGGCACATGAATTTGGTTTTTTGCGATACGCAGTACATCACGCTTTACGTGTAACGGATTACGCTCGTATCATTACCAACGTGTGCAACAGATTTTATCGAGGGATTTTCAACCACGGATCAATTTTTGTGAAGGTACTGTCATCATCAATTTTTTACATTTACGATACATTCAGTGTACAGTAACGGCATTTTGAACAATTTTCACAAATATTTAAATTGAGAGTGGAATAGGCCTATGGGGGAAACCACTATAAAAAAAGCGCACCATGCTATCTACCGCAAGGTGGTGTGGAAATGACAGCGCATCATTTTCTCGCCACTAAAAGGACGGGTCATTTTTCGGCGCGGTATTGCGATATATCGCACGCCACCATCATGTCTCGGAGAGCGATCCGCCCATCGCTTCGCCGCGCGCTTAGTATAAGATTACAGTGGGACAACTCTCGTCGCCGCGCGCTTCTACTCACGCAGATTGGCCGATATTCTTTATTTAATTTTTCGTTAATTATTGCGAATATCACAAAACAGTACAAGTCCTTCCTTCTTAATTTGAGCCAATCTACCTCCTTACTTCGTGTGGGCAAAAATTTTCCTGACACCCTGTATATTTAAATCATAAATAAGAACTGCGTTCTCTTAAAGATAGGCAAGATAATTTTAAGAATAAATGACTTCGATTATTTTTTATTATAACATCAAATGCAAGAAACTTGCGAACATGTTATAATAAAAATGATTTATGTAAGTAAATTGCACATAGAATATTAATTGTCTATTTTAATGTTTATATTTATAAGTAAACCGCATATAGAAATTGTAAATTCCTGAGTATGATTAATATATGTTTTACGAGATATAAGTATTATCTTTTTAAATATAAAGAATAATGATATTCTTACCCAGGAAAAAAGTTTACATATACCATACATATAATTATATAAAATTATATATAAAATATACTTATATATATTGTGACGTTGCCGTCCCGACGCGCATCCATCCGCCCCGAAAATCTTAATGGGGCGCGAGCCGAGCGGCCGCGCCAGATAAAGATTGCAAGAGCCGTATCGAGATCTCCGAAGAGACGAGTGATAACTGTTATTTCGCGTCCTTAATTATTATTTTTTTTTGTATATCATTTTGTGATTGGGCAACCCGTCGGAGCATATCGAGAAGAGGACGAGGAGGAATCCTTCGCCAAATAAATCAGCGTCTCAATCCCAGCAGTAATTGCCAACGCTGCGATAATGCCCAAGGATCTTCGAGTCAGGACAGCGCAGAGTTACGGGTGTCATTCGTCCCAGCTATGGGAGGAATAAAATCTCTAAAAACGACTGTCTGGGTCCGGGATTACAGGGCCCGGTTGACGCTATCCTTCGAGGACGGAAGACAAACGATCGGCTGGAGAAAACTGTCGATAAGAGGAGCGTCACAAATTTGGAAGATTTAAATTATCAGGGCCATTACGATCCCTGATACGGCGTTGTCGCGAGGCGCCACGAGATCCTTCGTGTAACGGCGCGATTGGCTGCGCATCCGCGCACCCCTGCGCGCAGAATTGACGCCGTTATCGACCTTGGATCGTGAGATTCAGGGAGACTCTGGCGCGGGCGCTTGTCGAATATAGTCGCTTTTTTTTTGTGTCGTGGTCGTTGGTAGAAGTATCGCTGCAGAAGTCACATAGAGAAGACGGAGCCGAGGATCATCCCCTGCCAGCAGGAGCGAGTATCGGTGAGATTGCCCATCCATAATTTGTGAGCCACGTACGTGATCGCGTCCGCTACCCGGCCGTTCTGTCGCCGTCGCCATTTGGTGTTTCGTTTTCGCGAGAGCTTTGCCCTGAGCTTTCGATTTTCGTGAGTTTCGGGCGACCGGAGACAAGCGACCGAGGCGTCGAGGACGATCGTAACGTAAGTCGTAATTGATAGGGAATCGTTCGTCTCTCTCCGGGATTAAGGGCGCGAAACGCGTAGTAACCGGCTCTCGTACATCGACCACGTGCGCGGTAAATCGCGAGGAATGCGTTCGCAATACGTGCTGTCGTAAATAGTTGTCGAAGTCGCGTAAGACATCCCCGCAATCGATCTTCGTGCGATTTTCGTGTGGTAATCAGCGTGTGTGTGTGAGTATTGCGTTATCGTGAATTTGCGAGTATTTTTCCGTCATTGTCGCGCCCATTGTATTGTATTATTCGCGCCTATTTCGTTGGTAATTGTCGTGTGTGCGAGTGTGTCGCGGTGCGTAATAAATTACGACAAATTGCGAGATTGCCGAAATCTGAAAGATTCGCGTATGTTAGGAGCGTTACGCCGAAAAGTGAAGTAAGAGCGGTGTAATCGGCGTCCGACGGCTATCGATAGTCGATCGTAATAACCATGCTCGTCGCAAGCGAGGTCTACCCACACAGCACAAATGGCTATTTGCCGACTGATAGTCGACATTTTTTAGTCAACTTGAAGTCTCTTTAAGTCGACATTTAGTCAACTATTTCTAGTACGGTTTATTGTCGACTTTAACTATCGACTATGAATCGACTTAAGGTTGACCATTTTCAGAATATTAAAAGTCGCCTTTCGGCAAAGCAAAAAGTCGATTAAATTAGGCATTTTCAAATACTTGATTGATTTAATTTCATTATTCTTTAATTGTATTATATGTAACAATATTATATAATTAAAGTATTTACATCAGGGAGCCGATTTTCCTGAGCAATGCAGCAGTTTAAAAAAGAATTTGTTTTCTATTTAAAGTTTATTTTTAGCATTCGTCATTAGTAAAACATTTTTTGTAACTGAAATTTTGTTTTTTTAGTTTTTAAGAGGACTGTTTAATTTGAATTTTATTTCATATTAATACGGTGATTTTTTTGCTGATTTGTTGCTATTGAAAGATGTTAAAAAATTTTGCTAAAATTTAGTGGCCTGGTTGTTTTGTGTGTGTGTATATTCATTAAGTAGCTACTAAAGATATCCAATGGATAAATGGAAATATTCATATAGTTCCACGAGCTTCACGCCTCGCCGCTAGGTGGCGAAAAGGAAAACGCCTAACTCGAAAGTGGAATTCATCTAAGACAGTAATATAAGGCCGCGGCACACGGCCACAAATCACGGCTTATCGATCAAAGAGAGCGGACTATTATAGTCGCATCTTCTCTAGCTTTTGCAAGGAGCTTCAGAGCTCCATGTAATTAACCGCAGATGGTTAATTTTTTTTAAATTCCATCATATATGTATCTATATACAGAACATTAAATCGATCAAGTTTTTGAGAAATGACATAAAAATAAAAATTTAGTAGTTAATGGACATGATATTAAATTGACTGAAAATTGACTTATAATCGCCATAAAGTTGACTTCTAAGTCGACTTATTAGCTGACTGACAGTCGACTATAGTCGAGTCATTTGTCGGCTGTTAGTCGACTTTAAGTTGACATTCAGTCTGACTTTGAAGTCGACTTTAGACTTTTTCTGCCGACTGACAGTCAACTAACAGTCGACTTGGTGCTGTTTGGGTATCGTTTTCGCAAATTAATTAATTATTCTCTCTTGATCATTAGGCATTCTTTCGAACTGATTGCTGTCGATTAGAGTATCGAGATTAAAAATTAGAGCGAGCAAAAGTGCATTTGCAGGAAAGGTCCCGTAAAATAAGACGACGATTTGACTATTGAATTATCGTTACGTTTTTTGATGCGCCGTTCGGCCTCGCGAAGACTGGCCATAAAAACATGCTAGAAGAAATACAAGGAATGTCTTAGCACTTTCTTAGATTTTCGATTTCGCGTGAATATTTGATCCATCTGATTCACGTTTGGCGAATTTTGATAGATTATCGTATTGATTATGATCACTCGACTTATTATTTGTTATATTTCGTTAAATATTCTAATTTATGTTACTTTTATTTTTCTTTAATTTGTTATTTCTTTTATTTTATTTTCTTTTTGAATAAATTTGCTATATTTTTCTATACTAAGTCCGCGTAACTTATTTGAGTGTTAGCTTTTCGTGATCGTTAAATTCTGTCGTGTTTGTCGAATTCGTGAATTTCTTTGAAACCTCGTATAGAATAATTATAACACTCTTTTCCATAGACCCTGCTCCTCTACCGTTAAGCGAGCTAGTCGGCCCGTGGCGAATAAGGCAAGCGTTTTTCGCGTTATTTTGGGGTTTAGTGAACTGATACGTGAAAGACCGTATCTGGCGCCCAATTTCGGTATTTCGATACGGCCTTCGCTTAATTTAATTAAGACTTTTTGACTTAGAATGACACAAAGAATACACAGTTTCAGTGTGGACATCACGTTTCGGGACATCCTGTATATAGATCATTTTTCCTCAATTCTTTTCCTCAATTTGATTTATTTTTTATGTAAAAATTTTAGTTATTTTCTAAATTATTCTTCATTTTTATATGTAGAAACGGAGATTTACAAAAAATGAAAACATACATCCATATATTTCATATATACTTTAATTTATTTAATTAATTTTATTTATTATATGTTATTGTGTAGACTTTTTTCCCGATAGAAAAAAATTTGAAAAAAAAATTATTACAGTTGGTCCAGCGTTGATGATCCTCCGAACCAAGATCCATTTTATTGAAAAGATTGGCCTGAAATTCTTTCATATTATCAGAATTGGGAAATTGTCCAGCGATAACTATTTCTTGCTCCGCATCAACGCTGACATATGGATTAAATCGTTTATTATTATTCATTTTCTATAAATTCTAATAAATCTGAAGAAAGATATTAGAATTCTATTTCAGAATTATATATGTATAATTAGGAAGACAGAATGAAATTTATAATTATCATATGGAAATAATCTTTAAAATAATTTACTCAAAAATTGAAAAAGAATATATACAGAAAAGAACAAGAGGAATTTGTACTCACCACATTCAAAAATTAAAAAACATTTTTTTATAAAATTAGCAGCGCGCGGCGATTCTAATAAAAACAACTTTATAAAATCTGACTATCACAGTGGCTACTTTTTATTATAGAACAAAACGTATCTTACTATTAACCCTTAGCTGACACACCTCAAAATAATAACGTACGTGCTATAGGGGGTATTTTGGACCCCAGCAAGAAAAATATGTGTATAATTTTTTTATTTATCAATATTTTTATTTGAAAATTTTTATATATGTTCTTTGAAGTCTCTGCTAAAGGATTAAACTGCTTATGAAGCCCAAAATTATTTTTAAGATATTGAAAAAAAATAAAATGTATGAAAAAATATGAAAATTAACACATTTTACTAAAAAACGACTAATACTAGGTGACGCCACAGAACCAAATTTGGCGCGCAACTATGAAAAATTTAAGTTCAAAAACACTCTGGGGTACTTTTAACCCCATGTGCCAGCTACGGGTTAAATCAGATATGAACTGTGTGACAACCATTCAATATATAACAGCTTCATAATCCTAATAGCCTGACCGTGTAACAAGTGATTATCAAACTTGAACTGCTGCCTTTAAAGGCAAAGTTTCCCCCAATTTGACGCGTGCGAATATTGATATGACGCGCATGCCTATCGATCTATAATGATCGAGGTGTGAGAGTCTCCCCAAACAGCACGAGATATCCTCAGGATGATCCTGAATATATTCTAAATATCTTCGGGATATACGCGGGATTTATTCAGGATATGATATAAAGCCAAACAGCTCAGGATATTTTTTGGATCTCTTAAGGGAGTCCTGCGGAACTGTAAGAGATATTTTAAGGATATCCTTTTGTGTTTCTTATCTAGACAGCACAAGACAGCACAAGACGTCTTCAAGATCATAATCCAAACAGCACAGGATGTTTTTTGGATCTCTTAAGGTAGCCCTGCGTGGCTATTAGAGATATTTTAAGGATATCTTTATGTTCCTCATTACATCCCAAATTAGTTCAGAATATATGTGATTGATAGTATCAATTTGATACACCGAAAAATTGTATTCTTGAAATGTATACACCGAAAAAATTGTATTCTTAACTTAAGAATATGCCACTTATCTTTAGAATATATACCACTAAAATAGGCGCCAAGAGGATCCTCTTAAGTTAAGAGGAAAATCTTCTAAAGAGATATTCTTAATACACAGAGAAAAATATTTCTTTGGATTTAATAAATTTTGTTGAAGTCAAATAAATTTTAATTATTGGTCTAAAAGTTTTTTTCCGCCTAATTTCAAATAATCTGTTTAATATTCTGAATCCCAACAAGGAATCTAGATTATTAAATAAATTATTTTAAATTCAGCTTAAAATTAAACTGATAAACAGTGATGTCAGAAAGAGGATGCGGCTCACATGCACACAGAGAACCTGTGTGTGAGTAGCATCCTCTCTTTCGCACCACTGCTAAGGGAAAAAAATATACTTTTTAGATCTTACGTTAATACAAGTCCTTTATATAAATTTCATGATAAATATTGAATACGTGAAAAATTAAGAGTGGTGTCGCCGCGTAGCAGCAAATGAAGAAACATGTCGCGCACACGAAAATCGAGTTGCGGCGTAGAAGTCGCAAATTAAGAATATATTCTTATTCATTAAGAATATATTCTTATTTATTAAGAATATTTATTAAGAGGACTTATAAAGTATACATTTCAAGAATACAATTTTTTTGGTGTACTTTATAAGTTCTCTTAATAAATATTCTTAATAAATAAGAATATATTCTTAATTTGCGATTTCTGCGCCGCAACTCGATTTCCGCGTGTGCGACATGTGTGCAGTGCAATGGCACATATTTTTTCACTTGCCGCTACGCGGCGACACCACTCTTAACTTTTCTCGTTCAATATTTATCATCAAATGTATATAAAGGATTTGTATTAACGTAAGATCTAAAATATATTTTTTTCTCTTAGCAGTGGTGCGAAAAAGAGGACGCTGTTCACACATAGGTTCTTTGATTGTGTGCATTTGAGCCGCATTCTCTTTCTGACATCACTGTTTATCAGTTTAATTTCAAACTGAATTTAAAATAATTTAATATTCTGGATTCCTTGTTGGGATTCAGAATATTAAACATTTAAAATAATTAAATATTAACATTATAATTAAATATTACAATAACATTTAACAGATTATTTCAAATTAGACGGAAAAAAAATCTTTTAGACCAATAATTAAATTTATTTGACTTCAGCAAAATTTATTAAATCCAAAGAAACATTTTTCTCTGTATGTTAAGAATATCTAATAAGAATATTTAATAAGAATATCTTTTTAGAAGATTTTCCTCTTAATTTAAGAGGATCCTCTTGGCGCCTATTTTAGTAGAATATATTCTAAAGATATAAGTGGCACATTCTCAAGTTGAGAATACAATTTTTTCGGTGTACTATATATGCTACTTGAAGGATTAATTTAGATTATATCCAGCATATGTTTTCAGGATTATTTAAGAAGAAATTTAAAAAATTATATATGCGTTGCATATACAAACATATATTCGGCATGTAAACTACCAAATCAAGCAATGCGATATAAAATATGCGAAAAAATATGCTGGATATAATCTAAATTAATCCTGAAAATAGCATATAAAGCACCTCAACGATATATTCTGGACTAATTTAGGATGTATTGTAGACGTTTCAAGAGTTATAAGATTTTCTATAGACATCCTGCAAATATCTTTAGGACTTTGAAATAGAATCTCCTGAGGATATATCTAGGCTTTATGTGAGGTGCTTATTTACTATTCCTCAGGACATCCTCAGAATGTACGAGGATTACAAACAGATATCCTCAGGATATTTCCTATATCCGTGCAGAACATCCTTAGGAGATCCAAAAGACGTCCGTGTGCTGTTTGGGTCGTCTCTGCTCGTCCTCTTTCGTTCTGGGATCCTGACACAGTACATCGAGGAATCGACGATACCATTGATCTCAAAGCTGCCAGATCTCCGCCGCAAGCAACATGCAACACGGCGTGGAGGGGGTAATGAGGATGTGAGCGTAAGCGTACGTGTGAGCTCGGCGCTTCGGCTAGTAGAAGAGGACAGAATACAGTCTTCTGTCTTCTTCCTACCAACGAAAGCGACGGCCGACGCGCAACGAAAGCGACGGCCGACGCTACACGCTGCTCGCTCCTCGATAACTCGATATGCGCTCAATGTTTCTCTTACAGCTTTTTTATCGTATAATATGTTTATAATATGTATGTGTATATATATATATATATATATATATATATATATATATATAATAAATATATTATACAAATATATACACAAATATAAATATATACTAATTATATGACAAAAATATATTATAAAACTATTTAATATAATAATTGAACTTGTTTTCTCCATACATATACATTTAAAATAATAAAATAAAAAAATTTAATGTGTGGCGATTTTCCACACCACCCACGGGGTATCACCAATGGCGCGTTAGGTTTTTTTATATGGACCTTCGCCTATATATAGAGCCCTATTATACCACATTGCATTATTTTGTCATTTACAAGTATGATGTCTTTTATACAGACAAGATAATTTTTATACTCCTGCTTTCCACAAATATGATGTCTGTTACACAGACAAGATGTTTTTAATACTTTTGCTTTCCACAAATATGATGTCTGTTACACAGACAAGATGTTTTTAATACTTATGCTTTCCACAAATATGATGTCTGTTACACAGACAAGATGTTTTTAATACTTATGCTTTCCACAAATATGATGTCTGTTATACAGACAAGATGTTTTTAATATTTATGCTTTCCACAAATATGAGGTCTGTTACACAGACAAGATGTTTTTAATACTTATGATTTCCACAAATATGATGTCTGTTACACAGACAAGATGTTTTTAATACTTTTGCTTTCCACAAATATGATGTCTGTTACACAGACAAGATGTTTTTCACGTACTTACTTTTACAAGCGTAATGTTTTTAATAAATTTATTATTTATGAGATGAGGGGCCAGCTCTGCAGCATGTAATCTTAAAATACTTTTATTTTTTTTAGCAACGGTAATATATAATTTATCCGCTGACATAAGAGACAAATGCTTTTCATCAATTTTCATTTTGATAGCTGTCTCGCCTCTTGTTTTTAATGCAGATTTAAATACACAAATAGCATTAACAGTAGCTGACGAAAAACTGTTACGTTTTTTTGTTTTTAAATTATTTAAAAGAGAAAACATTCTTTCCGGATTGACATTTGAATTTGGAAGAGATCTAATAGTACTTATAACATTTGTTAAATTGGGATATTTAGCAAGATTATTGTGTCGATTTTGTAAAATTTTTTTCCATATGCTGTCGAAATTTAATTTAGAGAAGTTTTGTTTTTCTTCCATTGTTGCCAAAATCTGATGGTAAGGCCATCCATTCCTTCTTTAAATCATCTTCATCAAAACCGCCGATAGTTTTAGCTATTGTTGTGCCCGAACCGCGGAGGACGGGTCTTCGGAATCGTTCGCCCAAAGGATTAGAATCCAAGCAACGAATGAGACACTCCGTACTTGATAGTAAAGGAATATATTTCAGTCGTTCTTCTTACACTGTGCTTACACTACTTTGAAATCTATTTACGTTACAATAGCTTGATGTTGATTTCGACACGGTATTGCTTGACGATTCGGCAGTCAGTCAATCCGGTCACTTGACGAGTCTGATGAGTCCGACTGATGATTTCGTGGTCGGTTTATATATCGTTTGCTTATTGAGGAAAGGATGAGGTGTCCTCGAGCCGGAGTGCGGTTCGTGCTCCGTGCTCGATTTTATTATGCTTACTCAGCTTTGATCGTGACTTGCTATTCTTTTCGTCACGTCTTGTTTCTATTTCCTAATATCTCTTATTTAATATTAACTTATTTACTTTTATTGTTTCTGCCGGCTTCAGCTTATTTAATTAAATTATTATTTATAATAATGGTAATTAATTAATTATTCCGTCGGGTTACGACACTATAAAAGAAACATCATTGAATGATGTTTCTCTATTGTTATCAAATAAACTTATATATGGTCTAAAAACTTGTAACTTTGATAAAAATATATTATTTAGAGGTAATCTTTTACGAATTTCTTCCGCAGCAGTCACATAAAATGTTAAACAGTTCTCTCGAACATTTCTAACTATGTTTATGTGACCTTTAAGCGTTAATTCGTTTAGATATTCTTCACATTCTGATCCCAAAATAATTTCATCTATAACTTTTTGGTTTTCTTTTAGTGAGAATATAATATTTGTAGAAAATGGTTTTAAATATTCTTCTTTTAAAAAATTTCGACAGATTTGAAAAAGAAAGTTTGTAGATTTTGGATGTAATAAATGAATCCTTGTTTCTAATGCTTGAAAGAATGCATTAACCCTAGTAGCACAACACATTGGCAATTCATTGGCTAAATATTGGTTTTATTGGGAATATCTTGGCCAATATTAACCAATGCGAAGCTAATATTGGTTACTAACGAAATGCAAGTGTACTGCCAATATTGCAGTGCCCATGATGACACCAATATTGGTTATCAATTAAACATAAATGTGCTGCCAATATTGTTACACCCATGCCAATACTAATATTGGTTATAAAATAAATATAAGTATAGTGCCAATATCTTACATCCATGATGACACCAATATTGGTTATCAATTAAACATAAATGTGCTGCCAATATTGTTACACCCATGACAATACTAATATTGGTTATAAAATAAATATAAATATAGTGCCAATATCTTACATCCATGATGACACCAATATTGGTTATCAATTAAACGTAAATGTACTGCCAATATTATTACACCCATGACAATACTAATATTGGTTATAAAATAAATATAAGTATAGTGCCAATATCTTACATCCATGATGACACCAATATTGGTTATCAATTAAACGTAAGTGTGCTGCCAATATTGTTACACCCATGATAATACTAATATTGATTATAAAATAAATGTAAATATAGTGCCAATATCTTACATCCATGATGACACCAATATTGGTTATCAATTAAACGTAAATGTACTGCCAATATTGCACGTTCACACGTTATATGTGAGCTTCGCGCGTCGCCACTAGGTGGCGAAAAGGAAAACACCTAACCCGAGAGTGGGACTCCATCTAAAGCAGTATATAAGGCCACGGCACAGGTCCCACGAGTCACGACTTATCAGTCAAAGAGTGCGGACTATTATAGCCGCATCTCCTCTAGCTTTTGCGAGGACTTCCAGAGCTCCATAAATTAACCACAGATGGTTAATTTTTTTTTGGTGGCGAATTCCGTCATATATTAGAAACTGATCTATATCCAATGTAAAAATATTTGAGTATGTATAATTAGTCAATCTTGGTTAAAGATAAAAATAATTTATTGGTCCAATATTACAATACAATATTAGCTAAAAAAGAGAGAGCGTCTACTTTACAATATTGGACCAATATATAAGAACCAATCTATACCCAACATTAAAAGTTGGATATATATTGTTAGCCAATATTGCTCCAATGCAGTTGTGCTACTAGGGAAATGCATTAAAGAAATTTAAAACGTATTTTAAAAACAGGAAGTAAGCTTTTATCTCTACGTTGTCCATCATAGACAATAGATATTCTCCAGAATTTGTTTTTTCACTCACAACCATTTCAGTAAGAAAGTATTTAATTGTATCCCAAGATTCAAGAAGCCTTTCGATACATAAATAGTGCGAAAGCCAGCGTGTATCACATAATTTCAATATTTTGCGATTTGTTTCTTGAAAACATTCGCAAAATTCAAGAAAAATAGCCGAACGTTTTGGACTGCTATTGAGATAAGTAGCAATTTTTTTTAGAAACTCGCAATATGCAGGCATTTTAGAACAAGCAGCATGCGCTGCTAATGCAGAGGAATGACATGGGCATGAAAATGTTAATAAATGTGGGCATATTTCTTCCAATTTTTTTTTAAACGATAAATGTTTTCCTGTCATAACAGATGCATTATCGCATGATAAAGCTACGATATTTAAAAACGGTATCTGTAATTTCACATTTAAATGCCTGAAACAACTTTTCTGCACTTGAATCTTTGGCATCAATATCGATTAATTTAACTAATTGTGAGCGAATATCTAATGTCTCTGGATCAACGTATCGAACAAAAAAAGTCATCCATTTATTATTTGTTATATCAGATGTTTCGTCAATAAAAATTGTAAATTTTGTATTTTGAAGCTTATTGACGACACGATCTGTTTCAACTGGGCATAAAACATTTGTAATAATGTTTTTACATTTCGTTCGACCCATGCTCATGTTTTGTAATACATTAGGATCTTTTCCTACATGTTGAAAGAAGCTAAGGATTTCTTTTGCAGTTTGATGCGAAATATTTTTATCAGCAATTAATGCCGCATATCGAATTTCTGCTGTTTTTTTTCGCTCATCAAACGACAAAAGTGAATCATTAATTATGTTTATATTTTCATTCGTATTCTTTGTTCCTGTTTCATGTTTTTTAGATATTTCTATATGTGCTTTGGATTCTACGTGACGATAAATTTGCGATAAACCACCAACCATAGATTTATTACAAAATGAACAAAAAAATGAATTTTCATCGTGTGATACTTTTTGTAGCCATGGTTTTAATACACTAGGACCTCTATTTAGTAAACTTCGATATAGTGAAGTCTCCCCACTATGCGACCGATATCAATCGGTGGCGAGCGTGGTAGGAGAAGCGTCGGGCGTATACATTCAGGCGCGTAGCGCGCTATTAAACACTGTGTGTAGAGAGGTACATATTTAACAACAATGACAACGTTGACGAAACGCGCTCGAATTACATATTATGATCGGTTGAAAATTATTGACAAATTAGACCAAAAAAGTGAAAAAGTATTTTTAACTGAAAAATGTCGAGAACAAAATCGGGGACCCGTCCCTACACGTGGCTGCTGGTACGGTTCTGCAAGAGACTACATCAGTTGCGCAGAGTCTGCTTGGGTGGAGCGTGCACAGCCTTCGATTTATGCAAGTGTGATGCGGTGCCGGTCCCACCGCAGTTCACTAAATCGAGGTCCTAGTGTAATTCGATCTCTAACCATTGTTTTTTAAATTTAGTCTTTAAATTTACGTTAATTTTTTCGGATATTTTTTTCTTTGAAATTTTATTATCAATATTTAATAAAGATGAATTTTCTTTAATATTATTTTTATGACACGCAGAATCCGCATGTCTTAAAACATGTGTGTTGCACGAAATATTTTTATTGCATATAATGCAATGATATAAACTCTCATCAAAAGATACTTTGCGTATCCAAAACTTAATTTTATCATCACTAAGCCAAGCTTCTTGAAAGCTTCGCTTAGATTTTTTTGTTAACTCCTCACACATTTTTATGAAACAGAAAAGAGACAGAAACAAAGAATTAAAGAAGAGTGAATAAAAGAAGATAAAGATATATAGAAATTTTGAATAATTAAAACTCACAATCGGGATTGTGACAATCTCTTGAACACCAAGATTTAACACGGCACGTATAAAAAAATATGTTTACTTGAGAGTACAAGGCGACAAGATTATCTGATGAAAACGCTGCGAAACAAATGAACGGCATTAAATAAATGAAACGACATGAAACAAACAAACAAATGCCGAGTGTGCCTCATTGACAGTTTACTGAAGCACGGCGACAGACACAAGTAATTCGCGTCAACATAATGGCTCGTAAGTAAATAATTATTTGTAGAAATATTAAAGAACTTTAATCTTGAATTTTTATGTGCTTGTTTTAATTTTTCTCTTAATAAAAATTTTTCTCTTAAATTTTATAGAAGAAGAAATGAATGCGGTAATGCTGCAAGAAAATATGCAGTCCAATATGCAGCAGTTGATGCAACAATTGTTGCATCAACAGCTGCAAGCATATCTGCAGCAGCAGCAGGAACAGCAACGTCAGGAGCAAAATGGTACATAATTTTTTATATTAAATTCTATTTCATCAAATTTTATATTTATATATATATATATATATATATATATATATATATATATATATATATATATATATATATATAATTATAATTTATTTATTATTTATGTCATATTTTTCAGAAAATAAACAAAAAAAACGAGGAGGCGGGCAGTCCCGTGCCCGCTGGTACCGGCGCCGGAAAAATATGGATACCAGGAGCGGCGGGGGCGTCACAGGCGCCCGTAACAGAGGAGGCAGCCGAGGCAGAGGAGGCGGCAGAGGCAGAGGAGGCGGCCAAGGAAGAGCCACGATAGTTAAAAACTATTATTATTATTAATATAAGTTATAAAATATGTATGATAAAAAATAAACAAAAAAAATAAATAATTTTGGAAATATTTATTTATCCTCACACACACACACACACACACACACACACACACACACACACACACACACACACACATATATATATACAGAGTTGAACAGAGGTGAACAGAGTTATTGGTCTACCCTGTATATACATACATATATATACATATATATGTATATATATGTATGTATATACAGGGTAGACCAATAACTCTGTTCACCTGGAATATCTCCGTTATTTTTAGAGATACAAAAATCTTGTACTTATAAAAGTTGTACGGTACCAATAGGGCCGTAATATGCTACTAATAATTTTTTTGTAGGTGGAGGTGCTTCAGAGATTTCAAGATCATCTCCATTTTTTTAAATGGCATGCTATACTTTTTTATTCTTAGTGTAATAGCGGATGTTTAGACGATTTCAACGACCTATAATAAGGTCATTCGGCATTAAATAAAATTGTAAAACAATGATTCTTACCTTGCTTATAAGAGATGCTCAAAGTGATGTCCGTTTGCATCGATGCAACACTGAAATCTTTGAATTGCTGAAGCACGTACATTTCTTAACGTTTCTGGATTGATTGTCGCACATGCTGCAATAATTCGTTGTTTCATATTTTCCGCTGTGGTCGGTATTTCTTGGTATACAATGTTCTTTATTGTTCCCCAAAGAAAAAAATCGAGCAATGTTATGTCGGAAAGCTAAACTAAATAGACTGATCACTTTCTGAAAGCTCTACTAATACTAAAGTCTAAGACCACTTAGTTTCTCTAGACCTCTGAAACTTATTATAGTAAAAAATGTAAATATTTACATTTCTTACTATAATCTAGCGATATAGTACAAAGAATATTGAATGAATCGAAGTAAGTTATGAAAACTTGGCGTGCCCGGATTGTTTACATTATAAACAAATATATCTCCAATAAAATGTAAAATATTAGACATTATGTAATTAAATATTTAATCTGTATTTGATTACGATCCGGGCACGCCAAGTTTTCATAACTTACTTCGATTTAAAGACTGCGATTTAAAACTTGCGTAAAACTTTTTTTTTAAATTATATACATTATATAAAAAATGTTTTGAGAATTAAAAGAATCCTAATTCTCATTAAATATTTTAAAAATTAATTTTCTCTGAATAAATATAAAATGCGTTTTAATTTCTTAAGGAGAATTTATGTATAATATTAGGTGTACAACTTTGCTTCCGCCGTTTTCCTATAGATGGCTTTAGCGGTAAATAGTGGTCGAAGTAAATAGATCATAGACGTCATGCAATAAACTTGGGCATCTGTCAACATAACCCCATAGAAACATTAGTTGATATGTGTCTGCATCATAAAGTTATTCCCGATTGAAAATGTCAGTTTACGAGCCAAATTCTCGTCATTTGCGGGAGGTTTTAATTTTCTGCTTCAATATGAAGAAATCTGCGGCTGAGGCTCATCGAATGCTCTCAAATACTTATGGTGAGGCCGCTATTAGTGAAAGAACGTGTCGTGAGTAGTTTCAACGCTTCAAGAACGGTGATTTTCACGTCGAAGACCGGCATAGCGGTGGAAGAGAGAAGGTTTTCGAAGATGCAGAATTGGAGGCATTACTTAATGAAGACTCGTGTCAAAGTCAAGAAGAATTGGCACGATCATTGGGAGTGACTCAACAAGCAATTTCAAAACGCCTCAAAGACATGGGAATGATTCAGAAGCAAGTAAATTGGGTGCCGTACGAGTTGAAACCGAGAGATGTTGAACGGCGTTTGTTTGCTTGTGAACAGTTGCTTGAAAAGCAAAGACGGAAGGGATTTCTGCATCGCATTGTGACTGAGGACGAAAAATGGGTTCATTACGATAACCCCAAGCGCAGAAAATCATGGGGATATCCCGGCCATGCTTCCACGTCGACGGCCAAACCGAATATTCACGGCTCCAAAGGTCATGCTCTGTATTTGGTGGGACCAGCTCGGCGTAGTGTATTATGAGCTGTTAAAACCGACTAAAACAATCACAGGCGATCGTTATCGAACGCAATTAATGCGTTTGAGCCGAGCATTGAAAGACAAACGGCCGCAATACAACGAGAGACACGATAAAGTGATTTTGCAGCATGACAATGCTCGATCCCATGTTGCGAAAGTGGTCAAGACATACTTGGAAACGTTGAAATGGGAAGTCCTACCCCACCCGCCGTATTCTCCAGACGTTGCTTCCTCTGACTATCACTTGTTTCGATCAATGGCACACGGCCTGGCTGACCAGCACTTCCGGTCTTATGAAGAAGTAAGAAATTGAATCGATTCGTGGATCGCTTCAAAAGATGACCAGTTTTTTCAACGCGGGATTCGTACGCTGCCCGAAAGATGGGAGAAAGTAGTGGCCAGCGATGGACAATACTTTGAATCATAAATGTATAACCAGTTTTTTACAATAAAGCCTCGAATTTCGGAAAAAAAACGGCGGAAGCAAAGTTGTACACCTAATATTTCTACTGTATAAAATTGATATTTCACGGCAAATATTATATCAAATTTACAAATTGCTCTTAAGTACTTGGCTAATAGTAATTATTGATTTCATATTTAGTTTTGATATTTTATTTTTTAATATTTTTTTATGAAAATTATTTGTTGAGATTTTGTTTTTTAGGAAAATGATGTTTTGAGGGAAAATTACTGTAAAAAATTATTTTTAAGTAATTTTTTTATTAAAGCTGCATACAAGGTAGAATATTAATTTTTTACAGTAATTTTCCCTCAAAAAATCATTTTCCTAAAAAACAAAATCTCAACAAATAATTTTCATAAAAAAATATTAAAAAATAAAATATCAAAACTAAATATGAAATCAATAATTACTATTAGCCAAGTACTTAAGAGCAATTTGTAAATTTGATATAATATTTGCCGTGAAATATCAATTTTATACAGTAGAAACCGGAGAAAAATCCTTTATCATTTTGCGATTTTTCTTAATAATTAATTAGATATTAATTTAAAAAGATCAGCGCATTATGATATTGTGATGGCATATGATTTCTAATATTATTATTTAAATTATGTAATATTTGAAGAATTTATATTAATCGATATAAATATAATACAAATAATAAAATTAATGGTTTTACATAAAAAAATTATATGCAATTGTACGTATATATGCATTCAAGGAATATATAGTTTTACATTTGTTACATTGATGCAACGTTACATTGGTATAAAAATGTAAATGTGTCAGTCGCTTATCTTTTTAAGAAAATAGTAAACATAATAATATTATTATAATTTATTTTATAAGAATTATTAAGATTTTATAAAAAACTATATTTTATTGATAAATACTATTAATTTTTCGTAATTATGTATTAATATATATTGAGTGGCGCTATAACGGAACAACATGATAAATAAAAAATCGTTTGATTTAAAAAAAAAATATACTATGCAATTATATTTTATGATTATTATTATATTGAAAAAATTTTATTGTCAGATCTTTCATAATTCTTCGAAATGCACTTTGTTGGTGAAGTAAGACTTTTATACAACATTTTTAACTAATCAATAGTTCGAGAAATCATGAGTATTAATTGTAATAAATATTCCATATATATATATATATATTCCATATATATATATATATATATATATATAGTGGCGCTATAACGGAACAACATGATAAATAAAAAATCGTTTGATTTAAAAAAAAAATATACTATGCAATTATATTTTATGATTATTATTATATTGAAAAAATTTTATTGTCAGATCTTTCATAATTCTTCGAAATGCACTTTGTTGGTGAAGTAAGACTTTTATACAACATTTTTAACTAATCAATAGTTCGAGAAATCATGAGTATTAATTGTAATAAATATTCCATATATATATATATATATATGGAATATTTATTACAATTAATACTCATGATTTCTCGAACTATTGATTAGTTAAAAATGTTGTATAAAAGTCTTACTTCACCAACAAAGTGCATTTCGAAGAATTATGAAAGATCTGACAATAAAATTTTTTCAATATAATAATAATCATAAAATATAATTGCATAGTATATTTTTTTTTAAATCAAACGATTTTTTATTTATCATGTTGTTCCGTTATAGCGCCATTCAATATATATTAATACATAATTACGAAAAATTAATAGTATTTATCAATAAAATATAGTTTTTTATAAAATCTTAATAATTCTTATAAAATAAATTATAATAATATTATTATGTTTACTATTTCCTTAAAAAGATAAGCGACTGACACATTTACATTTTTATACCAATGTAACGTTGCATCAATGTAACAAATGTAAAACTATATATTCCTTGAATGCATATATACGTACAATTGCATATAATTTTTTTATGTAAAACCATTAATTTTATTATTTGTATTATATTTATATCGATTAATATAAATTCTTCAAATATTACATAATTTAAATAATAATATTAGAAATCATATGCCATCACAATATCATAATGCGCTGATCTTTTTAAATTAATATCTAATTAATTATTAAGAAAAATCGCAAAATGATAAAGGATTTTTCTCCGGTTTAATTCGTTCTATCAATACGTGATGAGTGAAATAATATTACCGAACATACTGTATAAACAAAATCTAAAAAGTTTGAAGGAGATAAAATTATACTTACTATTTCGGTTTCCATACGATTTGGATATTGTTATATTTGTAGATTACCTGTCTTTTAATTACTTCCATCAGAATGCAGTGTATGCCGAGTCTTCTAGCTACGATGTAATATGTAGCAGTTAATATATATCTTTGAAATAATTCTGAAATCTATATGATAAATTATATTTAAAAAATTAAATATTTAAAAACTAAAAAAATTATAGTAGTTCTTGCGCATAGCATGACAAATCATTATTGTATTTTAAAATAATCTAACATAAAACTTACATTTAAATACTTGATTTCAGAATCTGATATTATCAATAATTGATATAATTTTCGGATGTCTAAAATAGAAAATATATATTCTTCAAGTACACACATAATTTGTCTGGTTTCTGTTGGATTCCAGAAATTATCATCGATATTGTTATCTCTCCAAAAAGAAAATTGTTCCAACGTGCTCGATAATATTGAATGTTTAGGATATATATTTTTAAGGCGGCATAGTACTTCTTGCGCAATACCATCTAACCATTTATTTATAATCGAATAAGTTATACGTGGTAGAAAATATTAAGCCACTATAATAATTTTCCTTTCTAAAAGCTGCTTTTCATTTGGCTTATTTAAAAATTTGATTTGCTTATAGATAGCGATATTGTTTTAGACAAAGGAAAATTAGCTCTAAATTATATTTAGTTGTCAAATTGAAACCGAGTGGACTGAAAAAAATTTATATATTAATTATACAATAATTATGTTAATTTATAAGGTTAATAACAATTTAATTTGTTGAATTTTACCATGATAACGATTGCGCAGAAATAATTTTATTTAAGTCATCTAAGACAAAATAATAAGACATGGAATTTTCAACTATGGAGTGCAGAAAACATTCCAATTCTTCTTTGTTAGTGTCCGATAAATTATTGTTGGTCATCAATAATACATAATACTGTAGTTTTTTGATATATTATATTCCTGTTTCTATTTGTTTTTTAAAATCAAAAACTTTCTTCGGCTTCTCTATACTATACTTTTTCGCGCAGCAGTAGAACATCTAAAATTCAGACAGATAATTTTTAAGATATATATTAGAAATAACTCCAATATCAGCAAAAGCTTGAATAATATATTTTCTTCTAAATATATATTTTTTAATTCTAAATGTAAATTTTTTAATTACAAATTAATATAGTAATGGATCGCAATTTATACACATACATTGTAATATCAATAAAAAGTCAATAAAAGAATATTTAAATGCAATTAATATTTCCCATTTTGCCAGTAAAACGCTTTAGGATCCCCTTAACTTTGCGTGATAAGTAGTAACGATTTTGTGGTGGTTCGACTATTCTATGACGATCTGTCGCGGTTTGTATGAAGATAATAATTGTAATAATTATTATAATTTAATGTAATTTAGTATATAATTGAGTTACTGTATAAGAGAATTTATATTAGAATTTATATTAATACATCTTTTACGAATAACTTGGTTTATTGAAAAATAGAAAGAATTATATGTAAGAGAAATATTGATAAAATATATTATTTGTTTAGTTAATAAAAATTTAAGTAAATAAACATACTTGTATAACAAAAAAAAATTTAAGGAATATATATCAATATGCAATTATTCCTATTTTCAACGAAACAAGTTATTTGTAAAAATGCATTATATGAATTACTGTGAATTCATTAAATTTTCATTAACTTCATTAAATAAACAATATGTTTCATAAATATTTCCTACTGATTATTCTTGCCATTTTTCAACGAGCCAGGTTATTTTTAAAAACATTAACGGGTTAAGAACACTAATGCAGATAAGATTCAGGAGTAATTTAATTTAAATATTGCATATAAAAAGAAGTAATAACTATATGCCTAATAATCAGGTGGGAAATAAATCATTACTATACAGGGTGTCCCATTTTAAAAGTTCCACCCTCATAACTTTTCAGGATCAACGTTTGAAGGAAAACGACTCCAATAAAAGTTGTAGGGAACAAAGGGGGCTATCTAATAGTGACCTTGGATTCGACATTAAAGGTCATTTTCAAGGTCATTTGAAGGTCAACTTCCGTTTTTTAAATGGGAACCCCTATTTTTTATTACTTATTCTTGTAGCTTATCTCGAGAGCTTTCCAAAACACTATAATTAAGTTAGTTTTCATTAAGTACTTTCCGAGTTATGAGGCTTGAAATAATTTATTAATTTTACATAAACCATAAAATATCTAGTAAAATATTCATTTTTCGATTATCTTACCTTAATACTTTTATGTACAAAATAATGAAAGTATTAAGGTAAGATAATCGAAAAATGAATATTTTACTAGATATTTTATGGTTTATGTAAAATTAAGAAATTATTTCAAGCCTCATAACTCGGAAAGTACTTAATGAAAACTAACTTAATTATAGTGTTTTGGAAAGCTCTCGAGATAAGTTACAAGAATATGCAAAAGCATATAGGGTGTCCCATTTAAAAAGTTGGAGGTGACCTTCACATAACCTTGACAACGCTATTCGAGGTCATAATAATGTTGTTGTGTAATGCGCCACATAAAACCCTATAACTTTTGTATGAAACATTTTTTTTTAAATGCGTATTTTTCGAAATATTAAGGGGTTTCCACACTTTTTGTAAACCCTGTATAATATACGTATATATACGTATACGAGGTGAGTTAAAAGTATGTTTTAAAAATTTGTGATCGTATTTCTGGACAAAAAAGAAGAACAAATATTCATATGAACATATGGTCGCAAATATTTCGTTCAAAATATGGATCGAAATGGAGATAAATCAATAATATCAGTAATGATTTATTTGAACTTTACAATTTTATTGTTCTTTGCAAAAGATACTCTACATATCCTCATTTTCAATACATGTCTGAGCACGACATGACTGGCGCATTCATTCAAAAACAACAGGATTTTCATGGGCTGTCTCGCAAGCATTTTGGACACGTGGTTCATAGGTCCTCTTTATTGTTAACTGGCGTTTGATAAATGACATTCTTCAAATAACCCCACAGATAAAAATAGTAAAGTCAGGTCCGATGATTTATGTCCATTCGATAACGGAGCATTTGCGTCCATATGTTCATGAAAATTTATTCTTCTTTTTTATCCAAGACAACGTTCAAATTTTTAAAATACTTTTACTTTTGACTCACCTTGTACGTATATCGTCGTATAGTATACTATATCATCAAGTAAAATATTTCGACAACAAATTAATAATAACAGTTTATTCCTTGCAATATGTAATGTGCTAATGTTTGTGTGCTTCGGCTCTGTTATCATATGCGCGATGACAGGAAAGTAATAGTACTAAAAAGTAATAGACGTTACCTTATATTCTTTTTTTTAACGCAATCGTGACCATAGGAAAATTATTTGCTACGATAATATGATTAATAAGAAATTGATATTTATAATTATTATGTAACATATATATGCGACGATAAATCTCCAAGCGTCTATTTCACATAATTTATTCATTTAATCAAAAATAAGAATAAATAAGAAGTACAGAAATCATAAGAAGTGACAGAAATCCAAAATAGTATAGGTAAAAATACATAAAAGGTACATATCATCGAATGCAATACTGGGTGACGGAACTTTGACGGCAAGGATATAAAATATATATAATGTATTAATGTGTGTGTGTGTGTGTGTGTGTGTGTGTGTGTGTGATATGTATATAATATATATGTAATATATATTAATAACCTACACATATTACACATATATAAACATTTAATGTATTCTGTAAGTGTAAGGAAACTTTACCTGTATCATTAATCGCATACATACGAAGGTAATGTTCTACATACATTAAGGCTCAATAGCGCCGAAACTAGCTTTTTCAAAAGTTGTGCCCATTAAGACTCTTGATTAGAATGTCTTAAATTAAAACATATCAAAAATCTAGCCAATTCGATAGATAGCCATTTTTCATTAAATTAGTCAGATGTCCTTTATAATGTAAATAACCAAATGTTATTTATATAACTATATGCAACTTATTTTATAATGTATATTAGAAAATTAAAAGTATTAAAATACAGAATGTTAAAATGTTTTATAATGAAAAATATTTTGATTTTTTCCGTAAGATTAAAAAAGAAATCTTTTTATAAACAGAAATTGTTAGTTGTATAGAGGAAAAGTCCTATAAATATAAAATTTTAACATGCCTGACAAATTTTAAAAAGTTTCTTAGGAGAAGACAAGAGAGATACTGAAAACGAAAATGTTTGGAAAAAGAGAAAAGTAAAAACTAACAAAGTTTGTAAGAGCTCAATTGAATAATCTCTTTACGACTAGACTTTAAAATAATCGTTTTAGTCCCAGGTAAAGAAAGTTTATTGTGCGTTTATACCTTATATCCTCCTAATATGTTTAGACATGGAGAAGAATAGGTCAACGGAAAATATTTTCCAAAGATTTCCGAAAATCAGATAAAGAAAGTACGAAGATAAAAGCTGTAATTTATAAATCTATGTAAATGTGTATTATTGTCGGGAACAAAAATTCACAAGTCATTAGTCCGAACAATAAAAGAGGAATTTTCTTATGCTAAAAATTTAAGTTCTGATTATAATATATGATCAATTATTATAATATAAAATTAATAGGATAAAGTAAATAAAACAAAATCTTTCAAAATCTGTAAATAAACAATGCATATTCGTATTTAAAAGAGATCAAATTAATTTCATTTATCTCTATTGAAATAAGTGAATGATGAGAAAATCGAAAATATAATTAAATGTTCGAATATATATTATTAAGTTAAAATTGAAAATTTAAATCGTAAAGTTTATGCAAAATTAAATTGATGAACATAAAATAAATAAATACTAACATTCGTCTCCGATATCCATCTCACATATTTAGCGATTATATATGATTTATTTCTAAGTTATTTTAATTTTCCTTAAATGAATAAATATAATAAAATATCAAAAAATAGTAAAATGAAAAGAAAAAAGAAATTTTGATAAGGAAAAAAGAAATTCCGATAAGAAAAATATGATAAAGATTTGATAAGGAATTGATAAGAATTTGATAAGAATTTGATTGAATTTGATAAGGATTTGATAAGAAATTTTGATAAGGAAAAAAGAAATTCCGATAAGAAAAATATGATAAAGATTTACGAGAAATCTAGAGGTATAAGATTTGTTTACATTATCGAAAAAGAAACGTAAAAAGAGAAGAATATTATTCAATTGAGCTCACTATTTATAGAAACGGCACACGTGAACGCGGTATAAATAAAAAATGGCAACAAATGCCAATTTGCAATCATTGCGTGAGGAACTTTCCCGTAAATATCTGTAAAAATTAACATGTCTACTAATAATGCACGATTAAGTTTTTGAAATATAAATTTCTGATTAATAGCGCAACCACATGCAGCAAATAATAATTCTCGAGGCAGAGTGTATATTAAATCAAATCGTGTGTATGTATCTGTGTTGTATAAAGCTCAACATCAAAATATAATGGCTATACTGCTATGTTACTAGATATAATTCTTATTTTTTATCATATAAAATAAGATGTTATTGTCTATATCCTCGATTTTGGTTTACATTCTCCTTTGACAAATTATGTAAAAAAAATATAATAAATCTGAAATTTACTGAAGGTTTCCCGTAAATCAAAAAGCATTTTTTAAAAATGGGAATTTTAGGAATTTTTATACACACAAAATTTTTATTTAATTCAAATTATGATTTACAGAGAGCTCAACGCTGGGCTTGACACTAATGGTATAGCTTTTACTATCTTCTTCGAGATATCGCAGTGCATGTATAATTGATAGTCAAAAAGCTGAAAAATTCCACTAAAATAGCATTGGAACAAAGTTATAAAGCCATAAATCTTAAGAACAATAAAGAGACAAATGGTCTAGGAATTTTTTTTTGAAAGAATTTGTCATTTGTTAAAATTTGTCCTATTGGCTAGTTTCTTTGACCAATCAGAACAGATGGATCTGTGTCCCTTTTATCCAGGTTGACAAACCAAACGCTTTGAATCATTTCTAGACAAAATACAAGTTTAGTCACATCACAGAAAGTGCACGGACGCATTGCAACACAGTACTAGAAGCTACAGTAAATTTTGTGCGCTTACATTCGTGTGTGATTAGTTACATCAGCATATAATCGAAATTAATATAATTGAATATTAATACGAAACCATTAAATAATCGGTTGCGATCATTTTTTTCAATGGCTACAATAATAGATTTGCCGGTAGAAGTGATCACTATCATATTGGAAAACAAGAATATCAGCGTTGAGGATATATTGAGTTATATTTTGAATCCACGTGTAATAGATTACAGCAAATAACATTCAGCACGAAATTTTGGGAAAAAAAATTGTATCAAAGGTACGTTTTCTATTTAGTTTTTTTTTATATATTTTTTTATTTAAGTTTTCTTTCATATGCGGTTGATTTTTGTTGCTTAACGAAGCTCAATCTCCGCTAAAACAATAATGCAATAATAAAAGAATTAATTAATAACAATGTAAAAGGCAATAGAGAGCATATCAACAAGTAATATTACAATCAAAATATAAGGAAGAATATAAAACAAATAACGTTAAAATTACAGTAATTTAATAAAGCAAAAAAAAAATTACAAAAATAGAAATCGAATTATAACGGACGTTTCTGGCTCTTGTTTTGAGCCTTCTTCAGCGCAAAAAATTAAGCAATATAGGAAGTTACAAAGATAATAACAGAAATAAATAAGAATTATGATCAATAATCTAAATTAGACGAGGTGTCAATAACGCATAAACACAAAATTAATAGGCGTTTATCCAACCGTTGGCTCTCCAAATTGAAAGAATAAAATTATCATTTGGCGGAAATGATGAGTGCAGAATCAAGATTTGAAAACATTGAAAAGTGCCTCCTAAAAATGGCACCATCCGAATTAGTAAAAAATGAAATACAAAAAAAAACTTACAATAAATTGTTCTGTCAGAATATGATCGTTGGAGAGGCAACGTGATATGTATGACGATCGAATACTGTCGAAACGCAAATGAGAAATAAACATATACACTATATGCCTAAGTATGTACCTAAGTATGACATTTCAATACTTAGGCAGACTGTTTATAAAATCATGATAAATAGACGGTAAATTCTCTGTGTCCGTTTGTAAATTTAAACCATTTTTCTGTCTTTTAATATGCAGCATTTCAGATATCAGCCTTTTACTATACAGTGACGTTTCATCCAAAATCTCAGCATCATCCCAAAGAAAATCATGATTATACTGCAGTCTATGATTAGTAATTACTGAGCGATTAGCATAATTTCTATTAATCTGGGATCTATGTTCGGAAATTCTAGTCTTCAACATTCTGGAAGTTTGACCCACATAAGAAGCATCGCAATCAGAGCAATCAATCTTGTAGACTACATTGGTTTTACAGTTAGTGGGAACCCGGTCTTTATGTACTTTAATAAATTTATTAAGTTTATTTAGACTAAAATAAGATAGTTTGACATTTAAGTCTTTAAAGATGCTTCTGAACTCCTCTGTAATATTAGGTAAAAAAGGAACCGTGAAAAAAGAAGAACTTTCCATTGTCTCATCCATAACACGAGCACGTTTATTAAACAAGAATTTAAGTCGCCAATTCAAAACGTCAAAAATAAAGTTCAACGGGTAGCAATTGTCTAAAAGAATATGTATGATAAATTCAAGATTCTTATTGTGAAACTTTGGATGTGACAAAAGGAAAACTCTATCAACAAGGCCAATAATCGTTCCTCTCTTCTGGCAATCAGGATGCTGAGAATAAAAATTTAAATATCTGCCCGAGAATGTTGATTTATGAAACCAATCAAAAATTAAAACACCGTTCTCCACCAACAAAGTAACATCCAAAAAATTAATTTTTCGGTCAACTTCTAATTCCAATGTAAATTGTAGTCATGGAAAGAGTTAAAGGTTGAGAGAGTCAAGTCGATGGAATCAAAGGGGACCGTCATTAAAATATCGTCAACGTATCTAAAATATAAATGGGGAGTGAATCTTAAAGTATTCAAGGCCTTCTTTTCCAGGTCTTGTAGTACTATGTCAGCAATAATAGGCGATAAGGGAGATCCCATAGGGGTACCAAAGGTCTGTCTATATATAATGTTATTAAAGACAAAAATGTAGAGTTTAAAACCAAGAAACCAGAAACGTCCGTTATAATTCGATTTCTATTTTTGTAATTTTTTTTTTTGCTTTATTAAATTACTGTAATTTTAACGTTATTTGTTTTATATTCTTCCTTATATTTTGATTGTAATATTACTTGTTGATATGCTCTCTATTGCCTTTTACATTGTTATTAATTGATTCTTCGAGAGCTTTTCTTTATGCTTAATAAAAGAATTATTATGTTATTACCTTATTAATTCATATTGCGTCTGTTGCTTCATAGCATATTGAGCTTCTGACGTTACAACTTAATACGATCGTAATAAAGGAAATTCAAAATCTGTTAAAGTTGAAATCTTAATTCGTCTTAAGACTCGACAAGTTATAATAAGTTTCATCAATGAATTTTTAAAAAAAGCTATGCGCTATTTAATAAAGATAGATTTGCTATATTTCGCGGCTCATTGTTATCGTAATAATATCATCTTTTCTGAATTTTGTTATTAAATTATTAGCATAAGAATTATCTTGTATTTATTATTGTTTTTACTAAATAGAAATATGTAGTTATTTTATATTACTCAATGTTAGAAATATGTAATTATTTTACATAAATTGTTTTAAATTGTTTTCAATTATTAAAAATGAGGAATTGGAAAAATTATTGTTGATGTATAATAGAATTTTTATGTTTAAAAATTATTTTAATTTTATAATTGCAAAAAATTTTATTTTATATAATAAACATAATAAACCATTAGATTAAAGTTGTTGCGATTTTTCATATTATATTTTTAATATTTGGAATATGGTTATGTATAAGTGTATATATTTATAGCAGTTTATATTTTTCATATTTTATTTTTAAAATTTGGAATATGGTTATGTATAAGTGTATATATTTATAGTAGTTTATATTCTCAAATAAATATTTGTTCCATGGTTTATATAATATTATTTTTAGGTTTTATAAATAATTTTATCTTCTAAATTTATGATATAAACGTACTTTTTCCACTAAGCTAAATATTTTCTTTCGTTCAAACCTTACATTTTCTACAATTTTATAAAACATTACATTTTCAATCAATTATATAAATATATGTGTATATAATATATATATATATACAGGGTGTATAAAAAAGGTCGGAACCCTTGAATATTTCGAAAAATATAAGTTTTATCAAAAAATGTTTCAGACAAAAGTTGTAGGGTTTAAAAAGTTCTATTTACTGGCAATATCATTTTGACCTTGAAGAGTCACTGGAAGGTCACGTGAAGATCACTTCAATTTTTTTAAATGGAACACCCTATATATTTTTGCATATTCTTGTAGCTTACCTCGAGAGCTTTCCAAAACACTATAATTAAGAACCTTTTCGTTAAGTACTTTTTGAGTTATGAGGCTTGAAATAATTTCTTAATTTTACATAAACCGTAAAATATCTTGTAAAATATTCATTTTTCGATAATCTTACCTTAATACTTTTACGTACAAAATAATGAGAGGAATCGATTGGTGTAAGGAAAACACATAATTGTTTCGAAAAAAAAAATGTAATTTGCAATTAACATATTTTTTTTTTCGAAACAATTATGTGTTTTCTTTACACCAATTGATTCCTCTTATTATTTTGTACGTAAAAGTATTAAGGTAAGATAATCGAAAAATGAATATTTTACAAGATATTTTACGGTTTATGTAAAATTAAGAAATTATTTCAAGCCTCATAACTCAAAAAGTATTTAACGAAAAGGTTCTTAATTATAGTGTTTTGGAAAGCTCTCGAGGTAAGCTACAAGAATATGCAAAAATATATAGGGTGTTCCATTTAAAAAAATTGAAGTGACCTTCACGTGACCTTCCAGTGACTCTTCAAGGTCAAAATGATATTGCCAGTAAATAGAACTTTTTAAACCCTACAACTTTTGTCTGAAACATTTTTTGATAAAACTTATATTTTTCGAAATATTCAAGGGTTCCTACCTTTTTTATACACCCTGTATATAATATATATATATATATATATATATATACAGGGTTTACCAAAAGTGTGGAAACCCCTTAATATTTCAAAAAATACGCATTTTAAAAAAAAATGTTTCATACAAAAGTTATAGGGTTTTATGTGGCGCATTACACAGCAACATTATTATGATCTTGAATAGCGTTGTCAAGGTTATGTGAAGGTCAGCTTCAATTTTTTAAAAAGAACCCTATATTTTTTATTACATTATCTTGCAGCTCATCTTAAGATCTTTTCAAAACACTATAATTATTTATTCATTGAGTACTTTTCGAGTTATGAGGCTTGAAATAATTTCTTAATTTTACATAAACCATAAAATATCTAGTAAAATATTCATTTTTCGATTATCTTACCTTAATACTTTTATGTAAAAAATAATTGGAGGAATTAATTGGTGTAAAGAAAAAACATAGTTGTTTTTAAGAAAAAATATATAATTGTTAATTGCAAATTACATATTTTTTCTTAAAAACAACCGTTTTTTCTTTACACCAATTGATTCCTCTCATTATTTTGTACATAAAAGTATTAAGGTAAGATAATCGAAAAATGAATATTTTACTAAATATTTTATGGTTTATGTAAAATTAAGAAATGATTTCAAGCCTCATAACTCGGAAAGTACTTAATGAAAACTAACTTAATTATAGTATTTTGGAAAGCTCTCGAGATAAGCTATAAGAATATGCAAAAGCATATAGGGTGTCTCATTTAAAAAGTTGGAGGTGATCTTCACATAACCTTGACAACGCTATTCGAGGTCATAATAATGTTGCTGTGTAATGCGCTATATAAAACCCTATAACTTTTGTATGAAACATTTTTTTTTAAAATGCGTATTTTTCGAAATATTAAGGGGTTTCCATACTTTTGGTAATCCCTGTATATATATATTGCGACGTTTCTTTTTATTTAATGTTTTTATATACGAGAGTCCTCCTCGAGGTGTTAGAGAGGAGGATGTAAAAGGGGGAGCGAAAACGCCGTCAAAAGCACAAGGATAGAGATACTCGCGCTCGGGGGAACTAAGATGGAGGGTGTTCTCGCGCGAGCCGCGGCGAAGCGAAGGCCGTCTCGAGATCTCGAAGTTGGGCGCCAGATACGGTCTTTCACGTATCAGTTCGCTAAAACGACAGAATAACGCGAAAAACGTTAGCCTGTTTCGCCACGGGCCGACTAGCTCACCTAACGGTAGAGGGGCAGGTTCCGTTGAAAAGGATATTGAATTATTTTATGCGAGGCTGGCGGTGATTACGAAAATTGACAAATACAACGGACTTTAACAATCACGAAAGGCTAACACTCAAATAAATTATGCGAATTTAATATAAAAGAAAATATAACAAATTTATTTAAATAAATGAAATATATTAGAAAAGAATATAAAGGAAAAATAATAATGAATCCCAGAAAGGAATAATAATGACAATAATTAGCGAGACTGAATTAACTAAATATAACTGAGTTTAACATAAATTCGAAAATTTGAAATAACGTACAACAGATACTTCTTCGACAGCGGTGATAACAATAGCAATACGAAATCGAGATCATAAGAAAGCGGTGATATTTATCGTCCTCCAGGCCCGTTTTTATGGCCGGACTTTGCGAAACCGAACGGCGTTTCGAGAGCGTAACGGAAATTTTGACAATCTCATCGAGGACGTATTTAACAGATCTATTCCTTTTGTTACTCGCTCTTTTAATCGACAGCACTATGTTTGAAATGAGGCTTAATAATTGAGCGATAGTAATCGAGCAATTTGCGAAGACAAAAAATCTCGCTTGCTACGAGCAAGATCGATTCGCTCGGAATTCGATAGCCGTCGGACGCCGCTTCGCTTCTTTTCGGCGTAACGTTTTCTATCTACGCGAACCCTCGAATTTCGACACTTTCTTAATCTATTATGCACCGCGACACACTCAAACGTACGACAAATACCACGCAAATACCACGCAATAAACGCAATTCATACTAGTATCAAGAGCGACAAGGACAGCACGACATTTGCCACGTCGTCACACGCACACGGTCACACGCTCACATACACGCTAATTACAGACGAAAATTTCCCGGAGATCGATTGCGGGGATGTCTTACGCGGTTTCGACAACTCTTTTCGACAGCACGGATAGCGAACGCATTCCCCGCGATTTACCGCGCACGTGGTCGATATACGAGAGCTGGTCACTACGCGTTTTACGACACCCCGAATCCCGGAGAGAGACGAACGGTTCCTTATCAGCTACGGCCGACGTTACGATCGTCCTTAATGCCTCGGTCGCCCGAAATACACGAAAATCGCGAGCTCGGTACAATGCCCGAGCGACAACGAGACACGAAAATGGCGACGGCGACAGAGCGGCCGGTCCGCGGACAGAATCGCGTACGTGGCTTACAATTAGCGATGGGCAACCTCACCGATACTTGCTCCCGTAGACAGGGGATGATCCTCGGTCTCGTCCTCTCGACAACCTCGGCTGCGACGCACAAAACGACAAGAGACTATGAAACACGACTATGTTTTGAGAGCGCCCGCATCAGAATGATTCCCTGGATCTCGCGATCCAGGGTCGATAGCGGCGTCAATTCTGCGCGCAGGGGTGCGCGGATTAGCGGCCAATAGCGCCGCGACACGCGAGGTATTACTGCGCCCCGCGACAACGCCGTATCGGGGGTCGTAACGGCCCCGATAATTTAAAATGCTGAACTTCGGCGACCCTGTTATCCATGGTCGTCAGGAGGTAGCTTTTTCGTCCTCCTTCCTCTGAGGGTGGCGCCGATCCGGCCCGGTTATCTCGGCTCAAGACAGCTGTTTTCCTTCCTTTATTTGAAGGGGGCGATCTCCACCCGCGACTCTGCGCTGTCCTGATTCTCCGGCGTTGTCTCCGTCCTCGGCTCGAAATTCGTGAGCGCCGTGTCGGTTGTCGCAGAAAGAATTCCTCTTCTTTCTCTTCCGGTGGTTTCCCGGCGGGTTGCTCGACGTACAAAATGATACAGAAAAGAAATATAAATTAATAATAGCGCGAAACATAACACGAACTCGTCTCTCCGGGGATTTCGATACGGCTCTCGCTATTTCTTTCTGGCGCGGCCGCTCGGCTCGCGCCCCGAAAAGATTTCCGGGGCGGATGGACGCGCGTCGGGACGGCAACGTCACAAATATATATATATATATATATATATATATATATATATATACAATATAATTAAGAAAATTATGTGTTTTAGAAAGTACATTGATTATAATTTATTGTTGTTTAATATAATTTTTAAGAATTTTCTGTCTTAATTTTAGGTTTTCTTCTTCGAAAAAAAATTATGGAAAGAATACAAAGAAACTAAAAAATATTTTTAATCATGCAGAAACTAGTACAGAATGTATTAAAAGGCTAGAGTACTATGTATCTCTAATGCCTTATAACAATTTATGTGATATTCAAGAAGAATTTATTCGTTTCCTCTGCTTTATATCGAAACATTCTATGATTTGTTGTTTTATCCTGGACGATATAAGCAGAATTATGTCTACACCACGGTAGAATTTAATGAATTAAATTACAATTAACATTATAAATTAAAGTAATTATTGTACAAGTAAATTTTTTTCAGGCACGATTCCAATTTGACAACCAAATATAACTTCGGTCTAATTTTTCAATGGATAAGACAATATCGTTTAATAAATGAGCAAAATGAATTTATAAATTTATCGAAAGAAAAATTACTTTTAGAAAGGCAAATTGCTATTATAATTCAACATTTTCTACCATGTGTGTCTTACTCAGACATTGATGCATGGTTAGATAATATTACACAAGAAGTATTATGCCGTCTTAAAAATAAACATCCTGCACATTCTGTATTCTCGATATCTTCTGAGAAATTTATTTGCTGGAGATATAACAATATTGATGACAATTTCTGGAATCCAAGAGAAAGAAGGCAAATAATACGTATCCTGGAAGAATATATATTTTCTGAATTAGAGTTTCAGAAATTATTTGAATTATTCACAACATTAGATGTCGACTCGAAGTATATAAATTATGTAAGTTAATTTATATTATATTAAATTGTAATAATACTTTGTTATGCACTACGGAAGCATATCTGTCACATGTTTTATATCTTATAAATATTCAATATAATTTTTCTAATAAAATATAATGATATAGATTTTAAAGCACTACCGAGAATGTATATTACCTATTATACATCACAGCGTAGCCAGAAGACTTGGTATACGCTGCTTTTTGCGGCATAGGCGATTTGGTTCTGACGATTCTGCAAAATATATTCTGGAAATTCTATGGGGTCCAAAATAGTTAGTACAATTTGTAGTTTAAAAGCTAACCTAAAGTCTGATGTTATGTGTCTATGGTGTGTGTGTGTGTGTGTGTGTGTGTGTGTGCGCGCGTGCGTGTGTACGCATGCGCGTGCATGTTTTTATATGTATTTGTGCATATGTACATATAATTATTTTTCTATTATTTTCAGTAATACGGAAAAACAATGGATAGATTGTCTTTATATGAAAGAATCTAATCTACAATACCCTGCAAACATTGGTAGAGACGAACATCTCATTCATTATGTCGATCTTTTACAGAATCCAGTACATGATATATTAGTAAGCAATCCTTTATATGTAATCTTTAAATTAAATTTAACAGGATATAGCTAATAAAAATAACAATCAATTATAAGTCTTATAAACAATACGTTGATCAATTAGTCAATTGATTCTAAAAGCAATAAATGATACATAATTTGTTTTATTTTGAGTTTGTAATTGAAATTTTTTTCATATGTCTATTTTTTTAAATTAAAGGAGGTGCTTGAAACTTTCAATTACAAACTATCGGATTTGAGTGATCTGAACGATCATTTTAATATATTTTACTCTTGGAAACTCAATAATATGAGGAAGGTCTTATTACAAAATTTATATACGTTAAATATTGAACAAAGGGATGAGTACAGTATTATTGCACGCTCAATAAAGGTAGTGTATTTTACACACACACACACACACACACACACACATATATATATATATAATATACTTATATTGTAATAGTATATATATAATATACTTATAATGTATATTTTCAGAGATAGCTTATAACACTTTAAATGCCCCCCTCCCCTGTATATGTGTGTGTGTGCGTATAAAAATAAAATTAATTATATAATTATTTATATAATTTAAAGCATTACAATAATTACTTTGTAAATTATTTGACAAAATATCAGTTAAATAAATTAGTTATTACTACTTTTGTTATGTACACATACAGGATAGAATCAAAATCGTGAGAAAAAAACGACCAGAAGGAAGAAATAAAAAAATTAAATTTGCAATTGGTATCGTTGTACGCATTCATAGATATTTAGCGAAATAGTTGGGTTTTTTGCTTAGAGAAATTGATTCTCATACTGGCGTGATAATTGGTTGGCATTATACATGCAAAGCTTCGTTTCTAAAAAAAAATTTGGACTCTATTGTCCCACATCTGAGCGAATGTGGCCATAGATATAATAATAGGGAGCACTATTGTATATGTAGATGTGAAAAGAACTATTATAACATACACAAAGGAATTCAATTTGAACCGCATTATATAATTCTCGCCGGAAATAACATGTTATATTATTTGCCACAAGGTACAAAAATATTAGTATTAATAACATTATAAATTATATATCTTCTATGAGTTTTCATCTACGCAATAAAATATATCTTTTTTTTATTTCAGACATACTCTTCAGAGATACTCTATCAATATGTTCACCTAGATGGATTGATAACGTTGAAATAGGACGATATTTTTCTAAATTCGAAGGTACTCATTACGTACCAAATGAAAGCCTGGCAAAAGAATATCCAACTGATATGGCTGCTATTCATGAAATACTTGAGGGACCAGTGTCCCTCAGCAGTGTGCATAATAAATTTTACAATTTGTGTAACATAAATATATTAAAATTATGTAGAAATAATATTTTAGCTTTTCTCTACGAAGATTTTGTGACATTCTATACATTATAAGATTAAAAATTAAATGTTAATATTATATTATAAAAACAGTATATTGAGAATATATATATATATATATATATATATATAGAATTGTGTGTCGAAATTATGTACCAATAAATGCTTATAATCCATCATAACTATTCAAACTCTTTTATTGATGAATTGGCTTGAGTTTTCACAACATCGAATAATTTCCAATTAAACTCTCGTTATGTGCAACGTGTTATACAATTCTATAAATTTTATGGACCTTATGTTATATCAAATTAAGTCTATGTGTATTTTATGCATCTTGTAAATTTTCATCCGACCGATCAATCATAAGTCAAATGAAACGCATCGTTATAGCATCATTAATAGAGATGTTTTATATAATGAAAGTGTATTTTGCGTAAATGTTTACTTTAGGTTACACAGCACAAAAAATTCTATTTTGACATATATTGTAGAGGATACATTCTCCTAAGTAATACACCGTTTGAATTTTGCGGCGGTCTCTCTTCATTTCTAAGATATACGATTTTGAAATTTCATACTTATTTGTATCATCTTTTCATCATATCCTATTTATGTGTTTATATTTCTTTAACATTATGGCAGAATTAATCTCCTACACGATCTATAAGATAAATGTAACGATGCATCCCGATGCATCGTTCCGATTTCCCGGCAGAACATCAGCCGAAAGCTGCCGACCGGCAGAACCATAGACATATAATAATAGACTGCGCGTTCCGTGAGAAGAGCTGAAGCACAAACTGAAGGACAGAGATAGTCCGTAAGTCGTGCTCTCTCTCTCGCACACCATAGAGAGTGGGGAGGAGTACGGAGAGGAGACGCATAGCAGGCGATGAGGGGAAAAAAGTGAAAATAATCACTTTACACTTGCATAATCCGGAATGTTTTATGTAATTCAAAACATGTATTAAAATAATTAATGTTATGCTATATATATAGAAAAGATTAAAATGCGATGAATTAAAAAATCTAAAAGTTGGTTGATTATTTCAATTATGAAAAAAAAATTAAATAACGATGATAATAATTCAATAATAGTTTTCAATACAATAAATTATTGCATTAATCAAGGTTTGAAAATTTATTTTTTACTTGTATTACATAAAATTTATCACATAAAACTTTATTATAATGTACTAATTATAAAAACATAAAAACGCAAAACATACTTGATGATTTACTCGTATACATAAAATTTATAACATAAAACTTATTATATATATTTAAAACATAAAAACCTATAAAACATACTTATTATTTTTATCTTATTAAATAAAACTAATTATTATTATATATATCTTTAAAATATTACTTTTAAAACTTATTATATATGCGCTTATACATCTAATACTTTGATTAAGTTATTATATAATTTAATATAAATATTAATCTATTTATTAATATTTTCATTGATTTTGAAATAAAACTAATTTGGTATGAAACTGTCTGATTCTTTGAATCGTATCTTGTGAACATTTAGCCTCGTGTCTCAATCTAATATCAAAATATTTTTTTAAAATAAGATTTATTAAATCTAACTTATGACTAGAATCAGCTGCTTTTTCTGGCAGTAAATCCATCTTTGGAAACAAATTCAAAGAAGATAATAATTTTTTCGCATGAATAATAAGCTTTTCAAGTACATTTTTCATAGAAAATAAATTTGGCGTACTTCTAATAACTTTTTCTGCAATTTTGCATGTACAGTAACAACGTCGTCGCTTGGTGATATCAAGCCTTCCTTTTTGCTTTGTGAAATTTGATTTGTAATTTCGGTGTTTCTTTCAGGTATTCGATTTTTTAATTTTATGAGTTTAGAAGTAATAGTATCTTTTTCTAACTGTTGAAGACATATTTCACATTTGATCTTTTTCTTCATAAACCTTACGCAATAAAGCCTGATATATACGTAACAATTTCGCTATTATATTCATTCCATGCCCAACCATTACAGCCTACGTAATCATGTTCAAATGCTATACTAACTAATTCTTCTTCATTTATAGAATTATCATTATATTTAAGATCTAAATTTGCACATTTCAACAATTTAGTATTATCTTGCTGTATGCAATTCGCGTTATCTGGTATAATAGAATTTACATGAGTAACAAGCTTCTTATAACTTGGCCTAAATTGTCGACAAGTTGGGTTATTATTAAACCCACCCATTCTTCTAATACATGAAAAAAAGTTTCAAGATGATCTTGAGATAATTTAAAAGTCAAAAGATACGTCATCAATTTTTGTTCGAAAACGTAGCGTGCAAGTTTTAAAGCGCTTTTCATACTGATTATCAATCCCCAAAATCCTGTTCTGCGTTTGCTCATTAAAATGGGTGTAACTTTATTTGAAACTTTGTCTTCGACGATTTTTAAATTTTTTATATAATCGATATATTCGTTTACTCTATTATTGTCTCTGTAAGATTTTCTATTGTTATACAGTTTTGCGTTGAATATTTTTCGAACTTCCTTCTTGAATTTAAGAGATCAAAAATATCATTTATTTTTTTGCAATATGTTGCAGTTGCTTCTGTACCTGTAAATTTATCAGGAAAATTATCTTTCAGAAACAGCAGTGCATCTGAAACTCTATTGCTAAAAATTTGGGCTGCAAGTTTGACTTTCATTTTTTCTTTTTGATACTGTATGTGCCGACGACGAATTTTGGTGCCTAAGTGTAAATGTTCATTTTCTTGGTGTTCGACAAGTTTCTCTAAATAACGCCATTGAATGTGATTACCGTTTTTGTCAATTAAATCAAACTCAGATGTTGTATTTCGAACTAACTTTAGCATATGACAAGAATCAGGCACAACAACAATACATGATTTGGTTATTGGATGCTTAAAAAAACAATCTTCAAAATTTTGTATGTTGGCGCCAAGATGCTTTACCATACCCAAATTTGTTGCAGCACCATCGAATGTCATTGATCTGATGTCTGTTATTCCATTATCATGCAAAACTGTTAAAATTTGATTAGTAATATTCGCTCTTACGTCAGCAGTCAAACTTCGTATGAAGTAGTAAGCTATTGGAGTTTTAAAATATCCATTTAAACTTACAATCATGTATACTAAAGCATAAGTTGCTTCTTCAGATTCTTCATTTTCCAGACCTAAATCTACCTGTCCATGATATTTCTTACCATCCCACTCGACTGAATTTTTTATGGACATCTCATCCACTTATAATCCAAATTGTAATTTTAAACCCCTTGCAGTATTTTCGTCAATCATGTTTTTTAAATTGTCTAAAATCAGTTTGCTAATGCCAGGACTAAAATCAATATTCGAATACCACTTCCGTATTGTCTGAGGATGAGGTAATTTTTTCAAGAAAGTATTTCTAACATAATTGTATGCAGCTGTTGAGTGAAATAATAAACTGCAGGAAAATTCTCTTAAGGCAGGAGGATAAGGGCTCTTTTTTTTTGTGATTAAAAGATTTCGAATGATTTCGGCTATTACAGGAGACGTAGAAAACTGTAAATAAAATTAAAATTGAAATAGTTAAAAAAAATTTGATATAAGATATTCGTTTAATCTGTCGAAAAAGGTAAAATTACAGATTAGTAAAAGTAATAAATATGTGTCATGTATCTATGTACAATTAATAATTCATACTCCTAAAAATATTAATACATATCAAAGTATAAGTAATTAAATGTAATATAAGTAAATACAAATCTATATCATGATTACAATACAACAAAAGAATTATTTAAATTCCTTAGTATCGTACCAAGTAAAAGTTGTGCCCAGAGCACATACATCAGTTTCAACGAAAACTTCATTCTAGTTGAAACTCACGCATCACCATCCGCGTTCAGCTCTTACGGCCTATTTAAAGTCAAACTTGCATTTTCAATATAAAGAGTCTCATATAATTCCTTAATTGTACAATATAACAAGCTAAGTACTTTAAATATAAAAATTTATTTAATAATATATTGATTGCTTTCGCGACAGAATCAAAATGATCCAGATTAAAATGATCCTACGTTGTTTGATCAAATCTGAAATTTGATTAAATAAAATTCAATAAAACTTCAGATTTAATCAATCACAGCGCAGGATCATTTTGATTCTGTCGCGAAAGCAGCCATTGATGTAATTATTTTAATCAAACAAATGACTCACATTTACAGAGTTACAAGCATCATTCGAAATTAATCCATTTTGTTTCAAGTGATTTAACAATCCTTGCAAATTTTTTACCTTTTTTTGTAAGCGATTGATTTTTTGCTTTGAAATTTTTTGGTTTCTTTTTGACTTAATAACATAATCATTAACGATTTTCCAGCTAGTTTTAGAAGTAAAGTCTTCTCTGCGTAAATCTCCTATGAATCGCGGAACACAATATCGTTTTACACTTATATTTGGCTCATCTACTTTCCTGAAATAATAGTATTTATCCATATACATACATCATTTGATATATTACAATACCACTTTTTACTTTATTCTAAAAAATAATATTTAACAACAAACCTTTTTAATGTTGATTTCTGAGTATTTTCTGTGGAATTAGTACTAAATTTTAAATCATTTAATTCAAATTCTCCAATATTTTCATTAAAATTAAAGTTATTTGCACCATTTTTTGCGTTTGGATTTCTAACAGTCAAGCATTTATTGCGTTGAACGACTTCATTTGTTGTAGTATCAGTATTACATGGTACATTACTTGAAACCGATGGCTGCATACAATCATTGCTGTTCATTGAAAATATATAAGTACAGTTATGCAATTAACTTTAAATAAAAATATTAGAAAGGCATAAAATTAATTTCTTAACAATTTTAAGTAATATTTGTAGATTACTGTTTTATTATTGAATTTGTTAATTGTAAATAAATATATATATATATATATATATATATATATATATATATTGTGACCGTTAATTTATTAAGGGCTAATGGCATTAAATGACCGGTGATAATGGCCCACGGCACACCTTCGGCGCGATCTTCTAATATAAAAGAAAAGTGTTTCTTCTCCAAAGTAAAATATATGGGCGCCAGGTGCGGGAATCCGCACCACTCTAATAAAATTTAACGTATCGGCAGTACACACAAAAAAATGCAAAGCTCTCAGAAAAACCGCGACGGACGCTCGGCTAGCCCCGTCTCGAAATTGGTAGAGGGGCGGTCCGTTTTAATAATTCACAAGGAAGGATCGAGAATACAAGGTGGCTGCAAATAAAACAATATTTTAGTAACAAGAATTAATATATTTAACATATGAATAAACTTCAACGGCAGACAGACTCGCGTAGGTGTAGAACGATTTTATAATCTTGATTACCAGATTATTAGCCGGCAGCGACGGGCCGGCATTCGAGCGCGATCACCGCGGTATCACGTGTCACGCGGCAGGAAGAAAGCGTAAAAGAAAAGTCCCGGAATTCCGCGCTAAACGAAACTTGTTAGAGTTTCGGCAGCTACGAATTCCCAAATAATTTTTAATAATGAACACCGCGGTTTTGGCTCCTGTAATGACATCCGTCTGTCGCGAATAAAATAATTAATTACAATAGTAGATCTACTCGCCACACGCACAGTTAACAGAATCGATTATAGATGCGAGTCGATTATTCAGATCTACCGCTCCAACGAAAGGATTGAACGACTACTAACGTATCTAACATGGACGGTTGAATCTAGACATGAAAAATTACATTTAACAATAAAGTATCAAACGATTGGAGCCTCGGAAATATGCGAGCCGACGCCGCGACGTAGTTGCTGGTTATCGAGTATCGCAATCGCCTTCGTGCGTGAGCTCTTCGTATCGAAAGTTTAACAGGCAAAGATTCTCACAAAATCACAATAAACGCAACAAGAAAGACAATTAATTTGACCGTCGATTATCGGTATATTACGCGTTAACGAAAAGAATTTAGACACGACTCGATTACTCAATAAAACACATTAAATTCAACGCGCACAATTACTCTCTATGATATAATACACGGAATGCGAGTCGACGCTGCAACGCAATTGCTAGCTATCGAATCTTGAGATCGCCTTATGTGTGTGAGCTCGGTGGCACTACTTTTAACGGAAAAAAATTTTCAATCAACAGTAATAATTGTACAGATAGACATTTACAGTGACTGTCGGCGCGCAACTGGGAGAGAGGGCACTTAATTTTACGATAGCTCGAACAAAGTCTTTCGGCCGGCCGTCGTACTCTAAGACGCAAATATCGAGAACGCAGAAAAAGAATTTCATAATGAATTTAATGACGGCAGCTATACGGCACCGACATTGTTCGAGCTGATTCTACCTGAATTATTTAACGAAAACGGCCAGATGGGGTCGACGTTTGTCTCACCGGTGACTCCTTGCGGTTCTCCGTGCTCTCGGCATCCACTTATCGGATCGATAGTTCTGGGCCGTCGCTCTCGTTGCCGGTCCGCCGAACAGTGGCGAGCGGAAGGCCCGTCGGAATCACGCCAGCAAATTAATGCGTAACTAGGCCACCTGTGGCGCTTCCGCAACCCTCAGGATCGTCGTGTGGCCCATTTAATCCTGCGGCCTTCAGGGCTGTACATGTGCTTATCGCACCCCGTTTCTTCTTTTATTTTCCATAATTCCTCTCGTCGAGGCCCGTCAGGAGGGATACTTTCGGCAGCCACTCGCCGTTATTTAGAATGTTCTTCTTTAGCGCTGTTCCGGCCGAGATGACTCCGACTCGGGGTCCCAGTGTCAGTTTTCGTCCGCTGGTTGGCCTTCCCCGCAATTGTTCCCCGTACCTGCTGGGCATGTGAATGTTTACAGGGGCGGCAGCGGTAGTCTTAAGTGGACTTTATTATTGACGCAATTAAATAATAATACTTAGCTTGGCGTGTTCCTTTTAGTCGGCGCCTCCGCTCGCCCGTTTCCTTGTATCCTGTACCTCTTCCTCAATTTTTAGCCACCGCATGAGATCCCGTCAGCGTTTCCCATCGTGCCCGCTCTTAAGCCTAATCTTAACGCTAACAAATAAATTTCTACGCACGGGAGGCGAGTATAATCTCGCCTCCAATAGCCGCTCTCTCCCTAAATTAGGGGAGAACGAGGGCCCAAATTCATTCCCGGTCGGATCTCGCGATCCTTGTGACGGACCACCAAGTGTCACGTCACAATATATATATATATATATACAGGGTGATTCTAAATAACTTTATGCTTTTGCAAAAACATAATCTTGACCGAATTCTAAGACGATTTTTCCTTTGGCAAAATTTCGTTTGAAGCTTAGTTTTTGAATTATTAAAGGAAGTAGTTAACGTATGACGGGTCGAATACAAGAGGCAGGCAATACAGAGGGGTGTCGCGATTCACCGTCAGACGCTGGTTCTTACGCGGGGCGCCTGCTGCGATCAGCTGGTCGCTATACACATACAGACACACATGCGAACACATACATTCTCTCTGTGTGTCTGTCTGTCTGCCTGTCTGTCTGCCTGCCTGCCTGCCTGTCTGTCTGTCTGTCTGTCTGTCTGTCTCTCTCTCTCTCTCTCTCTCTCTCTCTCTCTCTCTCTCTCTCTCTCTCTCTCTCTCTCTCTCTCGCACACCTGTATTTTTTTTTTTTTTTTTTTTTTTTTACGAGAGAGGGGAAAATGCATTTTATGCATACCCACCGGTCGATCCAGTGAGTTATGTGGGACTCGAGTACCAAGTCGAATTACCAACTCGGTACTCCCTACCCACTAAAAACCCCTCTCTTTTCACGAATTTCCTTTGACACACTGTCCCTCGGACTTCCCGAGATCTGTTTTCACATAACGTCAAAAAATAGTTATTATTACCTTGTTCGATGACTTTTGATGTATTGCTGTAATTGCTTGAAGGAGAAATGAATTTTCCGATAGATCGTACGTTCTCAAATTGAACGTAGATATCACGTTGCAAAAGACAAGAAATCCACACTAAATTATTAACTGAAAGTTTTTCTTCTTTCATGAACTGTATTCTTTTATAAACTTTAACGTAATCACATTTATTTACTCACTCGATGAGACGAGAAATTTACTAATGACTCTATCACTAATCATTATTAATCACTGTCGAATATTAACTGTTGGCGATTAAAAATCACTCGATGAAAGAAACACGCGCGGACACGTTACTACACGACGCGACGACGCGACAATGCGACGATAATTACTCGGCGACTGCAAGCAGTTTTTGTCATGGTAGGTTGCGGTAGGTTAAGGTACTACTGGCGCTATCGAACGCGATCATGTGTTCGATTGAAGAATGCGGTAAACATAATACAATTAACATATTAATATTATTATTATCATGAATGTGTGTGATATCCATACATCGTATGATATCTATTTAAAAATTAATTAGATTAAAAAAATAAGTGTTTTTAAAATATTTATTACTTTTACTATTATCATATAAAATATTAATATTAAATATTCTAAAAACACTTATTTAATCTAATTAATTTTTAAATAGATATTATACGATGTATGGATATCACACACATTCATGATAATAATAATATTAATATGTTAAATGTATTATGTTTACCGCATTCTTCAATCGAACACATGATCGCGTTCGATAACCCCAGTAGTACCTTAACCTACCGCAACCTACCATGACAAAAACTGCTTGCAGTCGCCGAGTAATTATCGTCGCATTGTCGCGTCGTCGCGTCGTGTAGTAACGTGTCCGCGCGTGTTTCTTTCATCGAGTGATTTTTAATCGCCAACAGTTAATATTCGACAGTGATTAATAATGATTAGTGATAGAGTCATTAGTAAATTTCTCGTCTCATCGAGTGAGTAAATAAATGTGATTACGTTAAAGTTTATAAAAGAATACAGTTTATGAAAGAAGAAAAACTTTCAGTTAACCCTTAGCTGACACACCTCAAAATAATAACGTACGTGCTATAGGGGGTATTTTGGACCCCAGCAAGAAAAAAATGTGTATAATTTTTTTATTTATCAATATTTTTATTTGAAAATTTTTATATATGTTCTTTGAAGTCTCTACTAAAGGATTAAACTGCTTATGAAGCCCAAAATTATTTTTAAGACATTGAAAAAAAATATAATGTATGAAAAAATATGAAAATTAACACATTTTACTAAAAAACTCGACTAATACTAGGTGACGCCACAGAACCAAATTTGGCGCGCAACTATGAAAAATTTAAGTTCAAAAACACTCTGGGGTACTTTTAACCCCATGTGCCAGCTACGGGTTAATAATTTAGTGTGGATTTCTTGTCTTTTGCAACGTGATATCTACGTTCAATTTGAGAACGTACGATCTATCGGAAAATTCATTTCTCCTTCAAGCAATTACAGCAATACATCAAAAGTCATCGAACAAGGTAATAATAACTATTTTTTGACGTTATGTGAAAACAGATCTCGGGAAGTCCGAGGGACAGTGTGTCAAAGGAAATTCGTGAAAAGAGAGGGGTTTTTAGTGGGTAGGGAGTACCGAGTTGGTAATTCGACTTGGTACTCGAGTCCCACATAACTCACTGGATCGACCGGTGGGTATGCATAAAATGCATTTTCCCCTCTCGTAAAAAAAAAAAAAAAAAAAAAAAAAAAAAAAAAAAATACAGGTGAGTGAGCGAATGAGAGAGAGAGAGAGACAGACAGACAGACAGAGAGAGAATGTATGTGTTCGCATGTGTGTGTATGTGTATAGCGACCAGCTGATCGCAGCAGGCGCCCCGGGTAAGCACCCGCGTCTGACGGTGAATCGCGCCACCCTTGCCTGTCTCTTATATTCGACCCGTCATACGTTAACTACTTCCTTTAATAATTCAAAAACTAAGCTTCGGACGTAATTTTGCCAAAAGAAAAATCGTCTTAGAATTCGGTCAAGATTATGTTTTTGCAAAAGCATAAAGTTATTTAGAATCACCCTGTATATATATTATATTTTTATTTATTTATTTATTTTTTATTTATTTTTATTTCTTATTTATTTTATTTTTTTATTAAAATTTTTATTATTTATTTTTTATTTAATATTTTTTATATTTTATTTATTATTTTCTTTATTATTTAATAATATTATTTCTCATTACATTTACAATTATTTTTACATTTTTTAAAAGATACATTTATATATCATTAATTTAACGATATAACTTCTTTAGTGCAAGCGTATTTCAAATGTCAGTTTGCGCTCGGTGAACAGCTTTTCTTATTGGTGCCGCCATTATCTGGGCATAAGTTATGTGCACCAATCACGCCGAATCCTCGAATGGCCAGTCTCTAGTACAGGGTCTCTAGATGGCGCAGTCCAGGAGCGCTATTCTGTGCATGTCTATATATACCGGGTGTTTACGACAACTAATCGGATTTCTGATCGGACTGAGCAGTGGTACTCATCGATAGACTTCCTAAATTTCCCTAGACTAATCCGGATCAATGATGTGTCTCTGGAGTAATCGAATTAGATTAACAGTCATCGAAAGAAATTGCGGTCGAGTTTATCGAAAAAGTTGTGAAAAACATTATAAGAAAATATAGAAGGTACTTTATTATTCTTTTAATTAATATATCTTTATTTATCAAATATGTATTAATAAACAAATGTATTTTACTGGAATAAGATGTTTTCTATAAAATAAGAATAACTCTTAACCTCACTTTATTTTAATTATTAATATATGATAACACAGGCCCACAAAAAAAAGTACCCTGTGCTGGCGATCTGACTAGGCTGGTCTTATGTATTTTGGCCCGCTGAATTCGAATCTGACGTCAGAATTGCTCCATCACGTCACAGTTTTTTTTAAATCTCAAAAATAGACGAAAATTTCGTAAAAATCGACATTCTATGGTAATAAGACTGCGCTTCTTAAAGAAAAAATTACCAAAATCATATTTTAATGTATTTTCAGACATTATAAATCCAAATCCGACCTAGAATATAAACGTTGTGCTCAATTTTTTTTGTGCTCATTTTTTATTTTTTTTATTTTTTCAGGTTGTAACACCTAAAATTTACTGCAAACAGATTCTATTTATCAAGATGCGAAGATATTAAGATAGGTTTTTACCTCCAGATAGCACAATTTTTTTTTCATGTACTTCTAGCGCTTTAAAGACATGAAAAGAGGTTTGTGACCTATATAAAGAAATTTCTGCATCTTATACGAACTCAACAGCTAGAAGCTGTAAGTTTCGAAAAAATTTTTCTCAAAATTTGGACTTGGAGAATATAAGATTAATTCTTTCCAATATAAGATTTATGAATGAACTAAAATCAAATATGGAATACGGAAGATTGCTACTTTTTCGTGACAAATGTTAATGGAATCGATGGTATAATTGGTGTGAATCGGATTTGGATTTATAATACCAGAAAATACATGGAAATATGATTTCGGTAACTTTTCCCTCAAGAAGCGCAGTCTTACTACCCTAGAATGTCGATTTTTACGAAATTTTCGTCTTTCTCTTTTGAGATTTAAAAAAAACTGTGACGTGATGGAGCAATTCTGACGTCAGATTCGAATTCAGCGGGCCAAAATACATAAGACTAGCCTAGTCAGATCGCCAGCACAGGGTACTTTATTTTTTTGTGGGCCTGTGTAATTAAAAGAATATATTTTATAAATAAGTAAGGAATTTATAAATAACGGAAAAAAGCGAAAGATTAATAAATCAACAGAAAATAAAGAGCAAAGACAAAATGTTCGTCTAAGGTGGTTTACTTTCTGTATTTAAGTTTTGATTGAAATTTATTATATTATCATTGTCAGTTTTAACTTTAATATACAGAATTTTTATTGCGGTTTCTACTTTCATTTTCTAGACCATTTATGTTAATAACTCACGTTGTCTACTTGATTACTGGACTTTATAATGTGTATCTTTCTATGTAGAAAAATCTTTCTATGTTAAATGTATTAAACTATTACACTGTTTTATCGTATAATTGTTATCGTGCAAACTAACTTCATCACACTGGATGATGGTTTAGATATAAACTGAAATGTATGTTTTCTAAATTTATATATATAAATTTATATATATTATATAAATTTTTAATCATAATAAATTATTGAAACGGACATCTTGTCACAACTCTTTTTGCTCTTCATTTTCTACTGTTTAATAAATAATCTGAATCCTAGGAAAGTCTAAAAGTATAATGGACCCACAAAATGAAGAGAATGATATTGAACAAACTCAATTTGGTATATATACATATATTATACAATTATTTTTAAATTATTAATGTATATAATAATTGATGATTTGATAAGGTTGGGACTATGTATATTTTTTATAAATTACTTATATATATTATTTATATTCTTTGCAACATTATATTGCAACATTAACAAAATTATTAAAATAGTCTAATAATGTTATATATACATATATAACATTATTAGACTATTTTAATAATTTTGTTCTTTACAGAAAACTACAGATATCAATGGAATAATCAAACTACAAAACTTTTAATAGAAGAAGTTAGAAATCATATAAAATTATTAAATAATAAAAATTATATGCAAAAAAGAGTATGGAAAAGTATAGCAAATAAGTTCAATGAAAGAGGATATAACGTAACCGAGGAACAATGTTGTGTCAAGTGGAAGAATTTGAAGCGAAAATATATATGTGTACGAGATCTTAATAATCAAACTGGTGGAGCTACACAAACATGGGAATATTTTAACATAATTGATGATTTTATCAACATGAAACCTGAAGTAGCAGCTTTATCAATTGCTTCCAGTACACATGGATTTAGAATAAGACAATCAACTCCTACAGAACAAATTGAGGAATCTACGGACGAAAATAATTCTGCAGTAGTCAATACTTCTTCTGATATAGGACGTCATATGAGGAAACGCCGACAAAGTGATGAACCTAAGTGGGTCAAAGCACTTTGCAAACAAAGAGAAGCTCATCATGAAGAAAATATGAAAATAAAAAAAGTTTTTGACATTATTTGAAAAATATGTACAAAAGGATAATGCACAGTAAGAAAGTAAAAGCAACTATTATTTACGTCTGTATTAGTAAAAAGAAGAACCATTTTTAATTTTTATAATGATATAACTGTGATTTTTATAATGATATAACTGTGATAGAAAAGCAGATTATTAATTATTCGAAAAATCTTTTAAATATTATCTTTAAAATCGCCTAATACGCTTACTAACATAAAGCATGTAATGATCTACTAGAATATATATATTTATGTTAGTTAATATTTATGTTTTAATACTAAATATTTAGTTTTCCAAAGTATATTTAATACTTAATATTTAGTTTTCCAAAGTTAAATATTTATGTTAGATAAATATTTCTTACAGACTGATGTGCAATTCGTTTCATGTAATTATGCATTAAATAAAGACTGATATTAAATTATAATATACAAATTCAAATGTCTTATTTATTTTATACATTATACATATCCCACATAGCATTGAATATTTCTACAAGGTTTTTAAAAGGTTTCACGCAAGGTTTGTAATCATTCAGGAATATTTCAGAAAATGTTTCTGAAATGTTCATATGTCCGCGCAAAATACGTGTAAAAATATTTTGTAAAAGATATTTGAGAGGTTTTTTTAAAAGTTACAAGAAACGTTTCAGAAATGTTACAGCCACATTTTTTAAAAGATTTCCAATTTTACAAAAATATTACGTAATGATTTCAAAATATTTCATAAAGATTTGTAAAAAAGATTTATAGAATGTTATCTAAACATTTACTGGAAAACTTTCTGAAATGTTCATATGTCCGCGCAAAATACGTTCAAAAATATTTTCTAAAAGATATTTGAGAGCTTTTTCTAAAAGTTACAAGAAACGTTTCAGAAATGTTACAGCAACATTTTTTGAAAGAGTTTTCAATTTTATAAAAATGTTACGTAATTATTTAAAAATATTTCAAACAAATTTTTCGTTATGTTTTATTATAATGTTTCTCAAACATGTAATAAAAAACTTTTTGAAAGATATGTTAGGCATGAGAACGGTTAAAAATTTGTTTTACAAAGGTAAAGGAAAATTTTTTTAGAGGATACCAAGAGAGGAAAATGTCTCTGAAACTATTCAGTACGTAACATTATTAAAACGTTGAAAGAGCTTATATTAATATTCTACATATTTGCTATAATATTTTAGTATCAGAGATATTTCTTTGTATCCTCTAAAAAGCTTTTCTTTATCCTTTTCTTTATCCTTTTAAACCAGATTTTTAACTGTTCTTGTGTCGTACACATATTTAGAAAAATTTTTTATTACATGTGAGTAATATTATACAAAACATTACGGGAAATTTTTTTCAAATATTTTGAAATGATTACGTAATATTTTTGTGAAATTGGAAACACTTTGTTAAATACGGTCGTAACATGTCTGAAACGTACGTTTCTTATAATTTTACAAGAAACCTATCAAATATTTTGGAACGTACTGTGTGCGAACATATAAATAATTTAAAAAGTTTTTCAATAAATGTTTAGATAACATTCTAAAAATCTTTTTTGTAAATCTGAATGAAATATTTTGAAATCATTACATAATATTTTAGTGAAATTGGAAATACTTTTATAAAATGTTGCTGTAACATTACTAAAACGCGTTAACTATAAGCGCGTGACAATAATTCGCATCTTAAAAAAAAGGTGTCGCAATCTCTGTGTCCACAACTGCACATAATGTTTGAATTACAAAAATATGTAAATATAGATTTATAACACTTTTTAATGTTTGAAAAAATATGTATAAAAACTATAAATATATAATTACATAGTTATGTACTACTAAATATGAATTATTTATGTAATTAACTTTTAATTATTGTGGAAACTATATGCGAAGTTTTTTTCAGTCACTGCTCTTCATCATCATCGATATCATCATCCAGCGGAATTTCTAATGGGACGAAAGTCTTTTTAGAAGATCTGTAAAAATAAAATAATACTTTTCGGACTTTTCGTTTTTTCTTGATCTTCTATATAAACTATATAAATGGTAATTATAGTGTTGAATAATCCTAAGGAGGATGTTAAAAAGTAGTCAATTTTGGCCCCTTTTTGATAACGTAATCATAATTTTAATTTCTTGTGATATTTGCTTTGTATGACTAAATTATGCAAGTAATTTATTTTTAGATTGTGGGGAAATTTTTTAATTTTTAAAATTGCTTTTTAAAAAATATATTTTTTGAGTTTAGAAGTATATGTAACATCAAAAATTAAAGCTAAAAAATTTTAATATTTTATACAAAATGACTGCTCAGTAAATTTTTCTCAAATTTTGTAAGTTTTCCCTGAATGTATGGAAGAAAATATTTAATAACAAATTATTTTGAAATAAAAAATACGAAAAATAACAAAGTTATTGCGTACCCAGGGGATCAAAATCAGCGACTTTTTAACATCCTCCTTTTATGATTGTACATTTAGTTTTTAGAACAAATAAAAATGTTAATGTGCAAAGATACTAGGATTAAAATATTTTTTGCAGATGCTTACGTGTTTTGACGTTTTAGTCGAGTTCTGGCTGAATCAAGCCATGTTGAAATCGCTTTTTTTATATTCTCATCCGTCACATTTGAATATGTTAATTTTGTTGCTTCTAAAAAAGATATTTTTGTTCATAAACTCAGACAAGATAAATATATCAGTTTTTGTGCAAAAAGATACGTATTTCAAACTTAAAAATTCAAATTAATGCACTTAAGAAAATGTCTACGATCGGCAAGCGAATTTCGCTTGATCCTAGAGAAAAATAATTTTGAAATCGTTTATAAAGATTTTCTTGTGTGATAAATAAAATCACTTAATGGAAACAACTTTTATATTTCGTAATCATACTATTTATAGTAACAAATAGATATAATCTTGAAGGAAAATTATTTCTATTTGCAACAAACATTTTCTTCTACAAACAAAAAAATTAAGAATTTTGAGTGAAAAATTATTTTCTTGTGATAAGTGGATTCTTATTTGTATCTTACACGAAGCTTGGACAAGTGAAACTTTTAGACTGATGCCAGTTAAGGGGATGTCAAATCCGATTACAAATTCCTACATCGAATTTTTCGTTTTTCTAATTTGATTTTTATGTTGTGAAAGTTTTTTAATTATCCACTGTCTGTAATGATTTAAAGAATAGTAGATGACTAAAATAATTAATGAAAACTCGAAACTAAACGAAAACAATAGAAAATACGGAAATGTCGGTGAGTTTATGTACTATATACAGTTATATCTATTTTTAGGCTCCAACATCCCCTTAATGGTAACCATTTTATATTAATATAAAAGGAGAACTCACGATAAATGCAGCTGCATAAAATTAAGGAGGAAAAACTTTTGTTTTTTTCTCCATTTAGATTACTTTTTTGTCCACGAAAACTGTAGTCACATAAAACTTCATCGCTTATTAGCGAACTAAGGATTTTTTGAATTAAATCATTAGCGCTGCTACCTCCAATGCTCTTCATATATAAAATCTAAAAACAATTTATTACATTCAATATAGTAATTCTAGAATATCATATATCAAATTTGAGGTTAAATACCAATACCAATGAATATTTTATGAAAATGAGATAAATGTGCCAAAAAGACGGTTTTCGACCATATTTTAAATATAATTAAAAACTTAAATCTTTTTTCCCAAATTGGTCGACGGCATCATTTAGTAATATTCATCTCCTTTGAAACCCATTTTGAATCACATTAAAGTGATTTTTTTCTTAAAGATGTAGACATTTTAAATTCGAAAAATTTTATCCCATAAGAATCTGTATAATTTATTTACAAATAGGCTTTTATGGATTATAATATTTTAAAATTAAATTGGTGTATTTCCAAGAAAAAAAATCGTTTTTAGATGATTCAAAATAGGTTTTAAAAGGGAGGAGCATTAACAAATGCCACCAATTTAGAAAAAAAAATGAAAAAAAATTGAGAAAAAATTTTTCAATTTTTAACTTTATTTCAAAAATGGTCGAACTGTCTTTTTTGCATATTTTAGATTACAATATCTCGAAATTATGACGTGATAGGCTAAATCTGCGGCCACATTCGAATTCCACTAAAATTACATAAAAAAAGACAATGTCAGATTTCAATCAGCAAAATTATGCAAGCTTGTATTATTAATATTTTTTATTGTAAATATAATGTCAGTGAATATACAAGAATTACGCAACACATGCGCGCACACGCATGCACACGCATACACACGCCCATAATGATAGATTTCTCTCTCTTTCTTCTCCCTCTCATTTATTCTGTTTATGCTCCTAGAAAAATACATGCACATGCAAGAAAAGTAATAATTATAATTTCCCAATGAATATTATCCGCATATTTGTAGCAACTGTGAGAACGGTGTTCTTTAACAATTTATTTGAAAATTGAAGCAGAATTTGCTATATGAAATATGATTTTTTACTGTTACATTTAGTAACTTTTTGATTATGAGAAAAAAAACATTTATTACTACTTACTATATTTTTTTAAGTAATACTACCTTGTTATAATTATTGCTGGTGGAGTTGAACAAAATCGGTTAACGTTATTGTTTCATTCACTTGAAACATTTTAGTATACAAAATCGCGCTCAAGCATTAATTTTTTGATTAAATCTTCTACATTCAAAACTTAAAAAACTAAGATAGTCACTTCCAATTTATCGCATTAGTACAATTTTTTTTTTATTAAATTAAAATAATTGGAAGTTACACATATTACTGTAAAATATAGCAGTGTATTTACTACGATTTTGATAACAAATTATTAACAAATCAAATGTTCCACAGTTACTCTTCATCACGATTATTCCTATCGGGCATACATAGATGTTTGAAATTTTTCTTTTTATACTTTGTATAGAGACAAGTCTTTCATTTTCTCTTAGCATTATAAAACTAAGCATGTAGAACAAAATTGCGGGTCATTATAAAAATTCTACTCATATTCCAATAAATTAAAAGTAAAAGAAAAATTTCACACGACACCCCAATAACACTTCAATTAGTCAAAACATTAGTTTTATCTTTCTACGTTAGACTGATTGTTATTTTCGGAAAAGAATATTTTTAGTATAAAATTTTATTATTTAAAATTTACAAAATTTTATTATATGAAAATATAGCACATTCACAAGCCTCATACTTTATCTCTTATTTACTTTTAATCTGCATTATGATTCTAAATTAATTATTGAATATAAAATTGAAAAAGTAGTGGAATATAATCAGCAAATATAAAAATCCAAAATATTTTTAAAAATAAAATTATGTAACGGGGTGAAAGATTGGGAATAAATGTAAAAGTAAGCGATGGCATCGAGAGTTGAACCCAAGCCGTCCGGACGAAAGTCGAGAAACCTGCTACAACAAAATACATCGTAGAAAAATCCACACTCTCTTTACGATATAATTCGTCGATTACCTTGTGTTCCGTATAGTTCAATGCAGGTACATGAAGGAAAATTGCCTATAAATTAAAAAAAGATTAATATTTTGAATACATATATAACTCAATATCTATTTATTAATAATTAAAATGATGTGAAATTAAAATTAAAATAATTTAAAAAAATAAATTACATTAATTATTAATATTAATTTTAATATTTAATTATTAAAATTAATAAATAATAGTAATAATTAATAAATGATTATTATTATTATTACTATTATTATTATTATTAGTAAGAATTACATTAATTATTATTATTAGTTATTAATTTTAATAATTAATTAATATTAATATTAATAATTAATTAATTTTATTTTTTTAATTATTTTAATTTCAATTTGAAATCATTGTAATTATTAGTACATAAACATTGAAAGTTATATACGTATTCAAAATGTTAATCTAAAATACTAATTATTTATTAATTAATTATTATTTAACTTAATTATTAAAATTTTGTTTACATGTCATTTTTGTAAACGCATTAAATATGGACTTGAAACTTTATAGGATAATTGAATATTTTACAAAGCGGAGAGCAGTGAGCTCTTTATTTTACGTATTTATGTTTCTATATCAAGTTATATCTAATAAGTTTTGTAGGTTACTTTTAAGACGAAAAATTGAAATTGTTATATTGACTGTCTCAAAAAACTTCAGGTTATACTTATTCCATTATGTGTTCAGTCATGTGCCAAAAAGTCGTTCATGAGAACTAAGAAATCAACTATTTTTTTCACAGCTGTTTACTAAATATAAATCTATTTCTTATATAGACGAATTTCTGCTATAGAGAAGTGATGAAACAATAAATACGTATAAAAACTTACTACAGTTTTTAGAAACTTTTTGTCCGATAGTTTGTCTTCGACGACATCAATTGTTTTCATAGGATTTTCTTCTTTCTTATCTATGGGAAAATATTCCTTAATAAGCTTGAGCTGCTCATTTGACATACGGATAGACTCGACTATCTGACGTTCTTCTTCGCTCAACTTTCGATAATTGTTTTTGCACATTTTCTATCTTTAATGATAACGCATGCACTGTTTGTAGCGTCTTTTTTTGTATTGCTGTATAAAATAATTTGGTGTATTTAATTTCTCTAAACTGCACTTTATTTGTCAAATTGAAAAATTGAAGGAAAAACGTATGCTTATTTATTGTACTGATTTTAAAACAATGTTAATTTACCTAAAATTTGAAGTAACAGTTTCTTACAGTCGATACTATTTATGTCAATACTACTGACATTTTCAATTTCCTGCGGGAGCTCGCGTTCTTGTGCTGTAAATTATTATAACAAAATTAAATTGAAATACAAAAATTTAATAACAAATTGTTTTATATTTAAATTTCTTCTTAGAATATGATTTTATGTCGACTTTTTTGCTACCTTTCGACTTGCTAATTCGCGACAGGACTTACAATTTATAATTAGGTGAAATCCGAAACACTTAGGCTTTGATATTATCAGACACTTGTAAACATACAGTGGTTTGACAATATTAGTTTTGATACATACCGGACTTGATTTTTATAGATTCGGAATTCGGCAATCTATCGATTGAGCAATCGCCGTTCTTATATTAGATTTACATTTGTTTTACATTTTTAATATATCCCGTTCAGACCTATTGTCTACTCCAGACATTCACAAAAAAATCGACTTAAAATTTGCATAATGAGTCTGCAAATTTGAAAAATCAATATAGTTATGAAATGAAACTAAATCATTTTCAATTTTGTAATATTCTTGCTAAAAATTACCGATTACAACCGATTGAAAAAAGAAATCGTTTTAAATAAGGTTTTTTAATTCGTGCTTTTCGTATTTGGTACGATTAGTACAATTAAAACCGATTAATACTGATTATAAACAACGAACAAAGCGATTTTAATCGGTTTAAATAGTTTTTAATTGTGCCAATTGTTTTTAATACGAAAGTCGCGGATTAAAAGTCGTATTCAAACCGATTAAATGGGTTTTTTAATCAGTTTACATCTATTATTTATCGGTTTATCTATTAAAATATACTTATTCCATTAGGAAAATACATAATTCATTTACTACAAAATACATTGTTAAACACATTTTTAGATATAACAAATGTCCTTATTAAGTCAAAGAAAATATTTGTTTGAATTTACATGCGAATCCGATACAATTATATTTACAAACGATTAGAATCGATTTCTTCCAATTATCCAAAATTGGTTAATTATGTATTTAAACTGATTCCGATTAAAACCAATTAACACATAATTGGGCATGCCAATTGACTCGATTAAAAACGATTTATACCGATTAAAATTAAATCGGTTTTAATCGGTTCTTTTTTGCAGGCATGGTTCTAAATTTCTTTTTGCCTCATAACAGCTGAGAAAAATTAAGAAGACTTACGAGTATCAACCGATTTTATTAAGCTGGATGCAGCTTTCTTTTGCTGAATATTCAGAGTAGGTGGAGGGGTCATCAATGACGAATATCTTTTAATCATAAAATTGCTTTCAGTAGCATCATCAGTATCAGTATTACTTTCATCAAAACTAATAGGAATATCTTTTTTGTATTTTTTTGAAGTTGGATATTCAGTAATAAAGTCGGTTGATACTTTCTTCCAGCGTTTATTCCGACTTTTTTTTAATTTTTCTGCGTCACTTGGGTCGCTCATGTCTTCTATTTGATGTACAGGGTGTTGCACTTGAATACACGGCAGTATGACGGATTGCCTATTCCGTCGGAGTCCGATCGATCGAGAAATACGCCTGCCGATATTATCGATGAATGCGTGCGCGGATAAAACGGAACAAGCGGGCATGCTGTATACGGCGCGAAGCCTACGAGTCGTAAGTTGTTTATCTCATAATCTGTGAACTCTCAACGTGCTTGTGTTAAATCCTTTTTTAATGTAGTAACGGTGAGCTGAGGAAATAGTGGGAAATTAAAAGTGTTAGAATCTTGTTTACAGTTTGAAGGAAATAATGTCACATACAAATAATATAAATAAATATAAATATAAATAATAATATAAATAATAATATTAATATTAAGATAAATATAAGTATTAATATAAATATAAATATTAATATTAATATTAATATAAATAATAGTAAAATAAGTAACATAATAAATATTAGCATAATATTACTATGTTTGTTATAACGCGTTGCGTAACATGGCTGCACATGTCGAAAAGCGCGTTGAGGCGTTAAACTAAATCTTTGATTTTAGATTAAGGAAATGTTTGTAATGAGGACAATATGAAAGACTTATTCGATCGAAAAAATGACGGAGGTAGAGAAGAAGATAAGAAAAATGCGGAGTTTATGAGACATTCCACGTTCATATGTAGCTTAGATTCATTTTCATTCAAAAATTAGATTATAAGATTCAATACTATTTATTAAATTGCTCATCATTGTAATTTGTGAACCGTATTTCAAGATCGACAAAAGTGCGAGGGGAAAGCAGATATAAATAAAGACAACACGTTTGGCGTTGTTATAAATACATTTATTTATAACAAATGCTCAAAATAACCACCGTTATTTTCCAGGCAAATAGCCACTCGGCGCATAAAATTTTCGCGTACTTTTGACAACATTGCAGGTGTTATCGTAGCGCTTGTTTGTCGGATTCGCTCCACAAGTTCTTCTCTAGAACGCGGTAATGTTAAGTATATTTTTTCTTTAAGGTAACCCCACAAAAAATAGTCCATCGGAGTCATATCCGGAGAACGCGGAGGCCATTCAAACAAAGGACTTCGAATGCCTATCCATCGATTGGGGAAAGTGCGATTTAAATGAGTCCGCGCCAAATACGACGTATGAGCCGGGTGACCATCCTGTTGAAATATCATACGTCGACGGATCTCTAGCGGGACATCTTCTAGCAACCCGGGTAGATGAGCTTCTAAAAATGCGGAATAACTTTCCGCATTAATAGTCTCACAAAAATGTGGGCCGATGACATATTCATCGACGATGCCCATCCATACATTAACGGCGAACCGTCCCTGCACATGCACCTCTTTGCGGCAGTGTGGATTTTCTACGGCGTAATGATGCTCATTGTGACGATTCACTTTACCGCCGCTATGGAAGGTGCATTCGTCCGTCCATAAAATTTGTCTTAAAAAAGCATCATTGTCGATATTATCTATATCAACCTGCAAATAAATTATTATTACATTACATTACATTACATTAGCTAAATTCTTTCCTTTCATTCTAACATAATTTCGATGCACTTTGCTCACCTGCTCAGATATCCAGTTACAGAAGGCCTCTCTACGAAGGAAATCTTCACGACATAACAATTGAGTTGTGTGACGTTTGTAAGGTCGCATTTTTAAATTATTCTTTATAATGCGATGTACCGTCGTGTGATTCATTTGCAATTCTCTTGCAATAGCCCTTGTGCTTGTATGCGGATTATCAAGCACTGTCATCCTGACTGCATTAATTGTTTCATCATTTCTATGACGCACGTTGATTATTCGATTTGGTGCATGCAGTGATCCATATCTGCGCATCCGTTGCTCTAATTGTCTAAAAATGCTATAGTGTGGATGGCGCCTTTCCGGAAAACGCGCTGCATAGAGTTCTGCAGCTTGTCTTTCATTGCGTTCACATTGCGCGTAAATGAACACCATGTCAGTAAGTTCGGAACGACGAACTTACTGACATGGTGTTCATTTACGCGCAATGTGAACGCAATGAAAGACAAGCTGCAGAACTCTATGCAGCGCGTTTTCCGGAAAGGCGCCATCCACACTATAGCATTTTTAGACAATTAGAGCAACGGATGCGCAGATATGGATCACTGCATGCACCAAATCGAATAATCAACGTGCGTCATAGAAATGATGAAACAATTAATGCAGTCAGGATGACAGTGCTTGATAATCCGCATACAAGCACAAGGGCTATTGCAAGAGAATTGCAAATGAATCACACGACGGTACATCGCATTATAAAGAATAATTTAAAAATGCGACCTTACAAACGTCACACAACTCAATTGTTATGTCGTGAAGATTTCCTTCGTAGAGAGGCCTTCTGTAACTGGATATCTGAGCAGGTGAGCAAAGTGCATCGAAATTATGTTAGAATGAAAGGAAAGAATTTAGCTAATGTAATGTAATGTAATGTAATAATAATTTATTTGCAGGTTGATATAGATAATATCGACAATGATGCTTTTTTAAGACAAATTTTATGGACGGACGAATGCACCTTCCATAGCGGCGGTAAAGTGAATCGTCACAATGAGCATCATTACGCCGTAGAAAATCCACACTGCCGCAAAGAGGTGCATGTGCAGGGACGGTTCGCCGTTAATGTATGGATGGGCATCGTCGATGAATATGTCATCGGCCCACATTTTTGTGAGACTATTAATGCGGAAAGTTATTCCGCATTTTTAGAAGCTCATCTACCCGGGTTGCTAGAAGATGTCCCGCTAGAGATCCGTCGACGTATGATATTTCAACAGGATGGTCACCCGGCTCATACGTCGTATTTGGCGCGGACTCATTTAAATCGCACTTTCCCCAATCGATGGATAGGCATTCGAAGTCCTTTGTTTGAATGGCCTCCGCGTTCTCCGGATATGACTCCGATGGACTATTTTTTGTGGGGTTACCTTAAAGAAAAAATATATATGGTTATAGGCCTCTCTTTTATTAATAATAAGTCTCTCGTCACATTTGAGAAAATCCAACGAGTTACAGCGATGAAAATTTTGAAGTTGGAAATAGCAGATGCGCACAGATATTTGAGATTTTTGAAACACAACAACTTTATTCTGACACGTCTGTTGTATAACTGCTTACCTTTACAGATTTTGAATAACTTTTTCTATAAACAAAAGAATTTTTTGTACCACCTCGACAACAAGCTCAAGCATAGAAGAATTAAGAAAATAAATTGGCTTTCATCATCCAACCAAAGTTCCATCCGACAGCTGCCTCCCATTGAATATTTCTGTGCCGTACCTCCACATTCCACTTCTGAGAAACAAAGGTACTCCCTAAGATCAAAGAAGATTGGTAAGGAGGATGTCTCCATGTCATCCACAACTCCATCTCTGTTGTACTCTCTCTCTCCGATTCCTCACGCCTCCAACTATAGTGAATTCCATGTCAATTTGGATTTATCTAAATTTGATACTTCGCCTCCAGAGAAACAACTAAATACAATCAAAGAAAAGTGGATTATCAATTTATCATCGGTTGACATTCCCACAGAAATCCAGTGTCTTTTACAACTCGGTGAAAAATTCAGTCTTCCTACAGAGTTTTTTAGAAAACAGGATTTCATTAATTTTATTAAACAACTTGAGAATAATTTATTTCGATTACCTCCAAACATAGTAAATGACATAAGAATCTTTTCGGTTCATGAATTATCAGAATTACTCAATTCTCCCCCCCGAATCACTCCTATTGAAAGCCAAATTTTAAAATGGTATAGGTCTACTGTTAGATTCCTGAAAGATAATCCAGATATTATTATTACGCGTGCAGATAAGGGTAATTCGACAGTAATTTTGGATAAGGAAACCTATCTCTCCAAGATGCTGGATATGCTCTCTGATTCACAGACATATGAAATGGTTAATAAAGATCCAGTGAAAAGAATTACTCGGGATCTCACGAGCCTGTTGTCGAGATGGAAAAAGAAGAATTATATTTCCGATACCACTGCGAAATCATTGTCTTTGAGCGACGGCATGCTTCCCAGGGCCTACGGACTTCCAAAGATCCACAAACCTAATTGCCCCCTCAGAATTATTATTTCATGTATTGATAGTCCTTTACACGCCTTTGCAACGTATCTACACAATATTCTATATAACAATCTTCCCAGACCCGCGAGTCATATTACTAATAGTTATGAACTGGTGAAGAAGTTGAGTGATGTGCACATAGACGACCAAACAAAATTGTTTTCTCTTGATGTAGTATCTCTCTTTACTAACGTTCCGTTGGATTTGGTTGTTGGATGTATTGCAAAGAAATGGCATTTATTGAAAAATAAAATCAAAATCCCTTATTCTGAGTTTATCGTTGCATTGAGGCTAATCATGAACTCTACCTTTTTTAAGTTCGACGGTAAGGTCTACAAACAGATCTTTGGCACTCCGATGGGCTCCCCCCTCTCTCCTATCTTGGCAGACTTAGTAATGGAAAAACTTGAAGAAACAACTCTTCTCCGTTTACCTTTCCATATTCCACTGTACGTTAGATACGTTGATGACATTGCCATAGCAGCTCCTGCTTCCCTCATTCCTGATATTTTAAATATGTTCAATTCCTTCCACAAAAGATTGCAGTTCACAAGTGAAGTCCCAGATATCAACTCTTTGAATTTTTTGGACATCACAATCATTGTCAATAATGAACATCTTGAGTTTAATTGGTTTAGAAAACCGACCTTTTCAGGCAGATTTTTGAATTTTTTCTCTGGCCATCCTTTAATACATAAAAAGGGAGTTATTATAGGATTAGTTGATAAAGTTTTTAAACTTTCACATCCTCGTTACCATACGGAAAATTTAGTGAGTGTGATTAACACTCTTCTCCATAACAGCTATCCGATAGAATTCATTTTTACAACGATTCACAATAGAATAAAATATTTGATCCTAAATAGTAATATTCCAGAGTCTTCCTCTCAAGCTACCACCTCTCCAGTTCCATCTTTTTTCACGATTCCATATATAAAAAATTTTTCTGAGAGATTTTATGGTCTGGCAAAGAATTTAGAAAAAACTCTGGCTTTCACTGTGAATAACAAACTAAACAACGTTGTTAAATTGCAGAAGGATTCTCTCACTAAGATGCAACATTCTAACATTGTCTACAAATTAAGTTGCAGTAATTGTGAGGCCTCATATGTTGGCCAAACAAAAAGACAGCTAAAAACCCGTATCAGCGAACATGAAAAAAATATTAATCTGAGAGACGAAGACTTGAGTGTCATTTCCATTCACAGATTACTGGGCCACGACTTTAATTGGAATGAAGCCAAAATTTTAGACAAAGAACCATCTTATAAAAAAAGAATCGTATCAGAAATGTTGCATATTACACAACAAGCGTTTGGTCTCAACATTCAGAGTGACACGGAAAAATTAGATAAATCATATCTCTCTGTACTCAATAAATGCCAGTGATGTTAGTTATGCATCTTTTAAAGTTTCCCGCCCGACAGTTCTGCGCGCCATCTATTCTTATTCACCTCTTCTGGTGATTCCCGTGTTTGCCGCGTTCGCGGTTGTGTTCGGCACGCTTCCCGCCTTCCGCCTTCCTCCCCCCCCTCTCCTTCCTTGTTTGTCCGCCATGTCGCCGGCTCTTTGTTCATTGCGTCGTAGATCGCCGGGATTGTTTGCTAGATACTTTTCGCTGTGTCTTTCCGTTGCGTTTTGCAACTCTAACTTTGCGTGCGATTACTATTATTTCTATTGAGGGATATTATGAGCATCATATGGTGGTTTTGTCTGATTTTTATTGTAATTATTTTTTAAGTGAGCATGCGTTTTCGACGTAAGATGTGGTCGCTCTGCTTGTGCTTTATTATTTCAGATACACGCTCTCTTGTGGGTGCCCTTTCTCCCTTGCACTAACAAACGCTTGCATTTTATGCATTTTTTCTTTTGGCTCCGAGGCATTTCATATTTTCTTTCTGTGGCACGTTATAATTTCTGGAGTGCTCTTGGTTGCGTGGATCATAATAGCGTCACAGAAAAGGACATTGGCAAGGTGAGCTCCCTATTTTTGCGTCGAGCCGTTGCTCGTATTTTTCCGTTATTGTTTTTTCCGTTACTATATCATGGATTTTGTAATACTTTTGACTTTTGTATATACCTTATCCGTTTTCTTTCAATTTCAAAGCTGTATAAGATATGATAGATTCTCTGTTCATTTTTATTTTTACTTCTTTGACTCTGTGTGATGACTTTAAATTCTAATATCTATTTTAATTTGCTACTACTTATTTTTCTTTGCATATATATAGTTTTGAACATTGAAAAGGACCTGGAGTCAGGTCGAAACGTCTGTCGACAGAACTCTTTTACTAATCTCTGCGATACTTACTATGTATGAGCTATGCGCTCCCATTAATATGTAACTTCTTTGTTAATTAATAATTTTGTTTTTACGCAATATGTTCAGCGTTTTTGGTTCTTTTGCCTTTACTATTTAGTTGCGATTTTTATCATAAGAACCTTTTAATATTATTCCAGTATTTTTAGAAAAAATATACTTAACATTACCGCGTTCTAGAGAAGAACTTGTGGAGCGAATCCGACAAACAAGCGCTACGATAACACCTGCAATGTTGTCAAAAGTACGCGAAAATTTTATGCGCCGAGTGGCTATTTGCCTGGAAAATAACGGTGGTTATTTTGAGCATTTGTTATAAATAAATGTATTTATAACAACGCCAAACATGTTGTCTTTATTTATATCTGCTTTCCCCTCGCACTTTTGTCGATTTTGAAATACGGTTCACAAATTACAATGATGAGCAATTTAATAAATAGTATTGAATCTTATAATCTAATTTTTCAATGAAAATGAATCTAAGCTACATATGAACGTGGAATGTCTCATAAACTCCGCATTTTTCTTATCTTCTTCTCTACCTCCGTCATTTTTTCCATCGAATAAGTCTTTCATATTGTCCTCATTACAAACATTTCCTTAATCTAAAATCAAAGATTTAGTTTAACGCCTCAACGCGCTTTTCGACATGTGCAGCCATGTTACGCAACGCGTTATAACAAACATAGTAATATTATGCTAATATTTATTATGTTACTTATTTTACTATTATTTATATTAATATTAATATTATATTTATATTTATATTAATACTTATATTTATCTTAATATTAATATTATTATTTATATTTATATTTATTTATATTATTTGTATGTGACATTATTTCCTTCAAACTGTAAACAAGATTCTAACACTTTTAATTTCCCACTATTTCCTCAGCTCACCGTTACTACATTAAAAAAGGATTTAACACAAGCACGTTGAGAGTTCACAGATGATGAGATAAACAACTTACGACTCGTAGGCTTCGCGCCGTATACAGCATGCCCGCTTGTTCCGTTTTATCCGCGCACGCATTCATCGATAATATCGGCACGCGTATTTCTCGATCGATCGGACTCCGACGGAATAGGCAATCCGTCATACTGCCGTGTATTCAAGTGCAACACCCTGTATATTCATTTCTTTTACAGCTTCAGTGTAGAGGTCTGCGAAATTATAATACAATTAAGTTATATAATACTCAGAATTCAAATAAATCAAAGTTATTATTAACATTGCAGTTATTAATTATGGTGCGATTTAATGATTGATAATAAATGCTTTCATGATTATGTAAGTGTGAAAATGTGAAAACGTCAAAAAATGAAATTTAATAATCAAATATGTGGCCTATATAATTTTAAACTTAATTAATAACTAAATTATGTTGTAATTAACAATATAAATTTTGTCGTATTGTTTATGCGTTTACACGTTATACGAATTGAATTTCCTGTTTTCGCTGAAATATTTATAAATTTTTAAGAAAGCAGAATATAAAAATAACTGATAGTATTTGTTTTTTGTTTAAAAAATTGCAACGTAATTAAGGGGATGTCGGACCCGACTACAGATTTCTACGTCGAATTTTTCGTTATTTTAATTCAATTTTTAATTTTTAATAATAATTTTGGTCATCTTCTTTTCGCAATGACTTATTAATGAACAGTGGATGACTGCGATATTTAATAAATATTGAAAATTGAATAAAAAACGAAAAATATTTAAATGTCAATAAGTATGTAATTCTATATAGGCTCCTTAATATTTTTTTTCCGTAACATTCAATAAAAACTTTCGGTTTAAACTCGAAAAAGTATCATCATGATTAGAAATCGTACAAGCATTATAAGGAGGTTCTTTAGCAAAGGGCCGCATTTCGCGGGTGCCTTGCGAGGCCTACAAATTTTTTATAAATATTTTTATCTAAAAATGCATAAATTGATTAATAAAACCTTCGATGTCATATTGATATAATAGTTAGTATATAAAAAAATACAAATTTCCTAATCGATTCTTATTTTATAAATTAGATAATTACCGTTAAATTTTATTAATTTTTTAATTGGATACTCATCCCAGTTAGAGTCAGGCTCATCGCGATTGATTATAGCTTTTTTAATGTCGATAGATTCATCTGAAGGCCAGTACAATGCGTTTAAATCATCATGTAACCAATTGGAGGGTACCACCCTTTTCTCATTTTTTTCATCGACGACAATGGCAAACTTTCATTATTTTCTATAATATTTAAAAATTATATTAGTTGGATGCAATATGGACTAATGCCTTATAACTGTTAAAAATATATATCAACAATTAACTCAGGCGGATATGCAATTTAGTTAGAAAAAATTTTCGCTATAAGTACACAATGATGCGTAGTCCATAACTCTCTCACAGGCAAGGAAAGAAATCCATTTTGTACGTCATCAAATTTTATACAAAATTTTATGTATATTATATAGATGTAAATTCATTGTAATCAATGTACAATAATTTATACAGATTTTTTCAGAAATTGTTCAAAGATTCATAAATTGTATCGAAATTTACTTTTTACCTTTACAAACTTTCTATACAATAAAGCAAAATTAGTAAAAATAAAATTAATAAATAAGTACCTTAGTTTATGGAGGAATTGTATGAACAATTAAACAATTATTACTTTTTTGACAATTACTACTTATTTATTTTGCGTCGGCCTTTTCTTGGACTCAAGAAAATATTTTCACAGTATACACACAGTATTACACAAATATATACATATAGTTACAGTAAAGTATAGGGTGCATAAGAACTTTTTCAGATAGCGTTAATTAAAAGATTGAAATGTATGAATTATTGGGTATGTTATAAAATCTCCCATCACTGGGACCTTAAAAATTTTTGAACTTATCGAACTGCATGGATATTCTTCAATAACATTAGATTTTTTTACAATTTTCATACCCAATAAATCACTAGCAAAACCTTCTAAAACAAATAGATCTTTTTTCTTTACATATTTCTCTCCTATAATGTATAAATTCTCATCGTTTTTAGCAATATTTAAAACATTTACAATAGAGCCATCTTTAAGCATAACGCAATTATTCCTTTCATCATTTATATCTATTCGACATGAATCTGTTTTTAAAATTGTAAATTGAGAATCGTATTTACGAGTATTAGGTAAAAAACCATTGTAATGCAATTTTTCAACCTTGATTTTATTTTTGATATATTTATATTTAATATCCCTAACTGACTCGTACTCCGTCAGTCTTCTTGCAATTTGTTGCAAAGGTTTATCACCTTTTCTTATTAATTTTTTTAATGAACATATATAATTTTCAAAAGAAAAAGCACTAAAACATTCGAATGAACCATACTTTTGTACATCTTTTGGTAAATGTAATAAACTGTGGATATTATGAGTAACATTTTTGTTGCCGTAAATTTTTTGAAAATCATTTATAAACTGTACTATTAAAGATTCAGCAAATTGAATATTTTCTGGTTCTGATAGTAGTAACTTATTAGATAGAATTATCATGGTTATATGCAATTTTAAAAAATTATTGTAAATTTCAGGTTTCAAAATATCTTTTAAGATGAACGAGTCAAAATATAATAAAAAATGCCGATATTCGGTGGCTTTCCACTGCTTCCAATAAATAAGTGATCTTGAACGCCTATTAAATTCAAACGGTAATACATTTTTCAAACTTTCTAATCTACATGAAATTTGTTCAATTTGTTGGTCGGATAATTTGAATAATTTTTTTTTTCGATCTTTGTCACCTATCCAATGTCTGATCAACTGTTTCATTGCTCCTAAATACACTAAGTGCATGCTATCCAGAGGTACATTGGAGACTAGTCCAACGTGAGGTAACTGATTTAAGATCGTTTCACCACGTTGATATTCGCCCATGTACTCTAACTTTTTAAATTTGATATCCGTCCTTAAGTAATCGTTGCAATACATTTCCAATTTTTTAATATTTGAAACTGGAAAGCAAACTGAAGAATAATATTCGCCCTCAATCAGACATTTACTACAACTAGAGTAACCACTATGATATTTTGTACACAAAACGAAAGCTTTTGCTGGAGCATCGCAAATAAACCCATATATCCTGACATAATATAATATTTCATTATGAGTAAATCCATTGTTTATCAAATCTACCGATTCTTCAACAAAATACTTCAAAAAATTATTCTGATCTTCCGGCTTTTTTGCTCCACAATAAACACCGATCAGATGCACACTTTCTACTTCAGGATCTCTACACAAAATTATCCATAGACCTTTCTCCGAAGAATTACCAACTAATGGAGCACCATCAATATTCACTAACAAATTTACAGTGTTTATTTTATTATTAAGAGCACGTTTATTTTCAATAATTTTTTTCAGGCAATTTTTTACACCCAAATGACAATAATGACCACTGTCCATTTCAATAATATTAGTATTTTTTGGAGTTTTTAACAAAGTACGCGGATCTTGGCAAAATTGCGTACTCGTATATTTATTTAATATTATTAATAAAGCTTTTAGAGCCTTGTGATTGATTTGATAATTTATTGCCCATGTGATTTCTGTACGAAACTTTTCATCTTTAGACGTAGCAAGATTTTGCAATACATTATCAAAATCAAAGTCATCATCGAAGTCTTCATCACTAAAAATACTATCTGCGTCGCTAGCGCTATAACGATAAATATCAGAACAAATACTGTTACCATCATCTGTATTACTCATTCTTTCGTCACTATCATCGAAATCAATATCGATAATTGTGCCTTCATTTTCAATTTTAGTACAACTATTGCGACTACCTATTTCTACAACAATGTTATCCATATTGGCTTTAAAGTCACATTCTTTAAAATTTACATCGCAATGTTCAGTACGCTCTTGCATTTGTGATGTTGTGCATTGTACTGACATTGATTTTTCTTGAAATGAAATAGATTCAAGAACGACCGAATCGTCGTTACAAGTAGAAGACTCAGATTCAGCAAATTCACTTGAAGATGATACAAATAAAATTGCAACCTCTTGTAAGTCTTGCTCAGTTCGTTGCTGAGCTAATCTACGAATATGCCTTGAGCTTATGGAGATGTCATCTTTCTTTTTCCGCGGCATTTTCTTTGCAGATATGAAAAAACTTTTCTGATAAAAAATGAAATCGACACTAACATGCATGTGCACACATTGGTAAAAAATGATATCGAATAATTCAAATGATTAATACATTTCACTGTGAAAATAATAAAATTTTGTGTGTAAAATCAATAACTTTTGTCTTTTATATTGACTAAAAAAAATTATTAAATCAGAGTGTCGAATTTTTATGAAACACTGGAGGCTGTTTTCTGAAATAATCTGTGCATAATTCATTGAATAAAACGGCATATCAAAGATTCTCCATGTGAAAAGCGCTATTTAAAATATGCAGAAAATAAACAAGGGAAACTTGCAAAAAAATGCAAAAAAAAATTTAATTAAATAATGTTTATTTCATAAAAACTCAAAATTAATTATTATTTATAATTCCCATTGCATAGCAAATAAATAAATTCAATGATTTTTAAGTATATTTTATAATTAAAATACTAATTTGTCTGTTAAAATAATAAAAATATATAGCACAATAATAAAATAAAAAAAAGTCAAAGGTAAGATTTGAACCAGCGATACGCAGCGTACTAATCCCTTAGGTGCCTTATCCACTGCGCTACACTGTTAGTTTAAAATTCGTTCTTTCCGCTAGATACATAACGAGCATGTAATTTTCGACGCTGCTCGTGTCTCGATATCTCGATACGTACGACAGCGTTAAATGTTTTTCTCTTTTAGCTTGTTATATTAGATATTTTTTATAACTGGTAAATATATTATATATATTTGCTAATTGTAAGAAAATATTGTGATATATCTTTTCATATTAAAAAGTCAAATCGTATAATTCTTAAAAATGAATATATATATACATTTGTTTATAAAAATTATGCCATTTAATTTTTCACATGAAAAAATATATCGATATTTTCTTACAACTGATAAATGTATAATATGTAAAATATATTTATCAGTTAAAAAATATATTAAATAGATTAATATTTATCAGATAAAAAATATATTTATCAGTTAAAAAATATGTGTATAATATATAAAGCTATAAGGGAAAAACATTTAACGTTGTCGCACGCATTGAGATATCGAGAAGCGAGAATCGTCGCGCGTCGCCCGTCTTTCGTTGCCAGCTTGGTAGGAAGGAGACAGAAGACTGTATTCTGTCCTCTTCTACTATCCGAAGCTAGCCGAAGCGCCGAGCTCACACGTACGCTTACGCTCACATCCTCGTTACCCCCTCCACTACGCGTTGCATGTTGCTTGCGGAGAAGATCTGGCAGCTTTGGTAGGCCGGGCTGGTTTTTCGCGCATGCGCCGCGAACGCGGCGTTAACGAAGTATCTAGTAGAAGCAAAAGGTGTGTCACTGGTCGCCCTTAAATAAATTTCTGAAGGAAAATTTTCTTCTTGAGAGGGAAGACACTCTTTCATTTCACTAATCACTTTTTTCGCTGTACTTTAAAACACTATAACACTCACTCGGGACTCGGGACTTCGTTCTGGCATCACCGATTCAGATGCTGTTGTCCGTCAAAACTTTTGCGCCCATAATTCGCTACCTGATACACCGTTGCTTTACTGTGATTACTACTGCGCATGCGCGAAAAACCTGCCCGACCTACCATCTACCATCACTGATCCTACTACATCACAGATGTATATACGAAATTGGCGGTATAATTTAAATGCAAAATGTACACGCAAATATAAAATAAACACATATCTCGTTATTCTCAAATCCAGAAAAGTTTGTTGCTAATATTTTTGAAATACTTGTGAAAACACATATGAGAATGTTTTTCATCCTTTTAATGCAACATTTGAGAACCGCAAAAAGTTAAAACAGCTTCTTAGCCAAAAAATTTTTGAGTATTCTTTCATAAAATAATTTGTCCACATAGCATGTAATATTTTTGCGAAACGTTTTCAGGAATATTTTTTAGTATGTTTTAACAAGCATTTTATCATGTTCCCATTTCAGAAAAGTAACGTTTTGTGAAATATTTGTAATATGTTTTAAATATTTTTCAGAAAACATTTCATGATACGTTTTCTTCATGTTTTATGTAATGTTTATAAAGATCTAGAACATTTTTTGAAAAGATTAGAAAATGTTTCTGTATTTTTACAAGAAATGTTTTTAAAAATAATTTGTAATATTTTAGAAATCGAAGTAACTCAGTTTTTAAAAATATTTTATAAATAATTCAGGCATTCTTTTGTTTTGATTATGTAACACTGCCTATATTATTGCTGCAATGTTTACAAAATATTTTATGGAAAATTTTTTAAAATCGTTCATTTATATTTCTTAGTAAAATTTCACGTATTATTTTAACAAGATTTACGTAATATTGTTTGACATATTTAAGTATAAAAAATAAAGTAATCATGAAATTCTTTCTGAAATATTATAAAATTATTTGTCGTAATATTTTTTTTTATATTGTGAAAAGTTTAATCAAAATATTTCGTGTAATTTTTATACGACTTTTTATAAATATGTTGTGAAATGTTTCAAATTTTAATATTTTTAATATTTTTTATAATATTTTCGGCAGCTTTTATTGATGTTTTGTTAAATCATTTCTGAAATATGCCTGCGAAGTTTCTGTAACGTGATAAAATGCTTGTTAAAACATTACAAAAAAATATTCCTGAAAATGTTTCGCAAAAATATTATATGCTATGTGGGATATGTATCTTTTAATATAATAAATATTATTAACACATATAACAATATATCGATGAAATAATAATTATAAAATTATGAACACATAACTATATCATTAAAATAATAATTGTGCAATAATTTCTCTTTTCTCATCAGGTTCCATAACTGCATAATTATGATTATTGTTATTTCTATTTTCCATTTGTGGAATTTCAAACGGTTCGTCGTCAATATCAATACAAATATTATGTAAGATACAACATGCAAGTACAACTAATGGTATCATTTCTGTGTTATACATATATACATATTTTAGTTTTCGGAATCGTCCTTTTAATATTCCAAACGCTTTCAATTATAATGCGAGTTTTTGATAATTTTGTATTATAATTAAGTTGCACATTATTTAAATGGCCATTATCACGGTAGGGAGTGAGCATATAATGTAATAATGGGTATGCTGAGTCAGCTAATAAATGACCATGTTGTGGAAAATATCTTTCTACGTCATGATCTATCATATTTTTGATGTCACTTAATCGCCAAACTCGGGCATCATGAACACTGCCACAAATTCCCACAAAAACATCAATAAATTGCATTTTATTATTACAAATACCTTGAAGTAATATGGAATGAAATTCTTTTCTATTTATATAACTAATTGGATATTCAGTAGGAGCACTAATAGGAATGTGGCAGCCATCAATAACGCCTACCACACCTGGAAAATCACTAATGGCAGCAAATTCTTCTTGTATAATTAATATTTCGCGGACTTCTGGCCATTTAATATAATTTTGTACATGTCGCTGTAATGTGTAAGCCACATTAAAAACACATCTCCATATAGTGTCTTTGGAAACTCCAAATCGATCTGCAACGGATCTAAAGAAGAAAATAATTTTTTAAACAAAAAAACTTAAAAATAATATGACAAAATAAATAACATAAAAAAATTGCAAAATTGCAAAATTTGAAAAGTTGCAAAATTTTTTAACTATACTAACCTATACACTTCTTGATTGCCAAAAATCCATAAGGCAATAGCTAATTGCTTAGCTGGTGGTAATTTAGGAGAATCATTATTTTCCAATAATTCAAATCCAAAAGATTGTATCAACAGTTCAAAAGTATTTCTTTGAATACGAAAATGTGATTTGAAATCTAGAATAAAGTAATAATATTATTATAAATGTTGCAAAATTATATACAATTATATATTATTATAAATGTATGCAGAAAATAAATAATACATAGATAAAATTTAGCTTTATTTTTACCTGTTAAAGAATAATATTTGAAGAACAATATTTTCAAAGAAATTATTAATTTTGAGATGTGGTTCTCTTAGGTGCACTATTTCCCAATCATCTTCATAATCATCTTGATCATTATTAAAAAAAACATCCCATAATAAAAATATATCCATTTTGTATTCTCTGCGAATATACAGATTATTTTCATCATAGTAATATAAATAATTACAGATTACACATATTTATATTTACACATCTTTAATTTATATAGAACTCATATCAAATGTATTGTATACATATAATTAGAAACTATCATCAGGAGAAATCATTTATTTTTATATTACTATTTTCATGCCAAAAAAAAAAGAAAAGTAAGTAATATTGTAACGAATAAAAACTTCACATATTACATATTTAATTGATAAACTTTCAAAAATTAATAATTACAAGATGAATAAGAAATTCATGGTTAAATTTAATTGTTATTGCTACGTACATACATTTTGTTATTTGCAGTATTATTTTGCAAATTAATATTGTTTATTATATTAATAATTAAAATAAAGTGAGGTTAAGAGTTATTCTTATTTTATAGAAAACATCTTATTCCAGTAAAATACATTTGTTTATTAATACATATTTGATAAATAAAGATATATTAATTAAAAGAATAATAAAGTACCTTCTATATTTTCTTATGATGTTTTTCACAATTTTTTCGATAAACTCGACCGCAATTTCTTTCGATGACTGTTAATCTAATTCGATTCCAGAGACACATCATTGATCCGGATTAGTCTAGGGAAATTTAGGACGTCTATCGATGAGTACCACTGCTCAGTCCGATCAGAAATCCGATTAGTTGTCGTAAACACCCACTGATAGGTGTCAGTATTGTAACGTGTTATTGTATATATATTTTAATTAAGAAGGATAATACATAGATACTTACTGAAAATTAAAGTGTGATTTAATGTCTGATAAAATTAAATAAGTTAATGAAAAGTTTTCTTTTCCTTTCTTTTTCCTTTTTTTTTAACTGAAAAGAGATAGATGAATGTTAGATATTACAATCAATGCTGTTCAAAAATTGGTCTAGTGCAGAGACCACATTTTCGTCACTTAAAAATAGCAGAAGAGACCTGGCTGGAATAGGAAAGATAATGATGGGTTAGAATTTATTATAAACCATTGTATGTACCTACATAAGATAAAGACTTGTGTACCGTGGCGCTGTATGGCTCATAGCCAGTTTGCTTATTGCTGAATAAAAAAGAAAAAAGAAACATACAGGGTGAGTTTTATTTCGTGTGTCAATCTTTTTATCATGCGGGAGATTATCGACTGGATAATAAATTGGTCGGTACATAAATGTCAATTTTTTTGATCGACCGTATCGAAGGTCCGAATATAATGTGTACAATAATAATAATAATAATAATAATAATAATAAATACGTAGCTTTAATAATAATAATAATAATAATAATAAATCCATACTACATAAGTTTAGTTTTTAATTTGCTTTAATTTTACACAGTATTCGAGCCTTTGATACGGTCGATCCAAATAATTGACATTTATGTACCGATCAATTTATTATGCAGTCGATAATCTCCCGCATGATAAAAAGATTGACACACGAAATAAAACTCACCCTGTATATTTTAACATATTATATTATATATACATATATATATAATATAATAGTATATTATATATACATAGTAAATATATATTATATATACAGTATATACATATATATGTTTTTGTATGTGTACATAACATTATAATTATTTCCTAAACTTTAACATCTGTAGCATTTTACATAAGCAAATGTTACGTCCAGGCCGTTAAAGGGATGGACCATCTGGAAGGACGCAACCTACTTACCCCGTAACACACTTGTTAGGGCGTGTGTATATATCGGGTCGAACGGATTTTTAAGGGCTTGACACAGGTCAGGGACCGAAACGGTCTCTTTAACTCTGTGAAGTGTTAAGCCTATCCGCTCGGCGGTCCCTTTTTGGTAAGGGAATTTAATCCCTTTTACTCGGGACAGGACCTTGTGCGATCGTAGGATTCAGGGAAGAGAGCGGATTAGAAAAGAAAAAAAATAATAATAATTTAATCATAAAAATGATATTTATTTATAAATACTAAAGGAGTGGTTAATACATCGATACAAATTTACGAGAAAAATCTAATATTTATGATATCCCTAAAGCGTGCATGTGTTTGAGACGTGTTTGTGTGTGTATGTATGTATTAAATTTCGCGGATGTTACAATAGTGCGGCAGTCATTAGTCAGGATGAATGGGGGAACCTAGCTTTAAATTTTTAGTCCTGACTGGGTTTACAATAATGTTGCGGTTCTAAAAAGAAATATTTAAATCTTCATGTATATAAATTGTACCTGTATATGAAGAAAGAGAAAATATGGGATCAGAGATTTTTGAATTAAAGAATGGAAGAATGAAATAAAGATAACAAATAGTTTAAAACATAGGAATTAGCAGGATTTCGAGAATAATTCGTCAATTCTTCAGGGTCTATGTGATATTCAAGGTAATGGGACTCCTCCTCAAGATCGGGGAGGTCTCTAAAAAATTATTCAAAGGCTTCGTTGATTTCGGATGATGTGAGAGCAGCAGAGGGAGAGTCGGAGTTGAGGGTAATTATTGATATAGGAGAGGGAGAGGGAGAATCGGAATCAAGAATAATTATTGGAATAGGAGAAGGTGGGAGTTGGGGAGTAACTGGATGGGGAGGAGAGATAGATTTTTGAATTGGAGACTGTAGGGGAGTAGGTGAACGGGAGTAGGTGAATAGGGAGAGGAAACAGGTGAATAACTGGAACTAAGAATAGGAGAAATAGTTATATAGCGTGTGCCTTGGGAGGGGTTCTCCAGATTATCATTATTAATATTTTTTACGGAGTTTAGGCTTTGCTTAGTTAACTGGATATTGTTTATTCTGCTATTGTCTAGAGTGTTATCATTAAAACTATTAGTTTCTAAATTGTTAAGGTCTAATTCGTCGTCAAGAAGATCGAGGGTGGCAGTTCGTTTTGTTACTAGTTTTCGAAGAGCCCGCCTCCGACGATTACGATACCGTAGTGTGGTACGCTGACTATTGTATCGCGGCACTGATAAATGATAAACGCGATTTATTGTTTCTACTATCGCTATTATTATTGTCAAGAAACGATCCTTAGGTTATAGGAATAAGTTCTTTCATCCTTTAAATGTAAGTTTCAATGTAATGAATGAATAGATTGTAAATTGTACGTTAACAATTTCTGTGGTTCGACTGTTTAATTACAGATCAAAATAAAACTGTTTATTAAAGGTCTAATTTAAATTTCTAGTTGGTATTTTAAATTAATAATTAAGGATCGTCTCCCGAAAGACGAACTAGAGGAAAAATAGAAACCGAGACTGGTCTAACTTACTATTTATAGAGTGCGTTGCAAAAGATTGTACAAGGTCAGGGTACGTAGAACAGGACTCTCTTCCTGCTTATGGATGCTCTATGTTTTGAGGTCGGCAGGAGAGTCAGTAGCTCACTGTCACTTGGATTGATTTTTAAAATTTACTAGTGACTGTTACCCGGAATCGAAAGTCGTCGGATAATTGAGAAAATTATAAGAACTGTTAAATGGTTAAATCGGGTAGTAGTGAGTCTAGGCCGGTTCTAACTCAGGGATCTCAGGGGGGTGAGGGGCGAGGGGGAACCGGGGGGGTGTGACGTCACGAGGGGGTGACGTCACGGGGGGTGATGACGTCACGGGGGGGTGACGTCACGCGGGGATGATGACGTCACGCGGGGGATGATGACGTCACGTGGGGATGATGACGTCACGTGCGGGGGATGATGACGTCACATGCGGGGGATGATGACGTCACGTGCGGGGAAGGGGGGATCCGCGGCGCGAGCGATGGACGAGGGGTTCCGCGCGGGTAGGGGGAATCCGCGGCGCGACCGGTGGACGAGGGGGTCCGCGCGGGGAAGGGGGATCCGCGTCGCGAGCGATGGACGAGGGGGTCCGCGCGGGAAGGGGGGATCCGCGGCGCGAGCGATGGACGAGGGGGTCCGCGCGGGAAGTGGGGATCCGCGGCGCGAGCGATGGACGAAGGGGTCCGCGCGGGTAGGAGGAATCCGCGGCGGGCCCGCGATGTGTCCACATGTGTGAGAAGGACGGTGCACTGGTGTGAGAAGGATAGCGCTAAGTGTGTGAAGAGGACAGTGCGACAAGGATGGCATCAACGTGTGACAAGGATGACATCAACGTGTGACAAGGATGGCGTCAACGTGGGACAAGGACGACGCATTGTAAGATGGCGTGAGAAGGACGATGCAAAGGTAAGTGAGCAACGAGCATATGAAAGAGAGAGAATGATAATATCGCGAACAACGCGTACGAAAGAGAACGATATTGCAAGAGCAACTCGTGCGAGAGAGAACGATAGCGCGAAGAGAACGCATACGAAAGAGAACTATAATATCGCGAAACTTAGAACGATAATAGCGCAAGACAACGCGTGCGAGAGAGAGCGAGAGAGCGCGAGAACAACGCGTACGAAAGAGAACGATATTGCAAGAGCAACGCGTGCGAGAGAGAACGATAGCGCGAAGAGAACGCATACGAAAGAGAACTATAATATCGCGAGACTTAGAACGATAATAGCGCAAGACAACGCGTGCGAGAGAGAGCGAGAGAGCGCGAGAACAACGCGTGCGAGAGAGAACGAAGATATCGCGAGACTTACAACTAACGCGCGAGAAAGAACGCAACGAAGATATCGCTATACTTACAACTAGCGCAAGCGAGATAGAGACGCAAGGATGGGAGCGCAAGGAGAGGCGTGTAAATAACTGCAATTTTTTTCTTTTTTTTTCAATTAAATATATAAAATTTATTAAAAATCTGTTATACATTTTTGTATCATAGCGCGAGAGAGATTACTTATTCTAAGCGCGAACAAAAGAGATAGCGCGAAAGAACAATGATGCATGCCGAAGATAGTGAGACTTATGATTAACGCGTGCGAGAGTGAGCGAGAGAGCGCGAGAACAACGCGTGCAAGAGAGAACGAAGATATCGCGAGACTTACACAACTAACGCGCGAGAGAGAACGCAACGAAGATATCGCGAGGCATACAACTAGCGCAAGAGAGATAGAGACGCAAGGGATGGGAGCGCAAGGAGAGGCGTGTAAATAAATACATTTTTTTTTTTTTTTTTTTAAATTAAAATATAAAATTTATTTTAAAATGTGTGTGTGTGTAAATACATTTGTGTGTGTGTGTGTACTTAAAATTAAGAATAATAGTAATATAATAGTAATATAAAATTTATATAATCCGTTATAAGGATGTGAACAGCTCATCAAAATTGACGTCAAAATTTACATCTTGATCACCATTTTGATTTCCATCTTGATCCCCATTTTGATCTCCATTTTGATCATCATTTTGATCGTCATTTTGATCTCCATTCAGGTCTTCATTCAGATTTCTCATCTCTCCTGAAACATTCTCCTGCAAAAAATAATCACTCAAAATAATTACTTAAATATTTTAAATTAATTTCACAATTATATTAGCAAAAATTATCTGTTACCTGTACAGTCTCTTCCTGTTGCTCCTTCTTTTTACTTACATACTTTTTGTATATAATTTCGGGTGGACATTTACATTTATGAGATTGACATTGTGTACAATACTGCGTTATATGTAATAATAATTTATGATGATTACCAGCAATCCACTTTCTAAAATCATCATATTCAATATTATGATCAAAATCATCCCGGAGTATCAAGTCTATGTACGTTGGGTTTATACCCGTTGGAATACGTATATTTATACACGGGGTGTATCTACAGTCATTGATACACTTATCTACCCAACTGTAATCAACACCCTGATATCTACAAACATTGTACCCATATTTAAATATTTGATTGCAATATCCTCTAGTATGGCGTCTGATACATTGGTATTGCCAAACATTATCAGAGTCTAGGAATCGAGTAATTTTACGTTTATTACCGAAATAAGAGTCATCATCATCGTCTACATCAATTGAGACGTGTGTCTTTCGAATTTCACGAAAAATTTTCAGTTGTACATGATCGGGCCATTCTGTATAACCATCTTCATATATAGTAACCTCGGCTTGTTTGACGAAACGTTGCTTACGCATACCTCGTATGCCTAATTCTCGATCGCGCACATATTGTGTTATCGACATTTGTTTAGCGTTCGATTTATCCATCACACTATTATTGTCATCTCGAACAAGGGTGATTATGCGTCTCCATTCTTCTATACGTGTTTGCAGATCCATTGTTGTAATATTATTTTATATGCTATAGTCCACACATATATGTATTGATAAAAATTGTCTTTTAATTAATTAATCTAAATTTAAATATTATCTTTGTCCAATACTTTTAACTGTTCATATATTACAATCACACACAAGTCCAAGTTTTTTTTTTCACTATCAAATATAATTAACAAATTTGTTCATACGAATCACATATCACATATCAATTTGATTAGGCGCGATTTCCACACTCCCTATAGAATTATGACCACAAGTTGTGGCTCACAAGAATAATAATCTAATGCCGCAGACTGCCTCCTCTTCATTATATATCTTTTAATATCTTTTGTCCCATTCCAACTAGAGCATCACGTCTCATCTACCTCAGCATTTCTCTACATCTTTAGCGGAGCGTGTTGAGAAAAGTATAACTATTCTTATTCGTATGGAGGGAAAGAATTAAATATAGAGAGAAAGGAGGCAGTCACGGCATTGGGGTATTATTTCTTGTGAGCCACAACTTGTGGTCATAATTCTATAGGGAGTGTGGAAATCGCGCGATAAATTGATATGTGATATGTGATTCGTATGAACATTTGTTAATTATATTTGATAGTGAAAAAAAAAACTTGGACTTGTGGTGATTGTAATATATGAACAGTTAAAAGATTGGACAGATAATATTTAAATTTAGTGTTAATTAAAAAGACAATTTTGGCCATATGATGGACATGCATATAAAATAATATTACAACAAGGATCTGCAAACACGATAGAGAATGGAGACATAATCACCTGTCGAGTGACATAATAAGTGGGGTAAATCGACAAACAAAGTCGAAAGGGGATCAGAATTAGGCAACGAGGAGCGTAAGCAACGTTCGTCAAACAAGCCGAGGATTACGATGAAGAGGAACAGAATGGCCCGACCATACAACTGAAAATTTAGGAAATCGAAGACACGTCTCAATTGATGAGACGACGAGATGACCTATTCGGTAATAAACGTAAAATTACTCAATCCAGATCTGTAGGGAAAACAAGATCAAGAGCATATAGAGGATTGAATAATATTAAATGGGAGTGAGATGGGGGAGGGGAGTAAGTAATAAGAAAGAAACCGAATAAAAAGATGGGAAGAGAAAGAGAGGGGGAATGGGAGGGGGGGAAAATAAAAAAAGGAGGAGGGGAAGAGGGGGGGGGATAACAGATAATTTTTGCTAATATAATTGTGAAATTAATTTAAAATATTTAAGTAATTATTTTGAGTGATTATTTTGCAGGAATGAGGGGGGGAGATCAAAATTACGATCAAAATGATGATCAAAATGGAGATCAAAATGGGGATCAGATGGAAATCAAAATGGTCAAGATGTAAATTTTGACGTCAATTTGATGAGCTGTTCACATCCTTATAACGGATTATATAAATTTTTTATATTACTATTATATTACTATTATTCTTAATTTTAAGTACACACACACACACACAAATGTATTTGCACACACACACATTTTTTAAAATAAATTTTATATTTTAATTTAAAAAAAAAAAAAAAGAAAATGTATTTATTTACACGCCTCTCCTTGCGCTCCCATCCCTTGCGTCTCTATCTCTCGCGCTAGTTGTATGCCTCGCGATATCTTCGTTGCGTTCTCTCTCGCGCGTTAGTTGTGTAAGTCTCGCGATATCTTCGTTCTCTCTTGCGCGTTGTTCTCGCGCTCTCTCTCGCTCTCGCACGCGTTAATCATAAGTCTCACTATCTTCGGCATGCATCATTGTTCTTTCGCGCTATCTCTTTTGTTCGCGCTTAGAATAAGTAATCTCTCTCGCGCTATGATACAAAAATGTATACGAGATTTTTAATAAATTTTATATATTTAATTGAAAAAAAAAGAAAAAAATTGCAGTTATTTACACGCCTCTCCTTGCGCTCCCAGCCGCGCGTCTCTATCTCGCTTGCGCTAGTTGTAAGTATAGCGATATCTTCGTTGCGTTCTTTCTCGCGCGTTAGTTGTAAGTCTCGCGATATCTTCGTTCTCTCTGCACACGTTGTTCTCGCGCTCTCTCGCTCTCTCTCGCACGCGTTGTCTTGCGCTATTATCGTTCTAATGTCGATATTATATGCGTTCTCTGCTTGCTATGCGTTCTCTCTCGCACGCGTTGCTCTTCTAATATCGTTCTCTTTCGTACGTGTTCTCGCGCTGGCGAGGGTGAGCTGGTGAGGGGTGGAATGGAGGGGGCCATTGGGGAGGGGGGACGGGGCTTGAGACAGGTGTGATGTCATCCTTGTCGCTCCGTCCTCTTCGTCACACTCAGCGCTATCCTTCTCACACCTATGCACCATCACGTTTCTCGACACACGTGGACTCATCGCTTGTTCGCCGCAGTGATCCCTCCCTAATGCGCTTGAGTCCCTTCGTCCACGTCCTTCTCGTGCCTCCCATCCCCGCACGTGTACCGCGCGGATCCCTCGTCGCATCGCTCGCGCCGCGAATCCCCAACGCCGCGCGGACCCCCTCGTCCATCGCTCGCGACACGCGGATTCCTCTTCCTCCCGCGCGGATCCCCTACCCGCGTCCACCGGTCGCGCCGCGGGTCCACCCACGTCGCGTGGACCCGTCGTCTCCATCGCTCGTGCCGTCGATCCCCCATCCCCGCACGTGACGTCATCATCCCCCGCACGCCGGCGTCATCACCCCCTGCACGTGAGCGTCATCATCCCACACGGTGACGTCATCATGCCCCTCGTGGCGTCACCATCCCCCCTCGTGACGTCACACCCCCCCGTGACGTCATCAC